>CAMAPF010000980.1:1200000-1682500 GCA_945859915.1 Cuscuta epithymum | reverse complement strand
TTGACGATCAATATGTTTTTTTATAGAAAGAAAAACTTAATTTAGTTTATTATATAGTTAAAAAACAATTACAAGTATTTATATGTTGAAAAACCCGAGACTTGATGTAAATCGAATAAACTTAGACACCGCTTTAGGTTTTCATTTTATCGAATATTTTTCCATTCATCTAAGAAAAAGTACAGTCGTGCAAGTGCAGCACAATATTTTTCTTTGTTCACCTGCAGTGTAAATACAAGGGTATTCAAAATATTTTATTTTAATTTGAGTCTAATTCGAATAAGATTAGAAAGTGTAACCGACATTATTTGAAAATTTAAACATCAACAAATTAAATAGGGAAAAGGGGAAAATTAATAAACCCTCGAACTAACCAAAAAGTGCAAATCACCCCTTATATAGGAGACTCTGTCCGGACGTCGCCATTTGGGGAGGTTCCCGGTGGAATTTTTTGATGAAATTTTTGAGCATGCATCTTATTCATTGAGTCTAGTTTACTCATACCAAATTTTAGCTAAAAATTCAATCGGGAAGGCAGTCAAATGAATTTTTGAAGATAACTGAGCAGTTAAACAATGCATTATATTTCAGAAAATCATTTGACTGTCTTTCTGATTTTATTTTTACCTGAAATTTGGTATGGGTAAACTAGACTTAATGAAAAAGATGTTCAAAAAATTTCACCGGGAACCGCCCCAAATGGCGACGGCCAGACAAAACCTTCTATATAAGGGGTGAGTTGCACTTTTTTGGTTAGTTCGAGGACTTATTTGCCCCTTTTCCCAATTAAATATGTCAAACCATCTGAATTATTCAAATATGCTTCAGATTAGATACGGGTCTACTATGCATCATCTAACATTGCTTATAATAATTCTATGAAGTTTTGTCCACATATGTGCTCAATTTATTTCCATTATCTTTCTTTGAAGACACTTGTAACTTATTTTTATTTGTTTTTTCTTATAATGTCATCAAATAGCATCCAATGCACAAACTTATCTTTAAATTTTTCTTAGTTTGATCTACTCGTTTTAAATCTGCTATTGTATGAGTTTGTGTGTTTAAGCCTGATCAAATTTGATTTAGCTTGATCTGTTTGAGACTAAAATCAAGTCAAGTTAAAAGATCCTCAGAACTAACTTGAAACCAAACATGCATGAAACGATATGATACTTATTAATTATCAATCCTAACCATCATAGAAAAGTATTAAAGATATAAACTAAAGTTTTTTTCAATGAAATTTGTAACTTTGTAATTTTGTAACTATAAAAAATTGAGTGTATAGCAAATTTATTGTTACAAATTTCCCCATAATAATGAACTTCATTAATGTATATTCACAGTTGAACATGGTGATCAATGAATCATTAAGACTATATCCACCAGCAACTATTCTTCCAAGAATGGCATTTGAAGACTTCAAGCTTGGTGATCTTCACATCCCAAAGGGTCTCTCAATATGGGTCCCAGTGCTAGCCATTCATCACAGTGAAGAAATTTGGGGAAAAGATGTGAATGAGTTCAATCCTGAGCGTTTTGCAACCAAGTCCTTCTCCGGGCCGGGTCGGAGTTTCATGCCGTTCGCCGCGGGCCCCCGGAACTGCGTGGGCCAATCTTTTGCCCTCATGGAAGCCAAGATCATCTTAGCTATGCTTATATCCAAGTTCAGCTTTGATATTTCCGAGAGTTACCGCCACGCGCCAGTGGTTGTCCTCACTATAAAGCCCAAGTATGGGGTGCAAGTCATTTTGAAGCCTTTGAAAGATGCATAAAAGAGCTACTTGCTTTTTAAAAAATGCTAATTTTTGTTGAATTTTGGCTTGCAGCAATGAGATATAGATCGAGGTTCTCTTGAATAGAACTTATCAGTAACTATATATTGTCATCCGCGGAGGATTTTTGTATACTTTCAACTTTTGTTGGAAATTTTGAGTAGTAAACTTTTGAATCCACGGAGGATTTTTGTATACTTCCAACTTTTGTTGGAAATTTTGAGTAGTAAACTTTTGGGTGAATTTTTGTTTTCTTCAAACTTATGTTTCAGCAAATCACTTCGGATCTTTAGTATAACATTCTTCTAACTAAACAGTTTTGTTTTGCATTCGATACATTCTTCTAATATTAGGCACATATATAAATCATTTGTTGATGCATTAGTATAGTACCGGTTAATCCGTGCATACGCACGGGCAAGTGTAGTTGGTCCCAATATTTTTATCATGATCTAATTAAATATGAAAATAAATAACATTTTAAAAATCAGAGTAAACAATAAGTGTGTGAATACCATAATGTATAAGTCCATACAATAGGTATTAGAAATAAAAGAAAAACATTAGTGAAACCCGATTGACATTATTCATTAGAAATTACCTCTAAACATATTTCTGCTCGAATTACATGATTTGAAAATATGGTGACAATTAATCTAGTTCCATTACAGTCAATAGTCTTTAGATTGCTCTATATTTCTTAACAACATTATTGGAGTCTCAACCTAGAGTTTCATCTTAGATTTCAGAAAACTTGATATTTTTATGTAATTTTAGACCTGTACAAAAGCAGGTTCGGGCCGGGCTCGGGCCGGGCTTTCCATAAGTTTTCTGCCCATCATGTGTGGGTGGGCCAGGCCCGGCCCGCAAAACGGGCCTAACCCCGTGTCCATACCCGCCCGTAAGAGCGGGCCAGGTAGTCCACCGGGCCGCCGGGCCCGGTAAAACATTAAATTTTTCAAAATTATATAATTTATTTATTACTTTATAAATAATATTAAAACATTTAAAAAATTGCTAATACGCTTATAATGTATATAGGTCTTTCATCACATACACAAAAAATATTTACACAAAAATAATAATGAGAAACTATATCTAGAATTTAAAATTCAAGCACAAGGTATTATCTTTAAGTACAAAAATAGATATTATATTGGTTGGACTATTTGTTAAGAACAAAAAACTTAAATTTAAACATAATAAACTATAAATATGTATACAAATAAATTAGTAAATATGAAAATATACAAGTGTACATGTAAATAAATACATAAACTAGTATATATAAAACTATATATGTATATATACTAAATGTAGCGGGCCGGGCTTATCGGCCCGAACGGGCCTACACCCTAACCCAAGCCCGCCCATATGTTGTTGCGGGCCGGGCCCGGACCGGGCCGGTGGGTAAATATATATGCCCAAGCCCGCTAATTTATGTGGGCGGGCCGGGTGGCCCGGCCCGGTTTTGTACAGGTCTAGTAATTTACAAACTCATGTGTCAATGATTGAAATGCTTCTCTCTTGACCACATCCAAGAAAGTGTAATTGCCCATATAGGTTTGAAATGCTTCTCTCTTGACCACATCCAAGAAAGTGTAATTGCGCATGCATATAGGTCTCACTTAGGGGTTGTTTACTTTTTTTTCCATTAAGTCCTGAATGAGTTAAGTCATCTGTCTGGATTAAGATATCTGTCTGGATTAAGTGATACTGAGATAACAAACTATTTACTATGTGTGCTGAATGAGATGTCTGAATTATGTCAAATGACCAAAAACCCTCATGCCTGGAAAAAGTATAGAATGTATATTGTCTGTTTACTTTCTTCATTCTAAATGAATTCTAAATGATGATGATAATTTCATATGTTTAAAAACATTATATTATAAATTACTTACTTAATAGACATAACATTAGCTACTAATCAAAATTCTCAAACTTTAAAACAGAACCAATGTTTTCTATATTTAGTTCACAGAGCAAGCATAAAAATTAGAATAACATTTAAGATAAGTATCACTGGTCCAGATTTTGAGATGAAAATCTACCTTGACGTGCACTTTGTCGTGAGTGCACTCAAAATAAATTCAATACTAGCACTTATACGTAGTATAGCGTAGTAGAGTTCGTATCCACAGGGAAAGGAATAACTTTCTTTTTATATAAATAGTAAATAAAGAGGGGTTTTGATTGTTGAGTGATTTAATTAAATTAAACACGAAGATGAACGAGTTATGTGGTTTCCACATAACAACATAACTATTTTCCACTTGGCATTGCTACTTTCCACTTGTTGATATATTTTAGTCGATCATTGTTATATCTATAACTTATCTCCTCTCGAATACTCAATCGAGGAGTATATCCAATTCATCGAGGATAGTTATTAACAACGACCGTTCATTAATAACCCTTACTATTAGTCAAATATAGAACAACGCCATATACCGACTTGATAGTAGCATTCAATCTTTTAACTCCTTGATGAAATCAATTGAGATTGATAACCTTAATGCAACGGTTCCGGTTTAATCAACAAAATTAATCCCTCTTAAGTTTATTAACCACGACCGTGCATGAATAAACCGAAGTTACTTACTTGTGAAACTATCAACGATTAACCATCGGTTCGTTGATCGTTTCTAGTAATAATTAATATGTGAAACAAAACTAGTTGATCCTTTAAGTAATGTTCAAAATATTAATATGAAATATGAATAGGGATTAATTAATATTCAAGGAAGAATATTAAAGAAGATGAATCCTACTATGGTTAATATCAAGATGTTAACTAATTGTCATCTTAGTAACACTCCCCGATATTAACATAGAGGAAAGAATAGCTATTACTAAGACCAATGTCAAGATGTTAACTAATTGTCATCTTAGTAACACTCCCCAACATTGATATAGAAATAGTATTTAAAGGAAGAATTAATATTCAAGGAAAAGAAGTTAAGAAAATAACTCACAACTTTAATAATCAACAAGCTTCAAGAGCAATACCAAGAAATGGAAGTTTAGCTCCTCATTTGGAGACTAAACATGCTATAAAAATATAAAAGAAATACTATTCTAAACTGAGCTTAAGAGTATGGAAGAATTGGTTTTTTTAAAGTGAAGGAAAGGAGGTGTATTTATAGGCTTTTTGAGGTGCAGGTCGAGTACTCGATCGAGTATGTACATATACTCGATCGAGTATGTGTAGAAACTGGAATTCGGTCCATACTCGATCGAGACTCGAGTAAAAACCATAGTTATACCCGATCGAGTATGTCGGTGTACCCGATCGGGTATAGACACTCGATCGTGGGAAAATCTTCTCCTGCATGTTCTTTTGTTTTCGGATCCGATCCGATTTGAAATTTCAACCAGATACCCGATCGAGTATATGTATATACTCGACCGAGTATAGACCAAAATCAGGATTTCCTTTTTGTCTTTGTGATTTTTGCACCTTCTTTCCACTTTTGGGGTTCACCAACTATCCTTTGAGTGATGGCAGACCTGTTTGAGCCCAGAATAAACCTAATCTAAACATTTTACAAGAATTTAAATAAACTAAACTATTACACCAAAAGTGTGTAATTTCCGAAATGCTAAACTACAAAAAGTAACTAAAACTGCAAACATAAATACGGAAATTACACGTGTATCAAACTCCCCCACACTTAGTTCTTTACTCGTCCTCGAGTAAAACAGAAACATCCAAAAAGTTTAAGAGTTTTTCCAAAAGTTCAAGAAAGAAAGAACTAAGACCACCAAGGGAAAAAATGAGTTTTTACAACAACATTCTTTCTTGGGTTTAATGATCTTCTATGCTCCATCTTCTTGCCTTTTGTTCTTCTTGTTCTTCTTCTTCTTCCAAGAGATCAAATGAGTTCCTGCACACAGAAAAATATTTCTCTCATATCTCTCATTTTGCCTAGGAGCCTTTTCAGGTTTTCATCCTAGCATCTCTTTACATTTTCCATTCTCCCCACTCACTCATTGTTTATAAGCCCTTTTTGCTTAGATTGCCCATTTGTGGGTTTTCAACCTAACTAGCATTTACATTTTCTTTTATTCAATTTTTTTTTTTGTTTACAAAAAGAAAATTTCATGCATAGTAAAGGGTAGAAAATGAAATTACATACCATGCGGAGTCTCCTCCCCCACACTTAGATCAAGCACGGTCCCTAGTGCCCGCCTTCTCCACCGTAGAAGCCGCCTCCAAATCCGCCTCCAAAGCTTCCGTCACCCATATGAGCATCCCCGCCGTCATAACCTCCACCCCCGGAGCTTGATCCTCCAAAGTTGCCCCATTGAGTGGGGTCATACCAAGAGGGGGGTGGTGGTGGTTGAGCCATGGTGTGGAATTGGCCTTGATGAGCCATGTAAGAATACATAGGTCCGTAGAACCTACGTTGATCTTCTTCATACCTTCGGTTGTCTTCGGCCCGTTGTTCCTCTAGTCTTTGGAATCCCGCCCTTTGTTCCTCCCGATATTTTCCAACTTCATTGGTCACTTTGTTGAACCCTTCAAGGAGTTGTTGGAAGTAATCGGGGGGTGGGAATGCTTGGTTCTGTTCGGGCATGTGGTGAAGTGCATCTTCGGGTTCTTGGTGCTCGGGTTGAGGTTCTTGGTCGGGTTGATCTTCGGGGAGGTCTTGGGCTTGAGGCTCTTGGAAATGTGGTGGGAGGGCGTGAGGGAATAGGTAGTGAGGCTCCTCGAACTCCGGTTTGTAGCGTAGTTTGGGGGTGTATTGGTTTGGCATTAGGAAGTATTGGACCGGTTGAAGGTGTATGATCCAATTGTACATGTTTTTTGGTTGGTCTCCAATATAAACCGTATGGGAAAACGATGTACATCCCGAGCGTCCTAGCCAACCCATATCCATCAAGCAATAGTCAGGTATAGGAGAGTTATCCGTATACCCGAACTTACTTGCCAGGTGTATTATCACTCCACCCACAACTATGGCACCTTTCGCTAAGCTTTCTTTTTTCAAATGTGCCCACATGAGATTGCACAAATTAAAGTCCACGTGACGACGGAATAAGGCCACAGACATTAAACACACGTCCCCGATTCTAGTGTGATGGTTGTTGGGACGGCCAAGCAAGCAATTGGCTAAGAATTTCAAGAACAACCGGAGAACGGGGTGTTGGACATGACTAATATACATTTGGGATGAACTAAAATTCACTTCCCCGGTCATCTTTGTCCATAGGGAGTGCCCGAAAATGGTGGTATCCGAGATGGTTCTCTCGTAGGGCACGGGGATGCCAAAATGTTCGGCAAACTCAAGTTTTGTAATCGAATAGTTTTGATTGAACAAACGAAACTTGAGGCTATCATCCCTAAAGTCATCCTCATTACTCTCAAATTGCACCGAGCTCATGAATTCGTAGATAATTCTTTCATTTGAGTTGTATTTCATTTTGAAAATACGATTCATATCCAACTCATAAAAGAACTTTTTCATACTCTTATACACACCCAATTCATGGAGAGCATTATGGCATAGAAAACGGGAAGGTTTTACTTGCCTTTTAATCGTGGAGAGGAGTCTAGCCCGGTGCTCGTTATCGGCGGGAATGAGGTCCTCAAAGCTCGGAATAGGTGCCATGGTGTTTGAGCTCTCTCCCCTATTCTTCCTTGGGGCCATTTTTTGAAGCTTTTGAGTTTGAAACCCAAAAATTCGAATTTGGGGTAGGGTTTTTGGGTTTTGTGGATGTTTGGGGAAAATGGGATTTATGGGTATAGATATGAAGAGGAGAGTGAGGGGAGTATTTTGGTGGTGAAATGGGATGATTTGGTGGAGAAATGAGGGAGTTTTGGTCGAGAGAAGGTAGAAAAATGGAGTTTTGGGGGAGAGGGGTTCGAAGTTGAGGTGTATTTTGGAGAAGATGAAGTGGGTTGGGGTGTTTTGGGGGTATAAATCGCAGAGGTACCCGATCGAGTATCCCTGTATACCCGATCGGGTACCGGAGACAGGGGTTGGGAGAGTGTATTTTCTGAGCATACTCGACCGAGTATGAACCTATACTCGATCGAGTACTGGAGGCAGGGATGAGATAAAGTGCTTTTTTTCTTTATACTCGACCGAGTATGAACATGTACTCGATCGAGTACTGGAGGCAGGCTTTTTTTGTTCTTCTTATTTCAGCTCATACTCGACCGGGTAAGGAAATATACCCGATCGAGTATGCCTTTATTCTTGGAAAATATGGCTACTTCGATCGAGTAGTGCCTCGGTTCCTCTTTTTAAACCATACCCGACCGAGTATGAGATGGTACTCGATCGAGTATGTCCCCAGATACTTCAAAACCTGCATTTTCTTCTTCTCAAAATAAATGTGATTAGTTCCCTCTCTCTCTTTTCTCTCAAATTCACACCAAAAGGAAATAAAATCTAACTACCTGACTTGGGTTGCCTCCCAAGAAGCGCCTTATTTAACGTCGTGGCACAACATTTTTTTTTTTTTTATGTGGGATCGTGAGCATCCCTTCCTTCATTTCTTTTCTTTAGCCTTTTCCAGTAAGGCCGACCTTTCTTCTTTGTTCCCAACTCAATTAAAACATTTGGTGTTGGTGGTTCAAAAACATTTAAAGAACAAAGAGATTGATCTTTAATTTGTTTTTTCGTAGAGTCAAAGATATTGAACTCTACTTTTTGGTCATTGAACTCTAAAGTTAATGAACCACACGACACGTCGATTTTTGTTTTTGCGGTCTTTAAGAAGGGTCTTCCCAAAAGTATGGATGTTGTTTGGTCATCATTCCCCATTTCGAGGACGTAGAAGTCGACGAGAAAAACCATATTCTCTACTTTTACTAGTACATCTTCTAATACACCCTTCGGGTAGGTACTAGAACGATCTGCTAGTTGAATCACCACACCGGTTTGATGTAGTGGGCCAAGTTGTAGGGTTTTATAAACGGAATAAGGAATGACGTTTATAGATGCCCCTAAATCTAATAAGGCCTTAGAAAATGGGGTGTTTCCTATCGTGCAAGGAATAGTGAACATGCCTGGGTCGCTACATTTTTTTGGAAGTTTTTCTTGAAAGATGGCCGAGACATGCTCACTAACTTCAACCTTTTGTTCCCCCTTTAATTTATCTTTTCTTTTCATTATACATAGTTCTTTTAAGAACTTGGCATAACGGGGAACACTTTTGATTAGTTTAAAGAGTGGGATATTTACCTCACAATTCGCGAAGGTCTCATAGATGTCCCGATCACTCTCTAGCTTCCTTGTGTCTTTCAATGCCTCAGGGAATGGAGGGATTGGTTCATATGATGACAACGGAGGAAATTTTGTCTTCGTTGGCTCCTCCTCCTTGTGGTCAACCTCCTCTTTTTCAACTTCCTTTGCTTGTAATTCCGGGCCACTCCTTAGCATGATGGCATTGACTTGTTGCCTTGGGTTCTGCTCAGTTTGGGAGGGAAGCCTACCCGAATCTCTTGCTTCAAGTCGATTTACAGCATTCGAAATTTGGCTAACTTGAGTTTCCAAATTTTGAATGCTTGACTTTGTTTCTTGTTGAAATTGCACCACGTTTTGTTGTAAGGTGCCCATGGTAGTAGCAAGAGTTCGAATCATGTCTTCCGTAGACATACTCGATTGAGAAGGTGGGTTGGCTTGTTGAGGGTTTCCATACCTTAAGTTTGGATGATCCCTCAATCCGGGATTGTAAGAATTTGAGAATGGGTCGTACCTCCTTTGTTGGTGGCCTTGGAAACCCAAGGCGTTAACTTGCTCTGTGGTGTCTTCTTGAAGAGTTGGGCATGAGTCCGTTGGATGCCCTTGTTGTGTACAGATACCGCAGACCTTGACTTCTTGGGTCTTGGATTTTAAAAGGAAATCCTTAACCAAAGAAGTCAAGCCGGTCACTTGACTTGTCAAGCCGTTCACTTGACTTTCCAACGCGTTGTTGGATTCCGCCGCCATGACTCTTCGAGTTGAGGACCGCCCGTTATAATGTCTGGAGTTCTCGGCCAACTCCGAGATGAGATCTCTCGCTTGTGAAGGTGTTTTGTTGACAATACCCCCTCCACACGCCGCATTCACCATGCGGCGATCTTGGTCCACAAGACCATCATAGAAGTAGAGGATGAGGTCTTGTTCGGTGTATCCGTGATAGGGGCAACTTGCACATAGCTTCTTGAATCTCTCCCAATATTCATATAGGGATTCATCATCTTTTTGTTCGATGTTGCTTATTTGCTTCTTGAGTGATGATGAAATAGAAGCGGGGTAGTACTTGTCAAGAAAGGCCTCCTTCATTTGTGGCCATGTAGTGATACTTCCCGAAGGAAGATAGAAAAGACAATCCTTTGCGGTGTCCTTCAAGGAGAATGGGAATTCTCTCAGTTTGATCTGCTCCTCGGAGACACCATTGGGGCACATGCTTGTGCACACAATGTGGAACTCCGACAGGTGTTTGTTTGGATCCTCCCCTCGTAAGCCATGGAATGATGGAAGGAGATGAATGAGCCCAGATTTTAGCTCAAATGTGACCCCTGTATCAAGAGTTGGAAAAGTGATACATAGAGGTTGTTGATCTAGATTCGGAGCCGTGAGCTCCCTCAATGTTCTCGTCTCATGAGCCATAGTGATTGGCTCTTTGGTCTCGCTAGAATGAGAGCTAGCGCTTGATGATTCCTCCGAAGAAGTATTCGGAAATAAATTCCTAAACCTCTCGAAGGCTTGTTCCGTTTGAGGGTTTGTTTGGTAGATGATTTCGTTTATAGATCGGGTTCTTACCATATACTCAAACAAGCTCAGAAGAAATAGAAATCTTTATACTTCAACTATTTTTTTTTTCTTTTTCTTTAAAATGGAATAAAAAGAAAAATAAATTGCCTTTCCCCGGCAACGGCGCCAAATTTGATGTGCACTTTGTCGTGAGTGCACTCAAAATAAATTCAAATACTAGCACTTATACGTAGTATAGCGTAGTAGAGTTCGTATCCACAGGGAAAGGAATAACTTTCTTTTTATATAAATAGTAAATAAAGAGGGGTTTTGATTGTTGAGTGATTTAATTAAATTAAACACGAAGATGAACGAGTTATGTGGTTTATTTCAAAGATAAAAAGGACTTGGCATTGCTACTTTCCACTTGTTGATATATTTTAGTCGATCATTGTTATATCTATAACTTATCTCCTCTCGAATACTCAATCGAGGAGTATATCCAATTCATCGAGGATAGTTATTAACAACGACCGTTCATTAATAACCCTTACTATTAGTCAAATATAGAACAACGTCATATACCGACTTGATAGTAGCATTTAATCTTTTAACTCCTTGATGAAATCAATTGAGATTGATAACCTTAATGCAACGGTTCCGGTTTAATCAACAAAATTAATCCCTCTTAAGTTTATTAACCACGACCGTGCATGAATAAACCGAAGTTACTTACTTGTGAAACTATCAACGATTAACCATCGGTTCGTTGATCGTTTCTAGTAATAATTAATATGTGAAACAAAACTAGTTGATCCTTTAAGTAATGTTCAAAATATTAATATGAAATATGAATAGGGATTAATTAATATTCAAGGAAGAATATTAAAGAAGATGAATCCTACTATGGTTAATATCAAGATGTTAACTAATTGTCATCTTAGTAACACTCCCCGATATTAACATAGAGGAAAGAATAGCTATTACTAAGACCAATGTCAAGATGTTAACTAATTGTCATCTTAGTAACACTCCCCAACATTGATATAGAAATAGTATTTAAAGGAAGAATTAATATTCAAGGAAAAGAAGTTAAGAAAATAACTCACAACTTTAATAATCAACAAGCTTCAAGAGCAATACCAAGAAATGGAAGTTTAGCTCCTCATTTGGACACTAAACATGCTATAAAAATATAAAAGAAATACTATTCTAAACTGAGCTTAAGAGTATGGAAGAATTGGTTTTTTTAAAGTGAAGGAAAGGAGGTGTATTTATAGGCTTTTTGAGGTGCAGGTCGAGTACTCGATCGAGTATGTACATATACTCGATCGAGTATGTGTAGAAACTGGAATTCGGTCCATACTCGATCGAGACTCGAGTAAAAACCATAGTTATACCCGATCGAGTATGTCGGTGTACCCGATCGGGTATAGACACTCGATCGTGGGAAAATCTTCTCCTGCATGTTCTTTTGTTTTCGGATCCGATCCGATTTGAAATTTCAACCAGATACCCGATCGAGTATATGTATATACTCGACCGAGTATAGACCAAAATCAGGATTTCCTTTTTGTCTTTGTGATTTTTGCACCTTCTTTCCACTTTTGGGGTTCACCAACTATCCTTTGAGTGATGGCAGACCTGTTTGAGCCCAGAATAAACCTAATCTAAACATTTTACAAGAATTTAAATAAACTAAACTATTACACCAAAAGTGTGTAATTTCCGAAATGCTAAACTACAAAAAGTAACTAAAACTGCAAACATAAATACGGAAATTACACGTGTATCATACCTCTTCCAGCCTAAACAATGAGCCCAAAAAAATAATTTCAGATATTCGTGGACAAACGATGAATGAATAATAAGCATACAATATTAACATCCTGGAAACAATAAGCATACAGTATTAGCATCAATCACAAAGTAGCAGATATACAACCTAAGTTTTTACAATATGTCATATTATAATTAAGTTAAATTATAGGAATTTTACCAAAATATATAAATGGAGTAGAATTTGTCACGCCCCAGACCGCGTCTGTGCCACGTGGACAACCGTCGTACAACCCAATAAGAATAACCGCAGTTCATCCTTACCGAATTTGCACAAGACGTCCGCTAGATACGTATGCCAAAACCGATTAGTAAACATACATAACAACATCAACATACAATTAAACACAAAGCGGAATATAAGTGTTTAGTAAGAACCCACACAAGGGTAAAACAAGAGCTCGCAGGCTCCATTAATTTATAAGTCAAAATAGTTCCATGAGCATTATTTAATTATTTAAAAATAGAACGAGAGGAAGCACGAACCACGTCTTCTCTCCATCGATCTCCCGAGCAACGGGTGCAGGAAGTAAGCTCTAGCTTCAACCTGAAAGGGTGGTTCCCCCGAGGGATCAGTACTACAGAAAAGTACTGGTGAGGGCAAACTGTATGTAATGTAACTAACGTTTCTCACGTGAGACCCTCAAAATAGGGTGATAGTATAATTATGGGCATAACTCTTAGCTACCCCTTTTCAAAACAAAATGTATACATATATACATATGAGTAAAATATCTGGCCCGTGGGCCCATTTGTCTTTCAAATCATTTAGGCGTAACAGTCTCATTAAATTCACCTTTCCCATGTCTTACCCTCGAGTGGAGTCACCCGCAGGCTGACTCACCCGATATCAAAATATAATTGTTGTGGGGACCCTTCGGACTCCCATATCACAGACATGGTTTAAATCAATTCCTAGACCAAGAAAATATCCTATCGGAAACTCGTTCCCGATCAAGCACGTTTAATCATTTAAAATCATTACCTTGAGGTTCACCTACCTCGAGGACTATCCGTCCTTACGATCATAGTTTACATTCCTGGGGCTAACCCCGCCTTGAGGAGTACGCATACACCCTCATCCTATGTGTAATTTGCTGGAGGTTAACACACCTCAAGGACTACACGGGCCCTTGTTACTATATGCAATTTGATGGAGGTTAACACACCTCAAGGACTGCATTTGCCCTTGTTACTTATGTGTAATTTGCTGGAGGTTAACACACCTCAAGAACTACACGGGCCCTTGTTACCTATATGCAATTTGATGGAGGATACCACACCTCAAGGACTGCACTTGCCCTTGTTACCTATGTGTAATTTGCTGGAGGTTAACACACCTCAAGGACTACACGGGCCCTTGTTACCTATATGTAATTTGATGGAGGTTAACACACCTCAAGGACTGCATGTGCCCTTGTTACCTATGTGTAATTTGCTGGAGGTTAACACACCTCAAGGACTACACGGGCCCTTGTTACCTATATGCAATTTGATGGAGGATACCACACCTCAAGGACTGCACTTGCCCTTGTTACCTATGTGTAATTTGCTGGAGGTTAACACACCTCAAGGACTACACGGGCCCTTGTTAACGTTTGAGTGTAGAGGACTCCTCCTGGTCCTACAGAGTATTATATAACCTTACTTAGTCCCGGGTATTCACTCGCCATGTATAATGTACCACGAACCTCGCCCGGTCGTGGTCTATAATTTCTTTACTAACGACTAGTCCAAGTCTTAGCGTTTAAACCGTATTCCAAGCCTTATCATCTTAAACATCATATTTCATGCAATTCCATGCAAAATATTCATATATAGGTTGGCCAGAATTAATCCCACGTCGAACCGGGTCCGATTTGGGTTTTTAGCAAAAATCAGTCCTGAAAGCCGAGACATAACCGGCGCCGGTTTTACCCATAACCGGCGCCGGTTTACTGATTTTTTGTAGTAAACCGAACCATAACCGGTGCCGGTTTTTGCCTATAACCGGCGCCGGTTACCCCCTGGGCAACCGGTCAACATTTTGGTCAACGCCCGTTTGACCATCCAAACGGGGTCCGATTTCCACGAAATTTTATACGCTTATGCAACAAGTCATTCTTAGTCCAAAAATATTATTTTGGACGTCCAAATCATCACACATAATTTATAATCATTTTCTGTCCAAATTAAAGCATATTAAATACACTTATTAATACTATTAATAAGTAAATCTTTCCTTAATACATTCTTAGATGTATTTAACATTTCATGGAATATCATTCTGTTTTATTTGAGTAATCTCATGCCCAAGCCCAAATCATGGCTCATGATCCTTTCTTACAACCTTTTATTCATACCATTAATTGATTAATCATTAATTATGCCATATTTCCATAATCCATAATTAATATGACTAATCACATATCACATATCTTTTTATATTTCTTTACTAGATAACTCTAGTTAATCACATACACGGTTCAAGTATACCTTCTTATTCATTTAAGAAAAATATACTCATGATTAATTAATAAATTAATCTATTTTTTTATTTATCATATAATATTTCCATAATCCATATTTAATATGGATAATCACAACTTTACAACCCTTTTATATTCACTTACTAGATTATTCGAGCTTATCTCATACATGGTTCAAGTATATCCTCTTATGCATTAAGAAATATATACTACGTACTAATGATTAATTAATAAATTAATCTATTTTTTTCATTAGTCATATACACCATGACTAATCATGCATTTTAATCCATTTCATCATTTCTCAAATCATGGTTATGATTTTATTTAGGTAATCCCACGTTTGAACCAAGAGTTACAAGACACGTAGTAGTCCACTCACCTTGAAATGACGCTAGCAAGCTTTTATCTTCTTTGTTCGAACTCCGGCGACTTTTGGATTTTCCGGCGAAAACTCCGGCGGCTCCGGCGACTTTTACGGCCACTCCTAGATTCCTTGAGAAGTCTAGAATACCTTGGTAAAATTCCTAACAAGTTTTCACAACCAAAAGTGGTATAAATGTCAAAACCTTCCGAGAAGGTGTTTTCCGGTGAACCGGTCTTACTCCGGCCATAACTCCGTTCATGGTTAAACTTAACCTTCCAAACCATCATTCAACACTTCAAGAAGTGTATTATATGATTTATAAAATCATATGAGATTGAATGAAGGAAGAAAAATACTATTGAAGTCATTACCTTGATTTTACTAAGTTTTTCTCTTCTTTTCCAAGCTTTTCTTCTTCCTTGGAGCTTCCTTGGTTTGCTTGCTTCAACAATGGAGGATGATGATTTTGAAGAGGTTTTCCTCTCTTCCTTGAATGTGGTGGTCGAAATAATTGGGTAGAGAGGGGTGACGAGACTTCCTTTGTCTCCTTTGCCAATCAATGTGAGGGGAGGTCCACCAATGTCACTCTCTCACCCAACCTATCAATTTGAGGCCAAATGCATCCTCTCTCCCATGCTATGCAGGTTCTACGGCTCACTTAGATGCACAAAATCGTGGGGTGGCCCCCACTCATGTGGGAGGTCATCCCTTTATGTCCCCGAATGCACATTCGGCCCCGAAAGTTGTATTTTCCGGACTGTTTTAATTAAATTTCATTTTATCGGTTCAAATAAAATATATATCATTCTTCCAATTAATATTGGCCTCTAGAATGAATATATATTATCAAACTTTAATTTCGTGGTCGCTGAAATAAATTTCGGGCTGTTATATGTTTAATTACCTATGTCGGTAATGGGACCTCGTTTGATCAAAAGGCCAACTTTATGGCTCAACACTTATTTACACCCTCATATAAATATTATCTAAACCAAGATGAATATAATATGTGGTCCGCAAATATCGGATGGTCGTTGCCCATGCATGGGCCCAACATGCATTTTACTGTTCAAGTAACAGTAAAAATGAGAGCACGTTGTTTTAAAAATTCATTCATCATTCCTAATGATTAAATATGTGTTTTCATATTTTGTGACACTTTAATAAAATGTTACACTTGTTTTTAAGTGTGTAGGAGAAGTATTTTATTCAACTTGAATATAGAATTACATTGATACAGCATATATACTACATTCTGTACAAGAATAAAGGGAAAGAATATCAAGTGCATAATTGCTAAGAACTATACATGGAAAGAGTATATTATGGCTATTAATGTTCAGTTATCACTATTAGCACTATTACCCCCCGTCAAGCGTTGCGTGGGATGTAGACATACGCAAAGCTTGGAACGTAAAAATTCGAACGCAGGACGTGGAAGGCTTTTGGTGAATATGTCAGCAACCTGCAGATGAGAGGGAACAAACTGAGTTTGTAAGCGACCTGAGGATACCAATTCGCGCACAAAGTGATAGTCTATGTCAATATGCTTTGCTCGCTTATGTGCAATAGGATTTTGACTTAGAAATACAGCACTTTTGTTATCACATAACAGGAGAGGCGCAGACCGTGGAGAGGCTCGAAGTTCACGAAGCAGATTGACTAACCAAATGACTTCAGAGGCTGCATTGGCTAATGCTCGGTACTCCGATTCACAACTGGAACGAGAGAAGGAAGGTTGCTTTTTTGCACTCCAAGAAACAAGGTTCCCGCCAAGAAAAATTGAGTAGCCATAGGTGGAGCGACGGGTCTCAACACATCGTGCCCAATCAGCATCGGAATAAGCAAGAATGGATTGATTTGGGCGACAATCAAAGGTTAATCCATAGTGAATGGTGCCTTTAACATATCGTAGAATGCGTTTAACTGCCTGAAAGTGATCAATAGTGGGCGAGTGTAAAAATTGACTGACAAGATTAACCGCAAATGACAAATCGGGACGAGTGATGGTGAGATATTGCAATGCGCCAACAATGGACCGATAAAGAGTGGGGTCCGAAAACGGAGAGCCAGTGCTGACCAAGTTTTCTCCAGCTGCCAGTGGGGTAGAAACAGGTTTAGAGTCTAATAAGTCAATACGGTCCAAAACGTCACGAGCATATTTAGATTGACCGAGAAAGAGACCGTGGGGTGTGTACGAGACCTCAAGTCCCAAGAAGTAGCTCAGCTGACCGAGGTCTTTAATAGAGAATTGCCGCCGTATTTGTTGAATAAGATCGCCAAGGAAGCCTGGAGCGTTGCCCGTAAGGATGATGTCGTCAACATAAAGCAGAAGATAAACGATCGAGGAGCCGTGATGAAGGAAGAAAAGAGATGAGTCACATTGACTCTGGCGAAATCCCAACTGAGATAGAAAGGTGCTGAACCGGTGAAACCATGCTAAGGGAGCCTGCCTGAGGCCATAAAGAGCTTTCTTCAGCCGACAAACATGATCGGGGAAGCGAGGATCAATGAAGCCCGGGGGCTGGGCCATGTATACTGGTTTGGAAAGAAGTCCATTTAAAAATGCATTGTTGACATCGAGTTGGTGAAGGGCCCACTGGTGATGGACAGAAAGAGCCAGAATAACCCGAACTGTGGTGGCCTTAACAACAGGGCTGAAAGTGTGAGAAAAATCTTCTCCGGGTATTTGAGTGAACCCTTGGGCTACAAGCCGAGCTTTGTAACGTTCGACAGTCCCATCAGCTCGAAATTTGGTGCGATAAACCCATTTGGAGCCAATTATATTAGCATTAGGAGGACGGGGAACTAAATCCCAAGTGTTGTTGGAGTGAATGGCATTCATTTCTTCATTCATAGCAGCTATCCATTGAGGGGATTTCATTGCAGACTTAACACCACGAGGCACTGTGGTAGCAACTAAGGCCGAAAGTAATGGTGAGGATGCCAGTGAAACAGGATACTTGGTTTTAAAGATGCCTGACTTGGCTCGAGTAACCATCGGATGAGTGGGCACGGGTGGTATTGGGGGAGCCGGGGGTGACGAAGGAGGTGAGGGTGGGGGCGATGGAGGAGGGGAGGGTGGTGGTGGTAAAACGGGAATAGAAGGTGCGGTGGATGAGGGAATGCATGCTTTGCATGGCGGGCTAGGTGCAGGTATAACGGGAGGAGCCGGTGGAGTGGGAGGGGGTTGAGGAATGATTTTGGGTGTAAGTGGTGATTCCGAGAAAGTAGAGAACTCCAACAGAGATGGTTGAGAGGAGTCGGGAGCACCGGAGAGTGGGAAATAATGCTCATCAAATTGGGCATGACGCGTGACAAATATGCGTTTGGTGTCAGGATCATAACACCGAAAACCTTTGTGAGAACCACTATATCCCAAAAAAATACACGGCCGACTCCGAGGTGCTAGCTTGTCAGGAGCATAGTCTCTCAAATATGGGAATACTCGACAGCCAAAGGGTTTAAAATGAGCATAGTCGGGAGGAGTTCCAAATAGTACTTCAAATGGAGATTTATTGTGAAGGAGAGAGGATGGCAAACGGTTGATGATATGAACGGCAGTGGCAAAGGCATCAAACCAAAAATGTGATGGTGTATGGGCGTGAAACATCATGGAGAGACCAGTTTCTGTAATGTGGCGGTGCTTACGTTCTGCACGGCCATTCTGCTGCGGAGTATAGGGGCATGAGATTTGATGAAGGATTCCATGAAGATCCATAAAAGTACGAAGGCGAGCATTTGTGAATTCGGTACCACCATCAGACTGAAACACCTTAAGGGATGCAGAAAACTGGGTGCAGACAAAGCGATGAAATCGCATGAAAATATCAACAAACTCAGACTTGGCACGAAGAGGATATAACCAGGAGAATCTTGAGAAGTCATCCACAAAAACAGCATAGTATCTGTAACCATCAGAAGTGGTGATGGGGGCAGGACCCCATAAGTCACAGTGAACTAGGTCTAATACGTTAGATGCTCGTTTCTCATTTAAAGAAAAGGGAAGCCTTTTACTTTTAGCAAGTTGGCATGAGTTGCATAATCCAGGATTCGGTAAAAGCGAAGTAATTGATAAATGTCCAAGTTTTTGTAATAGAGAAATAATACGAAATGGGACATGCCCCAAACGTAAATGCCATAAGTCAAAAGAGGCTTTTATTGAAGTAGAATATAAACGAGCAAGTAAAACAGGATGGCTCCGTTCCAGAACATAAAGACCTTGTTCACATCTGCCTTGAGCTAGAGCTGCCTTTGTCCCCCGATGCTGAATAGTAAAAGTTTTGTCAGAGAAAATAACATCAACAGGATAATCCATGGTTAGCTTGCTAATAGATAGGAGGTTTTTGGTAATTTGAGGAACAACCAGAACATCCAATAGTTTAATGTTGTTGTGCAAATGTGAAGAACCAATGTGAGATATATGTAAAGAGGAGCCATTGCCAACAACAACTTTACCATTACCAGAATAAGGCTCACAGTGGTCTAGAGCAGAGGCCTGGGATGTCATATGGGCCGAAGCTCCTGTGTCAACATACCAGTCCGAAACCGGTTGACTGACGTTGCACGCAGCCTTGAAGGACTCGGCCAAATGCGCAGTTTGCTGAGAAGAATTTCCACAAGCCTGGAGAAATTGAGGACATTTATCTGCGTAGTGCTCACCTCGGCAGATTTGGCAGCGAGGAACATATGGCCGACGAGAAGTAGAGCCGGTGCGGCCTCCTGGATTGGGACCATGAGAGCGAGAACCGCTGTGAGAATGGCCAGAACCGCCGCGGCCTGAGGGGCTGGAACTGCCCCGGAAGTGGCTGGAACCACCACGAGACCGGGAATGCTGACCGGTCCGAGAAGAGGAGTGGTCTTGAGCGTAGAAAGCTGTCGAGGCTGGAGGCGTGCCCTCCATAGTACGAAGAAAAAGGTCATGCTGCTGGGCTTGGTGAATCAAGTCGAGAAGGGGTGGGACAGGAGTCCGAGACATGCGATTATCAGCAAAATTGATGAATTGGGGGCCTAATCCACGCAAGAACCAATGGCTTTTATCAGATTCGTCAACAGGGCGTCCAATTGCAGCTAGTTGATGACAGAAATTGAGGAATTTGCGGCCATATTCTTCAACTGATAAAGATCCGCGACGAAGAGACATGAGTTCGTCCCGGAGTTGATTAGATCGTGCGACAGATGATGGAGCAAAGGTATTCTCCAGTGCAACCCAAGCAGCTCGAGAGGTGGTGCAGCCGACAACTTCAACCATGGCTTCTTCTGTCAAGGTTGAAAACAGAACACCCAAAATTTTTTGATCAGTGATACGCCAGGAATTGTAGGCCGGATTGGGAATTTCAGTGTTATTGCTGGTAATGGTTGGAGAAGGCACAGGGAGAGTTCCATCGACATAGCCGATGAGATCAAATGCGGTGAGCATAGGAGATATTTGACTTTTCCATAACAGGAAGTTGGAGGAGGAGAGTTTAATGGTGACCATGTGAACCATGGTGGCGATGGGGACGGTCTCAGTAGAAGTAGCCATGTCGGGAAGAGGATAGACGAAGGGGACCAGTTCGTCTTGGGGAAGAGGGAAGACGGACGAAGGGGACCAGTTCGTCCTGAAGGAGAGACTATCGACTGAAGGGGAGGGGAGGATCGTTGGCTGATACCATGTAGGAGAAGTATTTTATTCAACTTGAATATAGAATTACATTGATACAGCATATATACTACATTCTGTACAAGAATAAAGGGAAAGAATATCAAGTGCATAATTGCTAAGAACTATACATGGAAAGAGTATATTGTGGCTGTTAATGTTCAGTTATCACTATTAGCACTATTAAAGTGGTCCCAACTGTATAAGTAGATAAAATCTTATCTGTTTATTCTTAAACGAAAATATCTTCAAGGTAGGGTCCTCCAAAAGTACCCACCTCTAATATGTCAATTTAATCATACATTATCATCCCAGTATTTTAGGTTCTTAAAACATTTATATTTCATCTGTTATTAATTAGTAGCCTTCTGAATTATTATCAGTCCGATGATTAATGATTCACAATTATCGGATCGAGACCCCGGCCCGCTTGGCCGTCTAGTTGTTGTTCTTTATATCACTGGGGTCCATGACCCATCCCTACTATTATAATAGTATCATTTTGATAAACATTAATATTTTACAAACTCGAAATAACATGAGTGGTCCCCACGTCTAAATTAATAACCCTTTATTAATTTAAGACAAAATTTTTTTACTTTGTCATTTATCAAGACTACTCTTAGTCTTGATTTACCTTCTTTAACCCAGTACTTGATGAAAAAAAAAATTCTCACAGTAAAATTCGGGTCCGGTGTTACAGATTTACCTGAAAAATGGAAAATGGTTTGGCCTACACGTTAGCAGCAATTCACGACTTCCACATGGAACAGCAATTCACGACTTCCACATGGAAGAGGCCATCACTTTTTGCATTCTTCTCCCACAATTTGTAAAAGGAGTAGTGAATTTATCATGAACAAATTGATTTCACCTAGCCCTAAAAATTGTCTGAAGCTTTCTAATGGTGTGAATTTATCAGAAAATAAATGAGTTTGCCGAACATTTGCACCGTTCACAGCTTTCATATGACCATACGGCCATACCCATCAATTTGAGAATTCTTCTCCCTCAATTTGTGTAATTTCAAAAATCAAAATGGAATCCAAAAAGCCTAATTCTTCCCAAAAATACATAACAAGGAGCTTAACCCAATATAGGAAACCTCAAGCACCGACCGAAACCTTCTTTTATAAGGGGTTTATGATTAAAAAAACTAAAAACCCAATTAGAACGGATGAGAGGAAATATCAAAATAAATGAGTAAGGGTTGATGTGCTTTGCTGTCTAGCTCCGATCGTCGAAGCTCACAAGCTTGTTCAGAGTATTATGATGTCTCGCATAAACTATGGAGTATCGAGAGGGTCAGGGAGAAGTCAGGGTTAAAAATGAACCTTCTCGTAAGTGAACATGTCTGAAGCGCAAGGAGAGTTAAAATCCCGCTGAACGAATAAGTCACAACTTGACTAAGCGAATAAGTCATTTTTATCATTAAGTCGCAAGTAAACACGAGTATATGGATGGACGATTAAGTCATCTATTCAATTAAGTCCATTAAGTCGTAAGTAAATGGGGCCTTAGTTACATTTATACTTGATGTGTCGTCAATGCCGCCCCTATTTCTTGATCCATTTGTTTCGCAGATTCTATCATCCCTCCAAAGCCTATGACTCTATCTTGTCTCACTCTAAAATTGTTTTTCTCCCCATAGACATGATAGATTCTACATTGCCTTTATCTCTTCAATTCAAATATATGCATTAGTTGTCCTTTGTCGAGTACTATGGTTAAAATCAGTTACTTTCAAAGCTAGAAAGTGATAAAGTTCGAAGCTAAAAGTGCCTCAAAGTTCATAATACAATACTTTCAAGAAACGGATATGGTAAATATAAAATAATTGAAGTCGTAGAAATAATAAAATTATGAATTACCATGGAATCTCACACTTAAATTCGTTATGATATTTGGTTATATTTATTTTTCTGGTCAATGATGGTCAAGTTTGACTACTAATTTTTTTAATACGAAATTATGCAAAAATATAAAAATTGCAGGGACAATCATTTCCTGATAGGCTGCATTTGTAAAGCCTTCAATGGCCCACAAATCATATTTAAATACAATTTTTAGCATAAGATTTTGGACATTTAATTATAATAAATAATGATGATGATGATGACGACGACCTAATTTAGTGGATATATATAAGTGACAAAAGTGATATTTAAAGTATGACCGTTTGAAACATGAAATCTTTTACACATTATAATTCGAAGGCTTAAGCAAGGTACAAATATGAGATAAGGGTGACCCATTGTGTAATAAAAAACCTGGATAAAACCGTTCATAAAACGATTACTTTATAGGTGAAGAAGAATGTGATTACCACCAAAGTATGATTGTGTATTAGATATCCTACTGATAAGTCCATATTTCAACACCCATTGAATGTGTGTTGGGATTGGCTTTTATCTATTTTCCTAACTTAAATGTGTCTCAAAGTACTTAATTAGATCAAGTAATCGTTTACCGGGTTTTGGTTTGTGTTTGGTTTTTAGTCTAGCACCTACGTTATCTTGGAAGACTTTGAGACACATTGGAAAGTTCTTGACAAGCATTGAATTGAAGGTTCACGAGGCATTAAAGGAATGATTTTGAAGTCAAGAGAGATCAATGATCAAATTAAATACAGCAACGAACGTGGACTCAAGGAGTATGAAAAACGGCTATGCGGACCACCACCCAACTCGCAACCGTGAATCTGGATGACACACTATCAATCATTTGAGCATATCTTTTCTTAGAAAAGTCCAAATGAAACGATTCAAGTTTCATATGAAAGATAGCTCAATGGATTACAAACCGGCCATATGAAAACACCATGACGAGAATGTGAGAGTATAAAGTGAAAACAGGCAAGCTAAGGAAGTCAAACAATCACTGTTGAGATTTTAGGATGCGACCTTCGACCATTTCATTTACGAAGTATATTTTTTGATTGGATGATCCAATTCCAGATTTTCAAGTACTGGTGGATACTGGACATCATTAGCTACACCTTTGCTAAATAAAGCAATGCTAAATTCGGACAGGAGGTGTGCACGTCGTGCACATGAAACGAGCACGTCATGGCGCATAATGCTGCTCTTTGACAGATGGGCATGGTCATGCGCGCGATCGAGAACCACCAAATTTCACCTCCAAAGGCCCAATTTTGGCTCTTTTTCACTGTTTTCTATTTAAATATAGCCTGTGAACCCCAATTTGAGCTAGATTGAGCTAATAAGAGACAAGCCATGTGACAAATTTTTTCTTGTATTTCAGCATTGGATCTTTCAAGATTATGGAATTATTTGTAAGTTCTTTCTTTTTAACTAATGACAATTAGTTCTTTCCTTTTCAATTCTGCTGATCTTTCAATTATGAATTGTGAGTAGTTTTAATTAGGTATTTGGGATTGATGAAGGAATATTAATCATGATCTAGTGTTCCGTTCTTGAGGGTTTAAATGCATGATTATTGTTTAGTTTGTGTTTGTCCCAAACACAAACTAAAGTTTTAGTTTTTTAGATGCTTTCCTTTCATTTTCTGTTTTCTTTTCATTTTCGAGTTGTACTTACTTTGGTTTCATTAATAAATTATATTTCTTAAAAAAAATGTTTAGTTTGTGTTTGTATAATTTAATTGATATCTTTTGTAATCCGGAACGACTGCTAGGATTATAATTGCATACAGAATAATTTAAGGGAGATTTAAATTGTTCTACAAAACCTTCACACACAATCATAATCACTCGCTAAGCGATTAGCACAACTGGGGAGCCATACGCTCGCTCGTTTTGGCAATACTTTAGAAACTTGTCATATGAGACATCAACTTGGTTATCTAAATTTTGTACTCTATGTCGTGAGACTGGCAAGAACTTAGTATTGACATGCATTGCTCAATTCAATAATTTTCATATGATTAAGCTTGATCTGACCTGAAATATGATTGCCCCAGAATTAATCCATGTTCCCTTCCTGTCATGAATTCGAAAGAGCCTTATAATTTAGTCTTCTTTTCTGTCACTTTTAATTCCAAAAATTCATCTCGCACACTCGCATTTAATTTATTTATTTTAATCGCTTTATTTATTTAATACTTAATTCTTTTTTCCGTTTCTGTGGAGATAATACTCGTACTCATACCCTATACTGCTACACATATTTTAACTGTGAGAAAACTCAAAATATCTAGAGTTTTTCTTTAAACTTAAGTACTTGAAAAAACCATCAATTGTTCTCATAAGTTTATGCATCAAGAGTAAGATAAATACGAACTCAAAACCAACCATTTTTGGAAGGTCCCAAAACCATCAACTTTAGATAATTATTAGATCGTCCATTTGGCTAATTCTCGATAATATGTTCAAACACTTTGCAAGTCGCAACATACATATATATCATACTCTTTATGGAGAACTCGTTGAGAACTCCAATGAGTCATTCCTAATCAAGCTTTCCTCAACCAAACGAGCCCCCAAGCATCCCAAATTGTCATACTCCATTAAACGGGCCAAGCAAATCAAATGAATGGCAAGCCACCTGTATGTTAGAGTATTTTCAATATGAAAGTTCAACTTTGTCCCATATCGGTGGGAGAATAATAAAGTATCAACTTTATTATGGAAAGTCTCTAAATGGATAGTAAGATGGTGATTTATGGGTTGTTGGACTCATAAGTGTTGTGGGCTGATTTTTAATAGGGTAATTCTAAATGCAGCCCCTATTTTACTAAACACAGCCCCTATTTTAATAAAATGCCTATTATATCCTTACCAACATCTGTTCCCCACGAGCTTTTAAATTCTGCTGATTATGCGATTGCTTTCATGCCTGTTCGTTCACTTTAACTATGCTCGTGAGATTAGGAAAACGATTTCGAATAAACTCTCCATGGTTGTTGTGACAAAAAGTTGTCTTTAAAATAGAAGATGATGCAATACTGTGGCGCATGCAGAGAAGCCTAGAGGAGTTCGTGGAGTGTTTGAAGCGGAATATAGAAATTATACAAATAATACTTGGTTGCTATTGCCACGCTGTTTCTTTCTACAGTTAACAGCGCAAGAGTGCAAGCGGGCATAGCATATAGTCTAGAAGAAAAGGAAATAGGTTTTCCTTTATTAGATATGACTGCTTTTCGAAAGCCAAAATTTCCACAACTTTTAAAGCACTAGAGCAATCTCAAGTATGGCTATAACAAAATTTCCACGGATCAGTTATGTCACTGATTCCCGTTTTCAATAAGACATTTACAGAAATAGATTTGAGTAACCGGAGCAGTGGAGATTGGCTGCCTAGCAAAGTGACGGTAATAACGAGTTCACTATAACCTATAAAGTACTCCGTATAAACTGCTCAGAGCCACATCCAGGCCAGGACGGAAGACAAATGCTTACGACAAGGACAAACAACAGGGATATAATAGGTATTTTATTTAATTAGGGCTGTGTTTAGTAAAATAGGGGCTGCATTTAGAATTTCCCTTTTTAATATGGATATATATATTTTATATATATATAAATGATTATATTAAAAATCAATACTTAGTGATGAAATTTTAAAGCACAATACGGAAGTGTGTGTCCTTATATTAATGAGCACTTACTTAACTGCCATGTCAAAAGCCACAATGAAAGATCACTTACTCCCTATATATATGAATTTGTTTGTCGTGTTTTACGTAATCATTTTCCTTCTTCTTCAAAATTTCGTACAAAACAAATTCAAACAAATTCATATACACATTCTGCAGATGTGCGTGTATGATACATTAGCAAGGCTATTAGTTACGAAGTGTTTAGGATTAGATTGTTAAGTGCAAATAATCTAATGAGGCTTCATTGTATCCTAAAGACAATTCGTTGGACTATATGCACTATTTTATATGGGACGTATTTCGCCTAAAGGAAAACGATTTGATCGTGACTTGAAGCCGGAGTAGTTCTACCTTTGATTTTCAGTTTATTGTTAAATAAAGTAGTATTTCAATAAAGTTTAGTGTTCTAGATTTCCAACACTGTACAAACAATTCACTTCCATTTCGACCCACAACGTCGCCCATTTGAAACTCCTATCTAAAGCACTGAACATTAAAATGACACAAACAATTACCAGTGGGAGAGAAGTATCTGGACGATAAAGCTAAGCCAGACCATTTTATTATCACACTAAAACAATATTTATAATGTGTACCAAATATGTACACATTTTGTGTACAAATTGCACTTTTATATATATTATAAATTATAAATAGGGTGGGCGATCGACTCAAGCCCTCAACATCATCCAATGTGACAACCCGAAAATGTAAGGCTAGGTTGTCCATAACAAGAGTGGTGAAAACCTCGATTTTGAGGTTTTCACCCCAAATATGGTGCAATCCAAGCTAAAAAGGGTATAGTAGAGTGTTATAGTGTGTTGGGGGAACCATTGGGTGGGGAGTGGAGCAAGCCACGGATCCGGAGCCCCTGCCTTGCTTTAAAGCAAGGCACAGTGACTGGCTCTTCCGGGTCGTCCGATCGAGAATTGGACGGCCTAAGATGTTGGGCTCCACTCCTTCGCCAATCTCGATGTCGTCCTCGTCGCCTCCCTGCCGTCGGATGCCGCAAGGCACTCTGCCTTACGGCAGAGGATCCTGATCCGCAAGCCACAAGCAAGAAAAGGACACGGCCCCACACAAAATAAAAACCTTAATTTTCTTTAAAATAGTACTCCAAGTGCTAAAATAATAAAAGTTCATAATTTTTATGATATTTCATATGACACGCTAATATTGCATATATAAAGTTTAAAAAGATATGAAGTTTCATCCGATAGATATTTTAGGCTCAAAATTTTTCTTAAGTATATCCAAGTGCTAAAATAATGATCTTATGGTTAAAATATTTTGTTTGTATCTTTCAGTTATTTTTTTTCTTAAATTAGGTTTGCAGTAATAACTAAAAAATCAAACTCCAAAATTATTTATATTTACATCGAATATTTGACTTTTTAATTCTCAATTATTTGCAAAAAAATATTTACGAAAAATTGATGTATAATATTAAAAGGAAATGAAGACTTTAATGAAAAAAACTTTAGTGGATAGTAGTTTGTAAGAAAAATTGAATTGACCGAATGAATACGTATAAAGTCGAGAAAGCGGTCCAGCTCAGCTCGTCGCCGATTCACTCTCCCTTATGAGAGGTCTCGGGTGTGAAACTCAATGGAGTGAGTTTCAATTTAGCCCAGTTTACTCCAGTCCCCCCCTAGACCCCCTCCCTCAGACGCCCCCTAGAGTAAAAAAAAAAAGAGAATACGTATAAAGTCAATAAACTGGCTGAGAAATTGATTTGTTGACGGAGAGGATCACTCGTAGCCATACAAGAGCAAAAAAATAGCCGACTTCATATAATTTAGTTGAAAATGTGATTTCTAGGGGTGGGTATAACGGTTTGGTTTAACCGAACCGAACCATACCAAACCGAACTAAACCGAACCGAAACCGAACCGTATGCAATTTAGTTTGAGTTTGGTACTATTTCTTTCAAACCGTATTAAACCGAACCGAACCGAAACCGATAAAACTCAAAACCGAACCGAACTAAATAAACCAAACCGAATCAAAGAAACTCAAAAAAACTTTCATATATTATTAAAATTGGTGGTTTGATTTGGTTTGGTTGGGGTTTACTTAAGTAATAAACTATTTGGTAAACATTTGCTCAAACCGAATGTTTGCCTCTTATAGTCTTATATTATATGAGTGCAATATGGATATTGTAAGTTTGGTTGTACCAGTGAAATATGACAATGTGTTTGTCCATTATATGAATTAATGTATACATTAGGGAGGTTGTAGGTTTAGTGACTTGGTGATTTGGAGTGAAACATAACTACCCAAACTCCTAAGTCCTCACCTACTTCTATTAACCATTTAAATCATTTTTATTTTGCTCATTGCACACATGTAAATCACTACTTATATTGTTTTTATGTTGACACATTGCTTGTACACCATTGCTATTTTACACACAACACCAAAAAACTGTATTTTGATTTTATTGCTTTGTTTTAGTTTATTTGGTTTGGATTTAAACTAAAATAAACCATTTCAAATTAGTAAATGTTGACTTAAAAATATGAAATTATACATTATTTTTTTAAGTTTATAAACCGAACACCAAACCGAACCGAACCAAAAATTTCTCGCACCGAACCGAAACCAAACCGAAATACATTTTTTGCCAAACCAAACAACTTGAAACCGAACCGAACAACTTGAAACCGAACCAAATCCGATAAAAACCGAACCGTAAACCGAATTGCCCAGCCCTAGTGATTTCTGTTAATTGAGCACCAATGCACTTGTATTGAGCACCAGGCCTATTATATTGAGCATTAAGAATCTATTATTGAAAATTGTGATCTCTGTTTCATACTCTCATATCTACTAATTCACTTTCTTTTTCTTGTTGTTTCTTTAATAAAAGTTTCTTAAATTATATTTTAATCAACTCCTATGAATTTCATTACGCGAATGTAATTTAACATTAAACATTTGAAGTATGCATTGATAAGAAAATCATAAGCTCTATGCGTTGAGCATCAAAATATTTGCATATCTCCCTTATTGAATATGTATTGAAACTCCACAATTGAGTATAAAATTTGCAAAATTTATTGAGTATCAAAATATATTCATCGAGTATCGTGATCCCTATTATTGAGTACTGAGACTACGTGTTCAAATATCTTCATTGAGCATTAGAATTTACATTTAGCATCAAAACGTATTCTATGAGTATTGTGTTCTCTACTATTGAGCATTGAGACTATGTGATCAAACATCTTCATTGAACATTGGAACTCCGTATTAAGCAATAAAACATCATTGAATATCAGCTTCTCTACTATTGAGCATTGAGACTATAGAACAAGTTTCAATCTGGTCGTGAAGAACTTCATTCTGAACTGTGACTGTCGCATGAGTTTCGTCGGCTAAGAGGAGCCAACGAGCTACGAGCAGGAGATCTAGTGTGTGAAGAGCGTCTGGCCGTTTGGGCGTGAACAACGAGTCATACGTCACGTGGCAAGCCTGCGTGCGGCCGTCTGGGTGCGAGCGGCTAGCATAGATGAGAGTGGTGAGCGATGAATAGGTGCGAGCAATGAGCCATCCATCTAACATTAAGCGCAACTGCAACAAAAATCCCAATTGTAATGTGCGCTAAGTATAAGAGGCGGTACAAAATAATCAGTGATAGAAATAACCCTAGATCGTATCGTTCTTGTGATATACAACCGTGTTAATGTGTTATCAATCCGTAAGGAATTTAAATTTCCAAATCGATGCTGCCACTTGTGGCAGAATGCCTTGAAATACAAAAGCAATTGCAGAAACATCCCCCACCATAAAAATGGGATCTTCTAAACATAATCTTCTATTATACAAAGCCAAAAGAAAAAATGTACAGTGTTCCCGCCCAAACATTATACAGTAACAGGTCGGGTCAGTGCAACATGGGTACAAAAACGGGTCCTGTGCAGGCTGCAACATGGGTACAACTGTTCTTTAATGTTGGCCAATTATGCAGGTTTGGTTGTGTGGCTCAAAACGTGTGGGGTACAGAGCATTAACTGCTAAATTGTACTTTTGCTCAAAGAGATCAAAAATAAAATCCTATTGTAGGCCTTAGCCACACACACATTAAATTCTTTGTACTGTGGCAAGTTGCTTTCGGTATTTCTCACAAGCATTTAAAAAATAAGCTATTGGGCTGATTAAAAAAATATATCTTAGAGGCCACATATGTAATCCCAAAGCAATTCTTGAGCCACACAAGCATTTAATGTATTGTACCATCACGAAAAAACTATATTAATTTTTGTACTACAAAATCCTAATGTAAAGATTGAGTGGGATTTTTGACCTTTTGTTAACCACGAATTACCCTGCGTTTTCACCCCCAGCCTGCCAGCTAGCCACTATAAATACCCAAGCAAGGGAGTCACAATACACCACAAACCAGTTATTCGGCATTCTAATTTTAAAAACAGAGCAATGGCAGCGGGTTCATCAACATCAGGAATGTGGGCTTTGATCATGGATATATATCGATCATACTAAGTTCAACTGGGCAATCAAGGTTAGCGTGGTAAGGGCGTATGAGGTACCTCGCCACCTCATACGGTCGTGATGGTCTAGGAGGTGCTTTACTATGGGAGGGAAGACAATCAAAATGGTGTTGCATGACAAAGGTGATTTTTATGTTTGATTAACACAAAGATTTTATTTTAATTTTTAGTTGGTGTTTAAAATTAATTTGTATAAACAGGTTGTATAAACAGGGAGAACGCATTCATCCAATCATCACAAGATTGAAGCCGGCTATGTACAAGACTATAATCAAAGAACATAACGTGCATGCCCATGTAAATATCTAAGTTTGACAGATTGTGGAATAGAATTAAATCTTCATTCAAATAAATATATAGCTTTATGAAATTGATCAATCTCATAATCGATTCCATTTGTATTTCAAATCGGAGAAATGCGTAGTGCATTATGAACTCAGGTGAGGTCCAAAAAGTTCATTAATTAATCGATGAAGACTAAAAACTAATTTAAAATAGTATTCAATTGAAGATCAAGAACGGACAAGTACGTCAGATATGCCACAAAGAAAACAACAGAGGTCTGAAATCCTGGACATCTAGTCGTATGAGGCAACGATGGAAATAAACTCCACCCCTTTAACGGTGAGAACCGATAAATGTCACCTTGAAAATGATACATTGGTAGTAAGTCTATTTTCGAGAAGACCAAATACTTTCCAGTAGTTCCAGCCCAATGTGAATACAAAATTCCAAAAAAAAAAACTCAAGAGTTAACGCAATCAGAAACAAACGTATAAATATATGGGGAAAAATGAATCCGTTAAGCCAAGTCCGACACAAGTCCATAAAAAGAAACAAAAAGATCTGAGATCCTTGAATATCACTTAGCCTTAGTAGATCTATCAATCCGGATATTTATAAATCTGATAGATCTGATTAGGCGAAGTTTGAATTTGTGAAGCCATGTCACATACCAGTTTAAAACGGTAAACAATAATGACGTCTGAGATCAGTTAATATCACTCAGTATAGGGAGAAAATATATGCAAAAGAATTAATTGAGGGATAACAAAAACGACAAAGAAAAACACCAGAACTGAGATCCTTTCTTTGTAATCACTCATTCTTTGAGTCGTTCGTGTGTGAGAAAAATATTTTGTAAGTCAGATTTTGCTACTCCGTTATTATCGCATAATAAAGAAGACATGCAGGCAAAAAAACAACAAATATTTTCAAAAAAAATAGAAGATCTATCATAATCCAAGAGTTTTTTGGGAATATCATATAGATCTTATTCCATGTCACATACAAGTGCAAAATAGTAAGGAATGATGAGGTCTGAGATAATCTGTTATCACTCAGATGAGTACTAAATCAATACAAAAAACTAAACGAAACTAAAGAAGGTAGACCAATAACAAAATGCCGAATGTGACATGAGTTCTATGATCCTTAGATCGTTACTTAGTGTTTAGCGTCGTAGTAGTGGTGGATCAAGAAAACACCGGCCAAACGACACACTAACTACACGGTGTACCTTTGCTCAGCCGTGAGACAAGATCGGCAAAACAAAACGATGAGAAGGCCAAAAGGGTCATGAGTACCGAGAGGAATAGAGAGAAACGGGAGGGTCAGACAACACCGATGGTCTTTCAAATAGGCCGCTGAGTAAATGTATTGGATGACGGTTAAATGTGAGATTATATAGGACAGGTTAGGTTAGGTTATTGGGCTGGGTTTTATGTGTAATGGGCTGGAAATAGGACTACTAATGGGTTTTACATAATACTCCGTAGCACTTAATATTATTATTATATATAATTAATGAAGTGTTATTAAAAATTTGAATTTTATTGAAATATTAATTATGTTGTTATACATTCTAGGATTATTAGCTTATTTTATCTCAAACTATTATAAAATCACAAATTTATCATATTATTTGACTTTTATCAGAAAAGGACTTAACTTTCATGTTTTTCAACAATTATGTTTTTCTTTTCTTTTTTTGTTTTTTCAAAATTACACATTTTTATCAATATCAATAAGATATAAGCAATAAAAGTTTGTAAAAGTAAAAATAGAAAGGGGTGAAAAAATACGAATATAAATATGATTTTTTTCTTAAGTTTTACTAATTCATCCATTGAAAGTGTAATTGTGAGAAAATTAAAGTTTGAATCTTTTTTTAATAAAAGTGAAAATATGGGATAAATTTTTGAATTTGATGATAGTTGAGGATATATTTCGTCAATAATCCTATATTATATTCTATGCCTTATGTAGTCTAATTTATTATTATATCTGAAATTAGAATTTATGAATAGTATTATTGGTATAATAATTTTTTTTAATTGTTATGACTACCAATCCATGAGTCTCCATTATCATTTCTTTAATTATAATTTATTATGCATGTTACGTCTATAACAATTTGCATTCATATACACACGAACTAATAATTACTACGTACTAAAAATAATATCATATCGCTATTACATTTAAATATTCCGTTCACCGCACAGGTGAGAACCGTATATAACATTTTGTTTTTCCACTTATTCCAAATCGTAGTTACTACCTATCTTTGAGTTTTCACTATTCGGTCTTTAATTAAAAATTATTCTGCGTGTTACGTATATATATAACAATTTGCATTCATTTCGCACGACCAATTAATATTTACAAATAATATCATATTGATATTGCATTTTAATGCGCGAATGAGAATCTAGTTTAGACCCAAAAAATAAAACACAATGAAATCACCTCTCTTCTCTCACTAGTCACGCCTCTTTCCTTTTGACTTATCTTTCTATCCCTAATAAACACAATTGAAAGAGGCAGGAATATTCTTGTCCGGAATTTCCGGACAGGAACCCCCGTCCGGCCTCCTCCATTTGGGGACCTTCCCGGTGTTATTGTTTTCTCAAATTTTGTGTTTATGTTCCTCATCAAGTCTAGTTCATCCATACCAAATTTTAGCAAAAAATTCAATCGGGAAGGTCGTCAAATGATTTTTGCAAGTTAGTTGGTCCGGAATATGTATTTTCCGGACCAGTTAACTTGCAAAAATCATTTGACGACCTTCCCGATTGAATTTTTTCCTGAAATTTGGTATGGATGAACTAGACTTGATGAGGAAAATACATAAAAAATTTGAGCAAAAAATACCACTGGAAGACCCCCAAAAGGAGGAGGCCGGACGGCGCTCTCGTCAGGAAATTCCTGACCCGAAGATTACTCTTGAAAGAGGTAACTCATTTGATACCTCATTTGTACACCCTTCCTATATTTGTGGTTTACAAAAGCCCAACACATTAAATGAATTGCTCCATTTTGATGAATTGCTTTTGTGAACGACAAATATAGGAGGGGTACAAAATGGGGTACAAATTTAGGTAGAAATAACATTTGTGATTGAAAGATGGCTTCGTTCACAGTGCCGTCTTCGGGTTCGTTATCTCAGGCTTTTCTCTGTGGCAGTTCCCGGACGTTGGTCCCCAAGCGAACCTTCCGTTTCCCTTTAAACGGAGTCGTAAGTATTTTTTTTTTTTGTTTTTTATCATCTATTTTTCTTTTTATGTTTCTCTGCTGGTTGATTATCTGGTGGTGAAAGTTGGTGTACGACTTACATTTCTTTGCTAAATTGCAAAGAAAAAGTTTCATTTTTTTTTTCTATTTATAGAAACTGTAGGTAGCTATATCACATTCCTTAGCCACGTTTAGGTTAGGTAATAAATTTCATAAACTTTTTCGTAAAATAAAATTTTCCACAAGGTTTTAAGGATTTCGTTAGTACTCAGTATATTTCAGTTTCTGAGCGTTTTTATAGATTGAGAAAGATATAGAGTATAATGCCTGAAGTGGTTTATTTTGTATTAAGTAGTTAATTATGTTTTTGTTTCATATCCTCACTCTTTATAGTGCAAAGTGTGTAAGTTGATTGCTGCTGATATGTTTTCCTTAAATGCTACCAGAAATGTGAGCTCACCGAACCAATAAATGGAATGCAAATTGTTCCAGTCCAAACCAACGGAGCACTTCCAAAGTTCTTACATTCAAGACGCCTAAAAAATGCTGTTAAAAGAGATGAAAATAGCCCAAAAATATTCTCTGGCCTTTCTAATCCAAACCTTTCTCAGGTATGTGTTTGTTTAACAAAAGTGATGGTTGCAGTGTTGTTGAAAAAGTGGAATACTGAAGAATTTTTTTTAAATCATGTTACATTATATGTTTATATGTTATTAGTAATAGAGTAGAATTTATATTATTTATTATTGTGGGACTCTTTTGTAATATTGAACTCTTTCTATTATAAATATATCTGCCAGGGCTACCATTAAGGTTAAGCCTGGTATTATTCTCACATGGTATCAAGAGCCAGTACCGTCTAAAACCCTTTTTTTTCGGTCGATCATGTCTTCTCTCGAACCGATCTCCTCCGCCGCGGAACACTCCATCACCGCGGCCATGAGCTCTGCGCCGGTCCTCTCTGCCGTTGCCGCGATGCCATCTTCTTCCTCTGAGGCGGTTCTCTCCGTCGGCTCTTTCGTCCGCCAGCGCCTACGATTTTTCCTTCTCCAGGCGGGTCAACCTCCAGCTTTGCCGGCCCGACTATGGCTCGAGCCCCTGGTATTATACCGCAGCTTTCTCCGGGTCCGATTGGCTCCCGGCTGTCCTCAGCAAATTCAGGTGCACTCCTGGCTGATTTGGTTAAAAATATTGGACTTTCTGCCCTTCATATCACTAATATTGTTACTACCAAATTATCTGCTGTTGAGGATTACATTACTTGGCGTACACAGTTTGAGTCGTTTCTGGTATCCAATGGTTTTTTGGGGATTTTAGATGGTTCAATTCCTGCTCCCTCTCCCTATATTGTTGATGCATATCATCGTGAGACAATGAATCCAGATTATTGTAATTGGCTTAAACTTGACCAAACTGTCCGTTCTTGGTTGTTTGCTACGTTGTCTCGTGATGTATTGATTGAGGTGCGTGAGTTACAACATTCTTTTGCTATTTGGAACCGGTTAGAAGCTCATTTTATGTCTGCTAATCTTGCCCGATCTATGGAGTTGAAACGGAAATTGACTCACGCTAGGAAGGGCCCAAACCAGTCTATGGAGCATTATCTTCGCGACCTGAAATTAATAGCTGATGACTTAGCCATGATTAATGATCCTGTTGCTCCTCGTGAACTGTTTAAAATAATTCTAAGTGGTTTGGGACGGGACTATGAGTCTCTTATTACCTCAGTTAATTTGTTTCCGGAGAGCTTCACCTTTGAAAGGCTACGTGACTGTTTGATTGAAAAGGAGCAAACTATTCAGTATATGCAATCTTTGGAAGAACCACCACAAGCTCAAGCCTTTGCTGGTCAAGCTCAGGCTGCCGGGCAGCCACCTCCGCAAGGTGGGCAGCAACACCGTGGGAGAGGATATCGCGGACGGGGAGGCCGCGGGCAGCGAGGCCGAGGAGGTCGTGGCAGGGGTGGCCGCGGTTATGCTCCTCCACCGCCTGCCTATGCACACGGCCCACAGCTGGGTTATGGTCAGCAACCTCCGGGTTTTGTTCCAGGGGGTGCTCCACACGCAGGCATTCTTGGGTCTCCGGGCTCGGCAGGTATATCTGTTCAGTCACATATTCATACTTATGCTTTATCTGCTTCTTGTGCTAATCGTGACTATGCAGGCTCTACATCTGGTGAGGGGAATTCTGTTCCTCCTCCTATAGTTTGTCAGATTTGTTATGCTCCAGGTCATCCTGCCTCTACCTGTCCCTCTCGTTTTGTTCAGCCGGCTGCACCTGCTCTTGCTGTTCAAGCTCCTGACGCATCTGACTTTGTATGGTATCCGGACTCCGGTGCCTCTGCGCATATGACTCCCCATCCAGGTATCTTGACTAATAAAACCTTTTCTCCTAACTCTCATTCCATTATAGTGGCTAATGGTACATCTCTCCCAGTTATGCATTGTGGTGAGGCTGTTTTAAATTCCTCAACTCGTCCTCTTCGCCTAAAATCTGTTTTTCACGTTCCTAATATCAAGTATAATCTTTTATCCATTCAGAAATTATGTGCTGATAACAACTGTGTTGTAATTTTTGATAAAAATTGTTTTTCTGTAAAGGACAAAACAACGGGGGCGGTTCTTCTTCGAGCGGTCAGTGACAATGGAGTCTATCCGGTTCGACAGCCCACACCTTCGTCAGTTGCCCTTTCAGTTGCTTCTGTTTCTCTTTGGCATAATAGACTAGGACATTGTGGTACTCGTGTTTTAGATCAACTTAGGAAAAATAATTTAATTTCTGGCACTTCTGTTTCAGTTTCTGATTGTATTCCCTGTCGTTTGGGAAAATCACAACGATTACCTTTTAATAAAGTTTTTCACAATAGTCCGTGTGCTTTATACTTAATCCACTCTGATGTTTGGCAATCCCCTATACTTTCTAATCTTGGTTTTAAATACTATGTCTGCTTTGTGGATGACTTCTCTCGTTTTACATGGTTGTATCCCATGCGGCGCAAGTCTGAGGTTACTACTCATTTTCACCATTTTAAGTTAATGGCTGAAAATTTACTTGACCGCAAGATTAAGATCTTTCAGAGTGATGGAGGGGGTGAATTTGATAATTTTCACATGCGAAAACTTTTTACTGAATCTGGTATTATTTTTCAAAAATCTTGCCCTGACACTCCGCAGCAAAATGGTGTTGCTGAGCGTAAACATCGTCATTTCATTGAACTCGCGCGTACCATGCACATCACTGCCAATTTGCCCGCTCAGTTTTGGGTTGATGCTGTTCTTACTGCCACTTTTATCATAAATCATTTACCTTCTCCTACTCTACATGGTCGGTCTCCGTATGAAAAATTATTTCTCTGTACGCCTGATTTATCTTGCATGCGTGTGTTTGGTTGTGCTTGCTTTCCGAATTTTAATGCCACTTCAGCAAATAAACTTTCGCCACGTTCTATTCAATGTGTTTTTCTAGGATATGCATCTGAACATGTTGGTAATGTGTATTGATCGATATCGGCACCTGTACACAAGGCGCATATTTATAGGCGCTGTACAGGTTACCGATTTAGGTAAACCTTGGAAGTTGGGCCAAGGCCTTTTTGGGCCTTATTCCCTTTACCTTATTTATTACATAATAATACTAATCTAATACCATAAATGGTATAACTAGTCTACTTTATTAAACAAGACTTAACAGACAAACTTGACCCACAATAAAAGTTCTAACAATCTCCCCCTTTGTGGTCAAGTGCCGTCTTGCTGGGTTTCTTCACTTCTGAGCTTTGTAATAGTTCTTTCTGAGGTTTAGCGCGTGCTCATAGCTCCTGAGTGAATTTCTTTTATCCAGTTGCTTTTCGATGGCCTGTAGGATGCTGTCAATTCTGTGTGCCTCTTTTAATTCAGCATCTGTGGCATTTGCATACTTTTGCTGTCTTTCTTTAAATGCTTCTCTGATCGGTTGTAGCTTCTCTTTCACAATCTTCAGGGTTCCGTCACAGTACTTGTTAATTTCATCAATGAATAGCATACGTTTCTCGCCATTGTGATTCAGATAGATAAGCGTGATTGGACTATCAAAGATGTAATACTCAGGAAAGTCCTCCAATTCTTGTCCATACAGCTTTGGTCTTGTGAGATTCGTCTTTGGCATGTTTGTTTCAAGAGCCATCTGAAGATCATGAGAGGCAAAGAATTTGATTTGTCTGATCATAAACCGCTTGAGTGCATCCAGCCCATCTTGTGTAACTTTGTCACGAATACCTGGAATTTCCTGGAATGCAAGATACATCTGATAGATGTCGTCCATCTTTAGCATGTAGAGATCATTTTCCTTGCACGTGAATACCGTTCCGTCAGAGCGCTGAAGATGGTAGACAGAGAGTTTAATATCTTGAAAGTTGGTTTCAGCCACATTGAGAACAGCCCAGACAGGGTCCTTGGCTGTTTGAAGTTCGTGTTGCGAGACTTCTCTCTGTTTTCCCATATAGTGATGACTAAGTAGAAACAACTGTCCGCCCTTGTTTTGCCCTCGTAGATGGTTAAGACCACAAATCTTCAGTTCATCCAGTTCTCTGACCTTATCCTCTTTTCGCCAGATGTTTTCTCTGATTTCCTCTTGAAAGGGGGCGTTGATGTCGATCTTTTCCCAGGGCTTCTCATTTCTGGGCATTTGAGCCGCTGTTTGTCTAATGATTGACTCAAGCTCCTTGGGTGGTGTCTCATAGTTCTCTCCCTCCTTGAGTTCATCTTGATCAAGTAGAATCACATCAGTAGCACAGTTGACTAAGAGATCTCTGAGATATGCTCTTCGCTGTGATTCATCTACATCTGCCCAGAGTTCAGACCATTTGTTGTGCACCAGCATTTCCTCAAGTTCATTGTGCATTTGATCATTGTAGTAGCTGGAGGGATCCTGCTGCTGCTGTGGCGATATGTCTGGCGTAGCATCGGGATCCTGGTGAGACTTGCAGGGATCCTCAATTATCTCAACACGATGCTCTTGCGCAGAGACCAGACCTCTATACTTCGTTACATGCGGCCAATCCTCCCTTGGCTGAGAATGTGAAACACCGGGATCCTCAGGATTGCCCGTTGACATCAGTTTCGAACTAGGTTCTAACTGATGGCCTGAGTACGAAGATGTACTCGTGGTAGCATCATCAGGACTTCCATTCCGTCCTTGGTTAACATCTATAGGAGATGCACCTCGGGATGTTACGTCTAGCTCGACCATGCTAGAAAGAGTGGCTAGGGATTTATGGCTGGCTGAAGTAGTGGGTTGCTCATTGGTAGAGGTGGAGGGTTGGTTTGGCTTTGAGGGTTGGCTAGTAGAAGCAACATGCTCAAGTATCCGCTGGCGCTTGTTCTCCCCCTCATGAGAATCCGAATCATCGGGATCCTCATGTGAACGTTTAGCGCCACGGAGACTGTCACGGCATGTGTTCTGTGTATCTAGAGCATGGAGAAGGGCTTTTTGAAGAGGGGTGAGGTTGCCTTCTTCCACGTCGAGTATACGGTCGTAGATCTCAGCTACAAGATCCTCGAAGGGTACAGTTGTTAGGTTGGGTTTGGTCGTTGTAGGGGAGAATACTAGTTCTGTATCCTGGGTTCCCCTTGATGTGGATGGTTGTTGGTTTTCTATGGCTAAAGGTTTGGAAATAGGAATAGAAATGGTTGGGGGCTGTGTCGTTTGAGGTTTGGGTGGTATATCCTGAACAACTGGGGTACTTCCAGAGTCTTGTGCATTAGCGGTTATTGCTTCATGCACCCATGGCTTAATGGTAGACTCTAGAAAGCTGTTCAGATATACGAGAATGTCTTCGGGGATAATGGTTCCAGTTACAGGGGTCGTAACTGTTGTCACAGCATCAGTGAAGATAGCTGATGTGTGGCCTGCGTTCAATGATCGAGGCATTGTTGGCGTAGCAGGACTTCCGACCATCATAGTTTGCACTCCGGTCGTTGCATTCAGGGTGAGTGCACCTGTATGTGCAGTGAATAGTGTAGGTGTCCTAGAGAAATTTAAAAATGTAGGAATGGTGACACCTAGACTCGATGTGATAGAACGGATGAGGGTAGTGGTCCGGGGCTGTTGACCACTGAGTCTCTCAGCAGATTCGGAGGGAATCAGTGAGGTCGGTGTAAGTTCCCCTTGAGATATTGAAACTCCAGTCTGTTGGGAGACTGGGGAGTGGATGGGAGATGGCTGTGCATGCGCAGTTGAACCGGATGCTGCGACTTCTACCCGGGAACTGACAAGGTCAGCTCCTGCTCCTAGGGGCGTGGTTCGGTCTATGGTGACGAAGGTGTCGCAGTCATCGTACAGTGCCAGCTCCTCTTCCACTGCACTCTTCTTTCTTAGCCTCTTCTTAGGCTGTGATGATGCAGATTTGTCATTGCGTTTCTTGGAGCGCTGCTCACTAATGATGACCCCTTTAAGTGGTCGGGGTGTGAGTGCAGTCTCAATATCTTCTGATGAGGAGTCGGAGTCTATCAGAATGGCCTGTTTACCAGCTCTCTTCCTGTTGCTGATCAGGACTCCTTCCATGTCATCATCATCATCTGCATCATCATCATCATCTCTTCGTTCATTTCCCTTGGCCATGCTATCGGAGGCCTCACCACCAGCCTTATTAGAAGGGGCCTGACTTGATGGTTCATCGGTAGTGTCCTCAGCATTAGGGTGACCCTCAGCAGTCTGGGTCCTCTCGGAAGAGTTAGCAGACTGATCATCATTAGGCCGGGTTGCCACTGGTTTCTGTGGCGGGGCTCTCTTTTTCTTACCCTCACTCGCTCTCGGCTTGGTTCCCGGGGAAGGTCCAGCTGGGTTTTGCTGAACCATAGGGACCGTTCTCTCAAGCTCCTTCTTGTAATCAATGACTGCCTTATCCCTCGGGTTTGCTAGATCAAGCAGGGAGTCCGGAATAGGCAGTGCTTCAGCTTTGTTGCTGTCCCTCTGGAAGTATTTGAGCTTGGGCGCAGTGAAGTGCTTGTCTTCCTTACGCTTAGGGATTGTAGGGGTGGCTTCCATCATATTGTGGATCATCAGCGCCAGCCACCGAGCGTAGGGAATAGTGCTCCCCTTGTTGTTCTCCCTCATCTTCACTTGATCCATCAGCTCCGTCCAGAAGAGCTGAGCCATGTCATATGTGACGTTGAAGGCGATCCCGTGGAAGATTTGGAGAATTTGTTTGTTGCATTTGTCATGTCCGACGTGCTTAGGAGAGGCATTTGTTCACCAGGCCGAACAGACTCTTCCACGGGTGGGGCAGGTTTGAGATGGTAAAGTTTGAGATCAGGGGTAACGGTCCTTCATACCCTAGCTTCTTCATGTCTGTGATCAGATCTTCATTGGTGGGAAGCGGTGCATAGTTCTGGAGCACCGGGAGATTCAGAGTCTCCCTCATTGTAGAGGGTGTCAGCACCGCTCTTACATCATTCAGCTTGGTCATGATCTTAGACCGATCTTTCTTTCTCTCAGTTCGCATGCAGCCCCAGAATTGTTGTAGATATACCTCCGGCACAGGTTTGGCTTCGTTGAATGCAGACCAGAGGTAATGCTTTTGTAGAATTGAGAGTATCACTGGATCCTGGCATTTGAAAAGTTTTAGGTCCAGTTGAAAATTGTTGTCATAGATTGGGACTCAGTTCTCCTTCGGGTACACTGCATTGCTTGGTTGTGCAGTTCTGTCTGTTCCTGACATTTTTAACTGAAAGAATTGGGTCAGCACATTGTTCATTTGAAAATTTTATTTGTTCAGTTTTTGCAATTTTTCAGATCAGGTGTGTACAGGTGGGACATAGAAATTATTCTAAGTGTAAACCACGAGAACCAACTTCTCGAGGTTTGAACATCGAGAAGTAGGTTCTCGAGATTTAAATACCGAGAAGCTCTTCTCGATACTCAAATATCGAGAACTTGGTTCTCGATATGGAAGTATCGAAAAGTCCTTCTCGTGATTTAAACATCGAGAACCATCTTCTCGAGGTTTAGTATCGAGAACCTCTTCTCGGTATTTCCAACTTCGAGAAGTAGGTTCTCGGTATTAAACATCGAAAAGTATCTTTTCGAGGTTTAACATCGAGAACCGTCCCTCGAAATTCAAAGTATCGAGAAGTTGATCTCGAGTTCTAAACATCGAGAAAATTGATTTCTCGAGTTCGCACTCAGAAGATATGTCGAGAACCACCTGCAATTTCACATAATCATAATGAAAATCAATAACCACTTTTCGATTCCAAACTTTCGGTTCGAGAAAAAAGAGTTCTCGATATTCAATCTTTGAAAAAAAATCTTGGTTTGATATCGAGAACCGTTTCATTACATGCGAAAACCATTTGAAGTTCATTCGAGAACCAAATTACTACCTTTTGTCTGATTCGAGAAGAGTGAGTTCGAGAGAGAGAGTGCGTTTTGCGAGAAAGCTTGAGATCTGGACTTCGAGAACTGAGAATGCGAGAAAATGAGTTCTCTAGTTCTCGAGGTGCCTTTTATACGCGAAAACATGGGCCTTTCGAGAAGTATACTGGGCCCAGAAGTAGAGCTGGGCCCTGTCTTTGTTAGAAAATGATTTTGGGCCCCAAAGAAAATTTATTTATGTGTGAAAATTGAACTCCCCCTCGAACAGTACATGAAGAAAAATGAAAAACACACACACACTTGCATTTGTACACACACTCATTTTCTTCCTGACACACACACACTCTTTTTCTTCTTTTCTGATTTTCTCACACACACACACACTCTTTTTCTGATTTTCTTATTTTCTCACACACACACACACACTCTTTTTCTGATTTTCTTCTTTTCTCCCCCTCAAAGTATTCCTCTCTCTTTTATTTTCTCCCTTTTCTCCCCCTCAACACATGCAACGCACACCACGCACACTCACACATTTTATTCAGACCATGGAGATAACACAATTACATAGGATCGAGATTCAACATGCCTAACTTAGATACTAGGAACTGGAATCTCTTGTCATCCAGTGCCTTAGTAAATATGTCAGCCAGTTGAAGCTCAGTGCTTACAAAGTACAGATCAACATCTCCTTTCTCCACATGGTCCTTGATGAAGTGATAGCGCAAATCGATGTGCTTGGTGCGCGAGTGATGAACGGGGTTGCTGGTTATGGCGATTGCACTCTGGGAGTCACTGTAGATGGGAATATGGTTGAATAGGAAGCCATAGTCTCTGAGTTGTGTCTTCATCCATAAGATTTGTGAACAGCAACTAGCAGCCGCAACGTATTCTGCCTCGGCTGTAGAAGTTGACACGCAGTTCTGCTTCTTGGAGGACCAACAGACTAGCTTCTCTCCCAGAAATTGAGCACCACCGGATGTACTCTTTCTGTCTAGCTTGCAACCCGCGAAATCAGCATCTGAGTAACCAACAAGGTCAAAACCCGTGTCCTTGGGATACCAAAGTCCTAAGTTGACTGTTCCTTTCAGGTATCTCAGGATTCTCTTTACTGCATTCAGATGTGATTCCTTTGGATTTGCTTGAAAGCGAGCGCACAGACAAGTTGCAAAGACAATATCCGGTCTACTAGATGTCAGGTACAGCAAGGAACCGATGATAGCCCGATAGTTGGTAGCATCGACTGAAGTCCCGTAAGGGTCAGAGTCGAGCTTTTGTGAGGGAGACATGGGGGTTTTCATGGTTGACTTGCTGTCCATCTTGAATCTCTTGAGCATTTCATGGATGTACTTTGACTGGCTGATGAAAATTCCGTCTGGCATTTGCTTGATCTGTAGCCCTAGAAAGAAGTTCAACTCTCCCATCATACTCATTTCAAACTCAGTGTGCATCAAGTTGCTGAATTCTTCGCAGAAGTTCGGATTGGATGAGGCGAATATGATGTCATCTACATAGATTTGTATCAACATGATGTCACTGTTCTCTCGCTTGATGAAAAGAGTTGGATCTATCTTTCCCTTCGAGTAGCCTGATTGCACAAGAAAATCAGATAGTGCATCATACCAGGCTCTCGGTGCCTGTTTTAGTCCGTACAGGGCTTTCTTCAGCTTGTAGACATAATGTGGGCGTTCAGGATCAACAAAGCCTTCTGGTTGTGCCACGTAAACTTCTTCTTTCAGTTCTCCATTCAGAAATGCAGTCTTGACATCCATTTGATAGACGGTGAAACTCTTATGAGCAGCATAAGCAAGGAACAACCTGATTGCTTCAATTCTGGCCACTGGTGCAAAGGTTTCATCATAGTCAATTCCCTCTTGTTGATTGTATCCTTTTGCAACCAGTCGGGCTTTGTTCCTGATTATCACACCGTCTTCATCTTTCTTGTTCTTGAAGACCCACTTGGTGCCAATTATTGTTTTCTTTGGGGGTCTTGGCACCAAGGTCCATACATCCAATCTTTCAAACTGATTGATCTCCTCCTGCATTGCGATTACCCAGTCAGGATCTTTCAGTGCTTCAGAAACTTTGGTTGGTTCAGATTGGCTGATGAAGCAGGAGAAGAGGCATTCATTTGTTGTAGCTGTTCTTGTGCAAACTCCACGACTCGGATCTCCAATAATTTGTTCTGCAGGATGTGCCTTTGTCCATTTCCGCTCATGAGTTAGAGGGATTGGAGTTATGATGGTGTGATCCGGGTCCTCAAAAGTAGTAGATGTGGTTTGTTGAGGAGTGGAGTGCTCGGGGGTCGATTCAGGTTTTGTGTCTGCTTGGGCTGGTATTTCTGAAACTTGTGCTGGTGAAGTTGCTTGTGTTGCTGCCGTGCCATGATCCTCAGTATCTTCGTGATCTGATGTATGAGGTGAGTCAGCTTCTTCCTCACTGAGGTCAGGCATAAATGGTGGATGTGCATCTTCTGTTGGTAATTGGGAGTGGGTAGTGCGTGTATTCTCATAGAAATGTTCAAATAGAGAGTCAAGAACCGCACTGTCAGCTGTTGTTTGCTTTGTTGCTTCAGCTTCATCAGGTTTCTTCCTTTGAGCAGAGAGTGTATGTTCTATCAAGAAATATTCAGAAGCAAAGTCAGCCATTTCATAGAATGCAACGTTGACACTCTCAATGACTGTTCTGCGATCACGTAGATAGACCCGATACGCCTTTGATTGCGTGGAGTACCCAATGAATACTCCTTCGATGGCTTTCGGATCCATCTTGCTTCTTTCATTTCTGTCATTTAGAACAAAACACTTGCAGCCAAACACTCTGAAGAATGAGATGTCAGGTGTTCTGTTGAAGAGTATTTCATAGGGGGTCTTGTTGAAGCGCTTGTGAATTGATGTTCTGTTCTGAGTAAAGCACGCTGTGTTGATTGCTTCAGCCCACATGAAATGGGGAAGCTTTGACTGAATGAGCATGGTGCGTGCTGCTTCAACAAGAGTTCTATTCTTTCTATCAACGACCCCGTTCTGTTGTGGTGTCTTTGCTGCAGAGAATTGCTGTGTGATACCCTGAGTTTCATAGAAAACAGCAAGAGACTGATTCTTGAACTCGGTACCATTATCTGTTCTGATGATCTCCACACTCTTTTGTAGAAAATTTTGGATCGTCCTGATGAAGGTTATGATGGTTGCAGCTGTTTCATCCTTTGTCCTCAGAAATTTGGTCCATGTGTACCGAGAGAAGTCATCCACAATGACCAGTGTATATTTGCGTCCATTGATGCTTTGGACTCTCATCGGTCCACACAGATCCATGTGAAGTAGTTGCAGCAGTCGGGAGGAGGATGGAACAGGTTTTAACTTGTGAGAGCTCCTTTTCATCTTGCCTAGTCTGCAGGCATCACAATGAGTGTCAGCGGAAGTCTTCAGAGGAGGCAGCCCTTTCACAAGTTTCTTGGAGGACAGAGTAGTGAGATATTTGAAGTTGAGGTGAGACAGGCGTCTGTGCCATAGACTGTTTTGTTCAAAGGAGGCTTTGGACAGTAGGCAGATGGAAGAAGGTAATTGTACGCTCTTCAGATCAATGGTGTACAGGTTGGAAGTTCTTGTGCAGGTCAATAATACCTTTCCAAACCTGTCCAGCACACAGCATTGTCTGGCTATGAACTTCACTTCCATGCCACTATCGCAGAACTGTCCAATGCTTAGCAGATTATGCTTCAGTCCTTTCACATATGACACAGCCTTGATGGTGACACTTGCACAGATAACATCCCCATATCCTAGGATTGGAGATGCTGCGTTGTTTCCGAATCTCACATTTCCTCCGTAGCATTTGGTGTAGTTGCTCAACAGCTCCTTTATTCCGGTCATGTGGGTTGAGCAGCCAGAATCTAAATGCCACACATGACCGTCCGGCAAAACAGATTAAGGACTTTTAGGTACCCACCTCAGGATGGGTCCTTCCTTATCAATTGAGAATATCCTTTTGAATTTTTCTTTCAGCTGTGATCCAAGGTCAACAGCCTTTTCAGATAATGTTCTTTGTTTTTCAAGTTCAGCTTTTGGTATCCATTTTTGTTTGATTTTAGGAGCGGAGGAGGCAGAGTCATTGTTTCTATGTGTGAATGGCTGGTTCGTGAGATAAGGTTTGAAAATTTCTTCTTTAGAGAGACGTTGTAAATGTTTCTTCGAATGAACTCTAAGAGGATATCTTAAATTTGGAAGATTATAGATACCCTCTATAGTTCTATTCTCAGACTGTTTTCTTTGTTTGCTCTCTCCTTTTTCTTTCTCACTTACAGCATTTACATCATGATCAGAACCAAAAGTATCATTGCAAGAATTCACAAACCCATAATTCTCAAGTGCACTAGTGCCGCCTCTTCTGCACTAGTGCCGCCTCTTCGCATTGCTATGGATATTCTCTTAGTTCTTCCATAAATATTTTGCCTAGGCATCTTGATGAACAATTATTGATTATATATATGTATTTTTTTGCAAGTTCCTTCTTCGTATCATATCATTACAATCTGATATGTTTCATCAATCGAGCATAATGTATAAGAAGTTAGAATGAATAGAGTTTAAGTAGTTTTAAGGGATAATTCATAATTGGATAAATAATATAATTACGTTCGAGTAGTTTTAGAAACACATGAAATTGAAAAAGATATACTTAATCAATTAAGTAGTGACACATGATTCTTTGGTTCGACAGTTAAAGCTCTAGATATTCAACCTATGTCATGAATATCAAATTTTCATTTGCCAACTCAAGGTACGGTATCTATACTTCCTCCGTTCTTTAATTCTTGCAACATTGTGATTTTTACAATATTCACGGACCTTACTTTCATCACAATTTTCTACTAATATCCATTGACAAATTATTACGAATAAAATGTTATTGAATTCCTATCAATGTGAATTTTCAAAATATCAAATTTTTATAATGTTTATTATATAATTAAGTATAATTACAGTCAAAATTGTGCATTGGCAAGTGTGAAAGTCAAACTGTTGCAAGAATTAAAGAAGGAAGGATAGTATATATATGGAGTACGAAGTACGCAGAATTATAAAGCAATTTTCATGGTACACTCAAATTAAAGTAGGGTACCTTGTCCAATTTGACCAATTAGAACATTATTGAATTATTTAATTAAATATAAAAAATTATGATATAACTCTCATTTTTTCGATGGGTGCCGTAGCATTCATCTTGCACTCAATCGTTTAATTTAACGCTTGTCTTGGTCATTATAGTGATAAGTTGTGGTTTGCCCGGACTAAAAGGGGTTAAGTTTATACCATTTTTGTTATAGGAAAAAAAGGAAAAAGATAAATTCATAACATTTTCGTAATGCTTTAAAAAAAACATTTTTGTAATATCGTGCAGTAACGCCAGCATAAAGTGCAGTAATGTCGTGCACGTCGTGCAGTAACGCCTGCATAAAGTGCAATATTTTTAATTTAATTTGAACGAAAGTAGTTCAAAATGCACCTTTTCAATTAGTAAGGGAATTTTCGTCCTTCAACATTTTAATATGACGAGAAATCCCCCCCCCCTCCTCGATTTTTAGTCATACGAATACTTAAAAATAAAGCTAGTCACATTTCGGGAAACTCAATAAGTTTTAGTCATATATATCCCGGGAAATTTCCCTTAGGGAAAAAGACCATAATTGACACTAAAGTTATTTATAGAGCTCAAAATGGACACTAACCTTTTTGATGGATCAGATAAACCCATAATTCACCTTTTAGGGTTATTTGTGGACATTGACTAACTTAACGGGGGTTAAAAGGTGTTGGCCGTTAGTTTTGAGAAAACAAATGATCAAACAAGACACAACCCTATTATTCCCATTCCTTCCGCCAAAGATTCAAACTAGAGCGAAGTCCATTCGCAGGCCAAAGGAGTAAAAATTACAAGTCTGCAAATAAACAAGAAGATGAGAAAATATCTTAATATTCTGGCTTAGAAGAACATAGTGAATCTGCTGGGAAGGTAATTAATATCTTCTTGCCAACTACGGTGGTTAAGGAAACACAAGACACAAGGGGTTAAGGAGGACTTCCACTGCAGCTTTTACTCCATTGCTAACACCAACTAGGGTTGGGTCCGAAAAACCGAAAACCGAAAATCGAATCAAATTAAACCGAACCGCGACCAAATAAAACCGAACCGTTAAAAACCGAAACCAAATGTAAAAAACCGAACCGAACCGTAATGGTTTGGTTCGGTTTGGTTTTTACCCTTCAAAACCGAACCGAACCGAACAAACCGAACAAAATAAAATATGAAATTTTATTTGTTAAATGTAAGCATTAATCTTAATATCATCAATAATCTTTGAATTTCTTGTGCTAGAGAAATAATGTTTGTGCTATGTTACTTTAGTTTAGTTTATAAATGCATTTACACATTCATTGCCCATAAAAATGTAGCTATATCGATCTATTATGTCTTTTATGTATGTATGTTGTAATTTGTTGCATGATTATATGTTTTTATACTGGTTATTAATAGTAATTAACTTTTATTTTTATGTAACTTAATTTTTTTTGGTAACTTAAATTTTTTATATTGATAAAACAAATAAATATTCATCTTAGCTATATCACATAGGACGTATGTATTCATAAACTTTTTTCAACTAGTCACAAACAATGTAAATTAAGAATAGATACACACTTTTATCTCTCCCGCATACTCATATAATTCAAGACATTTTTTTTTTATTATTTTCTTTATTTGTTCAAGTATGTTTGCATTTTTATGTAATATGTTTGATCTCTCCAACTTTTATATCAATTTTAAATCAAATGACAAATTTTTAGTAAAAAAAAACCGAAAAAAACGAAACCGAACCGAAACAAACCGAACCAATCAAACCATAGTTCCAAGTTTTGGAGTGTAAAACCAAACCGAAACCGAACCGAACTTTTACTTTGGTTCCGTATTTGGTTTTAGGTCAAAACCGAACCGAAAGAACCGAACCCACCCCTAACACCAACTCCATCAATACCTCAAAGAAAAAATGGTAGATGTCAGTCCAAATTCACGGCCAGAAGAATAGCCAGAATTAAAAGCCGGCCCATAACTGGATTTGGGTGTTATGTTGATGTGAGTACCAGTGTGAAGACTTACAATTTGAGTAGATTATACCTAATATGGATGTTCAAAGTATAGTCCATTTTCAAAAAAAGATTGCTTGATAATTATGTTGAACATCTTATATTTGTGGATGGTTGTAGCCTGGTATGTCTAGTGAAGAGAGCATTTCAAAATTTCAACCACAAATACCACATCATGCTGACGTTGTAGTTAGATTTCCAATTCCAAATGAGAAGGAAATCAGAGGTGATACCCTCACTGATACCCACTTGGATGCTACTCATTGAACAATCAAATTCAAGGGTGATGGCTCACAAGTTAGATCAAGGCACCTGGTTTGCAATGGAATGGCACAAATGCAGTTATATCAAGGTAGTTAGAGAAGATGAAAATCAGAAGGCCCAATTAGTTTAGAGAGCTTCTTCTATGAAAATTTCAAAAACTTCATTAAGTTGATCCATTTTTTGTTTTGTTGTTATATTTTTTATGGAGTATATTGCCCAGGGACCCCCGGCCCATAGACTCCTACTTCTCCTACACAAGTCCATTAAGCCCAGAGAACAACTCAAGCCCAAATGCAACGGCCCAAGCCTCAAAGTAGCCCAGAACACACACTGGGGTGCCTTCGGCCTCCTTGGCCGAAGGCTCCAAAACTCACAGGATAGCCTTCTCTGGCATAAGAAGCTACTGGGAGAAAACGGCGAAAAACATGAGCCTTCGGCATAATCAAGCCTTCGGTCACACAAGGCCTTCGGCTACACAGGGGTCCTTGGCCACATGGAGCTAGCCCTCGACTACACAAGGAGCCTTCGGCCGAACATGCTCAATCATCGAAGATTCCTTTTGGGGGCAGCCAACCACCGCATTTAATGCCACGTCACATCCGCCAACCGCATTCAATGCGGTGAACGTACCACTGCCGGTGCCACCCGGCTGATGTGACCCCTCGGCCGTTGGATTACTGACACGTGTACTCTCATCGCATTTATTGCTGCTATAAATAACAGCCCAATTCTCCTTGTAAACGACCCACATCCCAACTCCACATCTCGAGTTCATTTAATAAATCGACTCTCTCTCCTCCTATTTTGCTCCGACTTCTCTCTAGTTATTCCCGCAATAACCCCCCGGATAAGATACCCCCCGGGTAGACTATCCATCAATTTTATTAATGGATCACAGTACTAGGGGTGGGCAAACGGGTCTTGGAACCGCGGTCCGGTCCGGGTAATGGCGGTTCGAGTCCAAAACGGGCCGGTTCCATTTTTTGTTTCCATAAAACGGTCCGGGTAGGGTAGGGTAATTTTTTTAAGGAACCAGAGCGGTTCCAAAATTAAAAAATAACGGGTACCCGGCCCGGCCCGTTATATATATTGTATATTAATTTATTAATAGTTTTTTGATAATCGGTTTTGAAATAGTTTTGTTTCCTGTGCTAAAAGTAGTATTTTAAATTAAGTTGCAGTAACATCCTTTTGTTTTCAAATTATTGATTAAATGTTTCATAAATATCTTTTTAATTTTTATTGTTATTGAATTATTCCTTTCTATCGAATTTAATTATTTGTTAAAGACGATTTTGTTATATTTTTTTGTTATATTGTTATTAAAACATATAAATTGTGTTTACCACCCACCATGCATGTGTCAACTTTGGCTAATACTGAAAATTTAATATAAAAAAAAGTAATCACTTAAATATGTGATGTTAGACAACATGTTTAAATACAAATGTTAGAAAATATGTATTTTGGCTATGTTGCATATTTTTGGAATTTCTTTAATTGTTTGAAACTTATATACAAGAAAATATGGAGTATTGGACTTTTCACTTGTGTTATATATGCACCACTATGTTGTTATTTTGAAACTTGCTAATGTCCTATATTATGAATTATTGATTTTTGGAACTTCGTGAGTTTTTACTAATTTCAAGACATGAGAATAGAAACCGTAAAACCCGGACCGGATCGACCCGTTTCAAACGGGCCGGGTAATTTCCGATTCCTATTTTGAAAATTGTAATACCTGGACCGGACCGAACCGTACAATGGAACAGGCGGTTCCATTTTATTTTGTATTACCCGCCCCGACCCGGCCCGGCCCGTGCCCAGCCCTAGATCACACTGCTTTTTTGTTTACTTTGCAGTAGTGGTATGATATACTAGTAAGTTACATGTTTTTGGAAGTTGGTAGCAATGCTCTTCTATAGTCTACACTTTTTGCAACTTGGTAGGAGTGTTTTTTTTGTATTGAACACTTTTTACCGTTTTTGGGACTTGGCCGCATGGAACTAAAGCGTATTTAGACTTTTTGTAAAAGTAAAGGCATATGTTATATCAAGCCGATGTTTGCAGCATTTTTAGTTTTTATCCTTTTATACTACTACAACACTTTTCTTTTCCAAGCTTGTTATATTGGTGCATGGATGACCAGTTTGCATAATTTTTATACTTGTGCAGCCTTTTACTCGTGCAAGCATTTTTAGTTTTATGAATACATCTAGTAGAGTTTATTAGCAGGACAATAAACAAGAGTGTAGTCTGTTTTATGTGCATATTTGAACTAGTGTTTAATGGCATGACAATAAACAAGAGTTTGCATTTTATAACTACTGCTATTTATTGTTCAATGAGTTTATGTTCAGGTTTTAACTAATCATATGAATCAATCCATGTTCAAAACAGTTATTGTATGTAGTGTTTTGTAACTGATCCTATTAATGTGTTTGGTAGAATTCCTAGAAGTGATTCTGGTACCATCTAAGTGATCCATTTAAGAAGTGACTCTCTTGACTCGTGTTGATTAGAATTGGCTGTAATTATTTTAGTTATTTTTCTGTTCTCACGTCACAATAGCAAATCTGCCATGTTTTTCCGTTTAAAGCTTTATAACATAAACAAATAAATGTGATGCACTTTGAATAAATCAGTACTCTGCACAAAACCAAGTTGGGTTCTGTTTTTAATTTTGAATCAAAACTTTCAAACACCATTTAAGATAGAATTTTGGGTAAACTCTAATCATTTTGCATTACAATCACCTCAAAAAGATTAATTCAACACTATAAATTGCACAGACATGTTCTTAAAACTGAATGATCAGTTTCAATTACTTAAACATGTTCCTAACAGATAAATTTAGAGTATTTGAATGAGACAAACCAACATACCAACTAAAAGTTATATTAAAGATAAAACTAGTAGAAGCTTGGTAGAAGCTGACCAAATCAGTTAATATTCTTTTACAGAGATTCCACTTGAAGAATACACAATCTAAATATACAAACTAACTAAGAAGTACACATAGTACTGCAATGAAAATAGAAGATAACACAACGACAATCAAACAATTTCTCATTTCTCATTGGCAAGGATAATGAAATTGAACGTTGCTTCGGTTCACGATTGATCCCTGGGTGTTTGCAATTTCCTTTGGTGCTGAGCTTGATGATGAATCTGATTCTCTCATAATCTATATTCCCCCCTCGTATTTCGTCTGCATCGAGAAGATAGATGAAGGTGCAAATGAATTAGGGTTGCTATCTTACTGTCTCTGAACTTTTTGGAGCTGATGGACAGATTGAGAAGAAATGGAGATTGCTGAAACGTGTTCTTCTTTACCTCGACCATATCCCCCAGTTCCTCTAGCTTTAATTTTGAGTGAAGGGTTGAGGATAAACTTGTAGTTCTTAGACGGGGCCATTGTTCTTCTGATTCCCACAGTCTTGGTTTGTCGTTTCTTTTCTGAAGTCTAACGGGGAGCACCCCGTTCAGTTAGTAAGTGTCCAAAATGAACCTAAAAGATGGATTATGGGTTTATTTGATCTATAAAAATGGTTAGTGTCCATTTTGAACTCTATAAATAACCTTAGTGTCAATTATGGTCTTTCTCCCTTTCCCTTAAAAGTAACCTAATTTTTTTATTTTGTTGAGTAAGAGAAAGCGAAGGATGACGGTTAAGGAAAAGTTGCAGTTATGGTTGATGATATGATTGACACCACAGGTGAGTTAAACCCGGAATTTGCAAATCAGACACATTTTTCATCTGAGAGGCATTAAGAGCCCCATATGCTTTATTATCTTTAAGTATTAATGTTTTTTTTATTCATGCATTTTTCAAAACCAATGACTTTTGTCCCTCAAGATTAAAATTTTCTAGTGGCTATTGCTATATCTTCCATATGTCCTTAAAAAGATTCATATTAGAGTGCAATACAACTTTTAATTTTTACTCAACTAAATGAATTTACAATATTTTACAAGTTATGAATGGTCAGCTGTAAACCAGAACTTAATTCCCAGATTGTTTGGAATAGTTGACTACAATCATTTGGTTGTGCAAGCATTTTACTTATATATGTAAGTTGACATTTAAAACTGGATATTTTGGTATAAGTTCTCAAAGCTTGACTCTTGTTTTGTGTTTGGCCCTCGTACTATAAGTCAATTAGGCCCTCGTACTTTACAAACACTCAATTAAGTCCTCGAACTATTAAAAAACGTTCAATTAAGCCCTTTCGGTCGGGAAGTAATCGGTTTCCCGGTTAAACGGTGCAACGGCGACGATGTGCTCGAACCCCAGCAACGACGGCTGCCGGGAAAGGACTTACTTGAACGTTTATCTGAACGTTTTTTAATAGTTCGAGGACTTAATTGAGGGTTTGTAAAGTACGAGGGCCTAATCGACTTTTTTGGCATAGTATGGGGCTAATTTGATAGTTTTCCCTTTTCTTAACTTTTTACATCTTTTCTGGCTTTTTCTTCCATCCCAACATAGAGAAAACATGTCCTGTATACAACTATACATTGATAGCTGATTAAAAAAAAGCTAGTTCAAGTTCTGACATCTTAGAGGTCACTGTCCAAGCGATGAAGTTGTTGGTGATGCCTGTATTCTACTCCGTATTATGGATAGAACTTGCTCTTTTGTACACCAAGAATTGACATGTGGATTTGAGATCAAATTTTGTGGGGCTTTAGCTAATGTGGCCAACGGTTTTGCTTCTAACCCTATGAATTTGAGTTTTAAGCATAGGGATGAAGTTCTTGTTTATAGATAATTTAATGAGGCACACTATGTGGTAATATTTTGGGACAGAATTTTTACCTAATGTTGATATTGTAAACCATTTTGTCAACCCTATCAAGACATAATCATATCGCTTCAGAGTCAGTGGCGGATCCAGAAATACAATGTATTGGGGGCAAGATTCAACTACTCTCATCAATTATCATCTTCTGAAATGGATCTTGTGTAGTTTCATTTGTGATTTTTTGAAATAAATTTCTTTGTATAAAAGAAACTAAACAATCACTCAAAGATTGATCGCCGTTAATCTAATGCAAGTTAGTTTTTAATGTTTTCATACCTGAAAAGCATATTTCAAAAGTTGCACTGCAACCGGCAAAGCCGAATAAACTGCAAAAGTGTATACACCAAAGGATGTGAAAGGTTTGTTTTGTCTAAAAACTAAAGATCACCAATCTTCTGATTCGATAACATATTATCAATATAAACAACTCTCTAATAAAACATTGATTTTAATAAATTAAAACACTAGTAAGCATTTCCCGACATTTATCTCACTAATTTTGGTTGTTTGCTTATCAGGTTTTATAAGATGTTAACCACTTAATTAACCAATTAGTGATAATTACATTACTGAATAATATGCACTCTTTTTGTCCGACTTTGTAAGATATACTTTCTTTTTCAGATTATTGTCCTAAATATATGAACAATTTCTTGAATTGAACACTTCATTAACTTTTTTATTTTCGCACTTTATATATTTATCCATCATTTCACTCTTTACTTTTTATGAACGCATCTTACTCTTTCTTATTTTGTGGGGTTACAATGGTAAAACAACCAGTTTATTCAATATTTTCTTAAAACTCACACAAAACTTACATGTATCTTACAGGTACGGAGATAATATTTAGTTTTATGTTATAATAAAAGTGTTAATTAGGATAACTTAGTTTGCTTATTTATTACTCCTACATCTAGAGTAAAAAATACAAGTCTTGATAAATAAATACTTCGACTAAAGTGGAGTATTAAGGGAATGTTTGCAACTGCTTAAAAAACGCTTCTCGACTTTTGGCTTAAAAAAGCTAAAAAGAATGTTTTCAAATGACAACTTCTACTGTTTTTTTAATGAAGTGACAACTTTTACTTAAAAAGTGTTTCTCGGCTTTCGTGTGAAAAGTGTTTTTTACGTTTTCTATTATACAAAAAACACTTATTTTACCAAACACTACCAACTTTTACTTTTTCAAATCACTTTTTTCTCAAACACTATCAACTTTTACTACTAATCATTTTTTCCAAAACCGCTTCCAAATAAAAGTGGAGATCTTGACACCATCCGTCTCCTTGAAACTCCATTTATCATTTTATTTTCTTTACAGTTCGCACCAACACCCTTCAATTTTTTGCACAGTAACCCAGCCTTTGATTTAATGCCTTTTTTAGTTCTCACCGTCCAGTGCTTCTTGGTAAAGGACTAAAGGCTAATTCATTTTATTGTTTTCACTTCCTCGGAAATGAACTTTGGGATTTAAAACATCTATTTTGATCTTGTCTAGTTTACCTTACCTATTAGTCTATGATGAAAATTGAAAATCTGAAATTACTTTAGAATTGGGTTAGCCATAGCCGCTAGATTTTATACCTGTTGGGGGCAACTCAATTTTTTAATTGGGGGCAACAAAGGTATAGACCAAGTTTTTTCTAATACTCTATGTGGCACTATTGGAATGTTATTGGGGGCAGCTGCCCCCCCTAATATACATGTAGATCCGCCCCTGTTCAGAGTTATTTGTATACTATTATTTGTTCTATTGTTTTTTTTTTGAAGTTATAAACTCCTATCAAAAGTTTTTAAAATATTTTTATACTTACATCTTGGAAGTACTTCTATGAAATTAAAATATTATTATAGTTGCATCTTGATAATATCCTCAAATCACAATCCGATTATAACCAATTGATGTAGCTACCAAAATTGGTTAGGCCTATTACATTGTTTCATAATTTGTATCTTTGCCCAATTTATTGGGGGCAGCTGCCCCCCCCCTCTAGCCTTACTGCATCCGCCCCTGGTGGAAAGGTCCTAAATGTGGAAAAATTTGTTAGTTAAAAGATCATATCTACAAAAATAATTACATAATTAAATACGACCAAAATAAAGATGATTTACAAAAATATGATTAGTTACTAGAGTAGTAATGAAATCATGGTAATTCATGTTCAAGTTTTGAACTTAAGTTACTACAACACTACATTGTAGTAATGAATTATTATATTTATGTAAATAGTTATATTTGTAATGAGACTCTCGGTTACTTTTCAATACTGTATCGAAGTATCGAATCCAATCTGAGACTCTCGGTCTATTACTATGTACGTAGTACTACGTACTATGATTTTGTGGTGTTGGTTTACATGTACTCATTTATCATTGCTAATGAGTATAACAATAATGCATGTATTTTACAATTAATACTAAAATACTTTTACAATGTCAAACTGTCAATGCATAACATTTTCAACATTTTTTTCAAATACATTTTTTTCTTAAAAACATTTGTTTTTTCAATTTTAAGCTCTACAGTTTTTTTTTTGAAAACAGCTCTAGAGTTACTTAGTACCGGACCTAGAATTGCAATCAAAATCATTGGGTGAACTAGACTCTGGATCCAGTTCTCAGTGGAGATGATAATTAATTAAGCATCACAATGGGCCAAGGCAGGACTGCTAGTGCAAAATCCAGACTCAACTTGTTATCCACACGAGTCATTAGATGCGAGCCCATGACCCGTCCCGCCAGCCCTGCTAGTTTCAAGGCCCATTATCTATTAATGTGAAGTTATTATAGCTCGAATGTACATAAAATTTATCTCCAAATAATTATAAAAACAATACTAAAGGGGCTAAATAGGGGGCAATTATAAAATCGATTCGCTCTCACATATCACAATATTGGGAGGACTAAAATTGACAAAAACTTTGTACACATGGGTTAATGTATAAAAACTGCCATGTTAAAATGACTATTGCTAAGATTTTGTATGCAATTTATCCGAGTACGCAATTGCAACTAATCATCCTAACTAAAAGCAAGATATTATCATATTAATATCATTCCAATTTTCCCAAAAAAAACATACAAGTTTTTTATCATCATAAAAGGCTATGACTAACTAATTTCATACTCCGTATATATTTGGTTGTGAGGGCCTTGGAACTACCATTTTAGTTACTGCTGCAAACTCTCAAAACTTTCCCTAGCTAGTTACTATTTTCACTCTATAGTACTACGTACTATAGTAGTCACTAACCGATTTGCACTCCATACATTCTACATTTGTGCCCCATCCATAACCAAGATTTCCTTCACTTTTTTAAGAAGGATTTTATTGATAATACTAGTATGTATCAGTCACTTATACATTGAATAAACTAGTTTCAGTTATTGATGCTAGGGTTTCACTAACGGAAGCTAAGATTTCCATGACTACGGCTAGAACTCGTGCGGCTGTTGCTAGGGTTAGAGCGTTTTTCGCTAATGAGCTGGTCTAGTTAAAGTTAGGGCGGAGTCACTTATAGGACTCTAATAGTAAGTTAGTAACTGTAAACGGTGGTCACTATTGCCGACGGCGGCGACATGTGGCAGGCAATAGGGCAGTGGTGAGTGGGTGGGGGAAGGTAATTAATTACAGAGTTAATTTTATTATTAAAATGTAGTATTGAAATAACTACGGAGACCACCGCAGTATTTCTCTTTTTTATGATCAAAAGAATTTTGACAAAGGTAAACTGGTAAAAACCAGTCAACTTCTCTTTCGAACGAATGAAGTATTATTGTGTAATTAAAACTATGGTAAAACGGTGGGAAAGTTAGACAAATGATTGAGGATCGAAACCCGTATCGATCGTGTGGAGGTCATAGCTCTTATGTGCTGGTCTGGGTCTCTGGTGCGCACAGATATAAAGGTCTATCACCGTTAGGATTGATTGAGTCACCGTGATTTACGAATTCTCATGTGCTATGTCAGATCGGGACGTGAGAGGTCCTTGAGGTTGAGGATTCAATATTGAACAAAAAAAGAAAAGGTGCAAATAAGGCCACGTATTAACCAAAAGGTCAAATAAGGCCTTATTTAAGAGGCTCTGTCAGGCCGTCGCCATTTGGGTTGGTTTCCGGTCGAATTTTTTGATGAAATTTTTTTAGCATCTTATTCAGTAAGTCTAGTTTACTCATACCAAATTTCATCTATAACTTCAATCGGGAAGACATTCAAATGAATGCTTGAAGATAACTGTGCAGTTATCTTCAAGAATTCATTTGAATGTCTTCCCGATTGAATTGTTAGGTAAAATTTGGTATAAGTAAACTAGACTTAATGAATAAGAAGGTCAAAAAATTTCATCAAAAAATTCCATCGAGAACCAAAATAAGGCTTTATTTGACCTTTTTTGTTAGTACGTGACCTTATTTGCCCCTTTTCCCAACAAAAAAGTGTAATTAAGTATGGTAGATTCTATCGTACCCATAAGGTACCATACCTTTGTCCACATTAACCAATGAAAATGTTACAGTTGAATTATTTAAATCTAAATTGAAAATGATAAAGTGATGTGGTCTAATCAAATGAATAATAGGCATGACACCCATTTTTTAAGTATGGTAAGACCATTTGTAGTGGTTGGGGATTAGGAGTCAAAAGATTAAAAATGGAGATTTTAGACTCTTATTTGTGTGTAGTGGAGGATTAAAAGGGGGAGTAAAAGTGGAAAGGGGAGTGGAAGAGTGTAAATATAGAGGGAGGGGTTGACAGCCAAACCATGTTTTCGCTGACATCATGGTGACATCATTATAACCCCAAATTGTTTTAAACTCTTGTAACTTTTTTATTTGTTCTCCAAATTTTTCAAAATATATATCAAAATTCATAAAATTTTATGATCTTTCATATGACACCAATATGTAATATATAAAATGAAACAAAAATTCTTAAATGTTAACTGTTGAAGTTTTCTTCCGTTTACAAAACGATGAAACACAAATTTTTAATTCATGGAATCTTTACAAATAACTGAATATTTTATAATCGAACTTTAATTGAACTAAGTTCATTTTTGTTAACCGAAAACATTTAAAAAAAATTAATGAAATTTATTTATTTTTATATCGAAATGTGTATTTTTTATTTCACAATTATTTAGGGAAAATATTAAACGGAAAACATTACTTATAATAAATTAATTAATGTTTTACTAAATTGATATGTAAAAAAATATGTTGAGTGTATTTTATTGACGATGCACGGATGCAGAGAAAAACAGTATTGACGGAGTCAAAACACTGTTTTCATATGGACGGAGTACAAATTTAACAATTTGGACTCCCAACCACTACAAATGCTCTAAGAAGACGTTCAAAAACATCGTCACGAGTACATGAATGACATGACCACATGGGGCCCATTAATTAGACATTCAATTGCCAACCCGATCCCACGATTGACTTATTTAAGAATTGCTAAAATTTGTGTCCAAGATTGCATGCAAGAATTACTTTTTACTACGTATATTACAAGAATGTAATGCAATAATTATCTACACATACACCACAATATAACATATCTTCACGAAGTTCACATGAATCACATCTAAAAACTACAGATTTGGATAATTATCAAGCTCCTGCCCAACTTCGTAACTTAAAAATATTTATAATCTATGATAAAATATGTTAGGGAAAAACCATTATTTTTTGTATAAAATTTTAAAACTTGACGCACGATTTGTGTGTTATTGAGAAAGTTGTAGATTTAACTCGATCACAATTTTGATTGTGCTTATTAGATCACAACTTTATTTTATTAGATTTAACTAATAAAACTAATAAAATTATCTACATCAAGGACTTTTCCATCCAAATGCATTTCCTCACGGAAATTAAGGATGACATTTTTTCAGTATATTTTATTACCCCAGAAAGTATACTTTCTGAAGAGAAAGTCCATAATATATACAAATTTATTAGTTAGGTTAATATACAAATATATAAGTGAGTAAGTTTAGTGGACAAATGGCTCATACAAATAAATACAAGTTACAGGATTAAAATATCAAACCTTTATATATACTACTAAGTATAATTTGTCATGTGTGCCATGGCCTGGTCTTTTAGTGTGGTTTTGGCATAGCCTCCATGAGGTCAAATTCTACTAACTTCGTTCCTTTTTATTTTGGCATAAAAAATGATTAACTTTGACTAATTATTTTAAATAATATTTATATGAAATTTGATAAAATTATACTTTTCTGATAATATTTTTGACAAAAAACATATGATCAATACTTATGTGTTAAATATATAATCGATCAAAGTCAGACATCATTGGTTTGAAAAGTCAAATTTGGCTGAATAAAAAAGAACTGAAGGAAGGAGTATCACACATCATACATCACTCTATTTATACCAATCACACTAGCTACTACATGATAGAGGGTAGTTAATTGATTCCTTCATAACAAATCAAAGAGGCATCATTCTATTCAAAATGAAGTCTTCCTCATTTTCCCTACCACTGTTTTGCATCATATTCACCACTCTCTCCATTGTGCAGCATGCCTCTTCCAAACAACCCGCAACAAACATAACCAAGGCGATAGAGGACGCATGCACGTTCACGCGAGCTCGAGACCTTTGCGTGTCGGTGCTAAAATCCGATCCTCGGAGTGAGACCGGCAACATCAGGATGTTTGGAGTGATCATACTAGAGAAGGCCTTGTCCAAGGTGGTAAGTGGGAGTGGTGGTATTCCCATGGAAGGTGTGTGTGGCCCCAAGTCCAACTATCATCAAAGGCTAGTACGTGATATCATGGAAGCGATCAAGAAGTTGAAATATGATGTCAAGCCTGTGGCTTTTGCAGTGGATAACATGTCAAGTGCGATAGAAGAAATTCTCAACTGCACTAGTGCCGCCTCTTCTGCCCTTGTGCGCCTTCTTCGCATTGCTATGGATATTCTCTTAGTTCTTCCATAAATATTTTGCCTAGGCATCTTGATGAACAATTATTGATTATATATATATGTATTTTGTTGCAAGTTCCTTCTTCTTATCATATCATTACAATCTGATATGTTTCATCAATCGAGCATAATATATAAGAAGTTAGAATGAATAGAGTTTAAGTAGTTTTAAGGGATAATTCATAATTGGATAAATAATTACGTTCGAGTAGTTTTAGAATTGAAACACATGAAATTGAAAAAGATATACTTAATCAATTAAGTAGTGACACATGATTATTTGGTTCGATAGTTAAAGCTCTAGATATTCAACCTATGTCATGAATATCAAATTTTCATTTGCCAATAGTATGTGACTCAAGGTACGGTATCTATACTTCCTCCGTTCTTTAATTTTTGCAACATTGTGATTTTTACAATATTCACAGACATTACTTTCATCACAATTTTCTACTAATATAAATAAAAAAAATATTACGTATAAAATGTTATTGAATTCCTATCAATGTGAATTTTCAAAATATCAAATTTTTATAATGTTTATTAATATATATTTAAGTATAATTATAGTCAAAGTTGTGCATTGGAAAATGTGAAAGTCAAACTGTTGCAAAAAAAAAAGGAGGATAGTATATATGGAGTACGAAGTACGTGTATGAAGTACGCAGAATTATAAAGCAATTTTCATGGTACACTCAAATTAAAGTACGGTATCTTGTCCAAATGGACCAATTAGAACATTATTGAATCATTTAATTAAATAAAAAAAAATTATGATATAACTCTCATTTTTTCGATGGGTGCTGTAGCATTCATCTTCCACTCAATCATTTAATTTAACGCTTGTCTTGGTCATTATAGTGATAAGTTGAGGTTTGCCCGGACTAAAAGGGGTTAAGTTTATACCATTTTTGTTATAGGAAAAAAAGGAAAAAGATAAATCCATAACATTTTCATAAGGAAAAAACAGGATAAATTCATAACATTTCCGTAATGCTTAAAAAAACATTTTTGTAATATCGTGTAGTAAAGCCAACATAAAGTGCAGTAATGTCGTGCACGTCGTGCAATAACGCCTGCATAAAGTGCAATATTTTTAATTTAATTTGAACGAAAGTAGTTCAAAATGCACCTTTTCCCATTCCTTCCGCCAAAGCTTCAAACTAGAGCGAAGTCCATTCGCAGGACAAAGGAGTAAAAATTACAAGTCCGCAAATAAACAAGGAAGATGAGAAAATATCTTAATATTCAGGCTTAGAAGAACGTAGTGAATCTGCTGGGAAGGTAATTAATATCTTCTTGCCAACTACGGTGGTTAAGGAAACACAAGACACAAGGGGTTAAAGAGGACTTCCACTACAGCTTTTACTCCATTGCTAACACCAACTCCATCAATACATCAAAGCAAAAATGGTAGATGCCAGTCCAAATTCACGGCTAGAAGAATAGCCAGAATTAAAAGCCGGCCCATAACTGGATTTAGATGTTATGTTGATGTGAGTACCAGTGTGAAGACTTACAATGTGAGTATATTATACCTAATATGGATGTTCAAAGTACAGTCCATTTTCAAAATAAGATTGGTTGATAATTATGTTGAACATCTTATATTTGTGGATGGTTGCAGCCCGGTATGTCTAGTGAAGAGAGCATTTCAGAATTTCAACCACAAATACCACATCATGCTGACGTTGTAGTTAGATTTCCAATTCCAAATGAGAAGGAAATCAGAGGTGATGTTGGGAATAACAGGATCGTGCTAATATGAGAGAAAAACACTTCTATTACTTTCAAGAATAGAAAGAAGAGACATACAAGCTCTAACTAAAAACTCTCAAAAACAACACCTCACATATCTCTCAAGGATATTCACAACTCTTCTTGGTTGTGCTATGATGATCTATTCTAATTTACTTTATGATAGAAAGACTCTCCAAGCTCTCTATTTATAGCACCAAAACTAGGTACTATGAAGGTGGAAGGAAGCTTCAATGGTGGTTGGAAGGAAGGTCACTCCTAGGTGTATGGAAGATCCCTTTGTCATTCTTGCACATGGAGGAAACTTCAGGGAAATTAGGAATTGGATTCTTCAATTTGCTTGTACTTGGATATGACCTGGAAATTGAATTCTTCAATTCTCCCTTTCCAGGCATATTCAAAACAAGCATCCCGACTATGTCTCTGCACAGCTCTAGCTTATCCCGTGTCACCACCTTCGTCAGCATGTCTGATGGATTCTCCTTTGTATTGATCTTCACTAGTCTCAACAGTTGTTGATCAATCGTCTCTCGTATCCAGTGATACCGAACATCAATATGCTTTGTACGAGAATGGTACATGGAGTTCTTGCTTAAGTCTAAAGCACTCTGACTGTCACAATGTACCTTGTACTCTTTCTGCTGGATCCCAAGTTCTTGGAGAAAGCGCTTTAGCCACAACATTTCCTTACCTGCTTCAGCGGCAGCAATGTATTCTGCTTCTGTTGTAGATAAAGCGACACACTTCTGCAATCTTGATTGCCAAGAAACGACTCCCCCTGCAAAAGTGTAAATATATCTTGAAGTAATCACTGATGGACCTATCAAAATAATGAAGGTCATCACATCCAGAACCACAGAAGGGACAGATGATGTGTACATTCCAAAACCCAAAATGGAATGGACAACTGAGGACAGGAAGAGAAACAATCTTGACAACATTGCCAAGGACATTCTCTTCAAATCTGTTGATGAATCTATATTTCCCAGAATCAGGAAATGCGAAACTGCCAAAGATGTCTGGGATGAGCTCACAAAGATTGGAACAGGGGATGAACAGGAGAAGGACAATAAACTAACCATAGCCCTCAAGAAATTTGAGGATTTCAAAATGCTGTCAACTGAATCTATCCATGAGATGGAATCCAGATTCCTGAAGATTGTGGCTGAGGTCTCTGACCTTGGGAAAGAACTTTCTCAAAAGGAAATTTCCCTTAAAATCTTGAGAGGCCTGCCATCAAAATGGGACATGAAGGTAACTGCTATGAGAGATAGCAGAGATCTCAGAACTCTGTCAACCGACAAACTCTTCAGTGATCTCAAGGCCTATGAATTTGAAATGAAGGAGATCAAAGAAGAGAAGGAAGATGAATACAAGACACTAGCTCTAGTGTCTGAGCCAAGCACTTCAAAATCTGCTGAAAAATCCCTAAATAATCTCCTCACTGACGAGCAGTTTGCTATGTTTGTGAGGAAATTTAAAAGATTCATGAAGAAGGAGGGAACTGCTCCAAAGAAAGCATACAACCTGCCACCTAGAAGACAAGGGAGACCTCAATCCAGTGAGGAAACTGTTCTGTGCTACAACTGTAGACAGCCAGGACATTACAAAAATGAATGCCCTCTGCCCTTAGCCCAGAAGTATCAAGGGCAGCAGGGCACTGGTCCCAAAGCTAGTTACAAGAGGGACTTCAAAAGCAATAGACAAGCTTTTGTAAGTGAAAAGAAAAAGGAGGAACCCCAATCTGAAGATGAAAGCAGCTCAAGTGATGAAAGCTCTTCATCTGAAAGCTCAGAGGAAGCACTTCTATGCCTGGGATCCTGGCAGGTGGCTGAAGAAGGCGGCAGCTGGCTCACTGAAGAAAGCAGCAGATGGCTCAGTAAAGATGATGAATGCAACTCCCCAAAATGCCTAATGGCCAAAGACCACTACAATGATGTTGAGGTAACATCCTGCTCTTCCTATAGCTCTAGTGATTCTGGACCAACCAATATTACACTGGAATCTTTATTACAAGATTTCCAAAAAGTCCAAAATCACCATGTTCTCTTAAGATCAGAAAATGATAGATTAAAACAAGACATTAAGGCTATTCATACTAAATTGTTAGATGCCTTAACCAAAAACAATGTCTTAGAAGAAGAGAACAAAGAGCTGAAAGACAAAAAGAATAACTTCAGCATGGATAGTAAAACCCGTGACTCAACTGCTGAAGTTGTTCTAAATAGGAAGAGAAGAGGGCTCGGATATCTATCCCCCACCAGACTCACTCAAAACTCACCCTCCACAAGCAACCAACAAAATGCAAGAAAGCCAATCTACCAAAAATTCAACTCCCAAAATATTCCCACAAGAAGGAACCTGCCTGCTCCCAAATCAAAATCCAAATTCATGTATAAACAAAAACTTCCCAACCATCAAACCCCAAGGACCCGTTGGCAACCAACCAATAAGACCAACCACAGTCATAACACTGAGCAGTGTCCTCCAAAAGCCAATAATCCATTTCCCATTTTAAGAAGGAAAAGGATTAACAAATACATAGCCATCCCCCATGATTATAACACTTCAAATGGCTATAGACCAATTTGCTTAGAACTAAATGGTTCTAGATGGGCATGGATGCCCAAACTTGTACAAAGGAAGTTGCCCACTAACTTGTGGGCTACTGCTCAACAATGATGAATACAGGAAGGTGCTGGAGCAGTTGACTCACAAACATGGTACATAGATTCAGGCTGCTCCAGGCACATGACAGGCAGCAGGCGGCTCCTGTCCAACTATATGACAAGAGAAGGACCCAAAGTGACTTTTGGGAATGTGAAAAAACAAGGAGAAACCAAAGGAGCTGGAGACCTATCCATCAATGGACTTACAATCCAAAACATATCTTATGTTAAAGGATTAAAGTTCAATCTCATAAGCACAAGCCAGCTCTGTGACAATGGCTATAATGTTACATTCTCCAAAGACATCTGCTTGATTAGAGATGTCAAAAATGACAAAATTGTGCTCACTGGTAGAAGGAAGAAGGACATGTACACTGTTGATTGGAGCTCAGCAAAGGAAGGGATCTGCTTGGTGACAAAGGCAGATTCAAATTTGAGTTGGGAATGGCACAACAAATTAAGCCATCTAAATTTCAAAACAATCAACAAACTGTCCAAAAGAGGATTGGTGAAAGGACTCCCTGAAATCAACTTCAAAAAGGACCATCTCTGTGATGCTTGTCAAAAAGGAAAACAAACCAAGGTATCATTCAAATCAAAGGAAGTGGAATCCTCAACCAAGCCCTTAAGCCTACTACACCTTGACTTGTTTGGACCAGTAGAACCAACAAGCTTAATTGGTAGAAGGTACACTCTTGTTGTGGTTGATGATTACTCAAGATACACTTGGACCATATTCCTAAAGAAGAAGAATGAGACAGAAAAGAAACTCCCTGAATTGATGAGACTAATTCAAAACGAGAAAAGCCTCTCAATTCAAAAGATCCGGTCAGATAGAGGTACTGAATTTATTAATTCTATAATAATTCAGTATTGTGAAGAAAATGGAATCCATCACCAAACCTCAGCAGCAAGAACACCTCAACAAAATGGTGTTGCTGAAAGAAGGAATAGAACTCTCAAAGAAGCCGGAAGGACAATCTTAGAAGCAGCTGGATTACCCAAAAGATTTTGGGCAGAAGCAATCAACACGGTTTGCTACACTCAAAATAGGAGTCTTATTCATAAGACACACAAAAAGACACCATACGAGCTATGGAAGGAAAGAAAGCCAAACGTGAGTCATTTCCATATGTTTGGGTCCAAATGTTTTATTCTAAACAATGGAAAGGACTATCTCAAGCCATTTGATCCCAAATCTGATGAAGGGATCTTCCTGGGCTACTCAGCGACAAGCAAGGCATTCAGGATTCTCAACAAAAGAACTCTGGTGGTAGAAGAGTCAATCCATGTGGTCTTTGAAAACCACTCCACTGCTCAATCAATAGATAAAGGTGAGTCATCCAAATCAAAGGAGGACACAGGAAAGGCTCCAAGCTGCCTTCCAAGTAATTATACTCAAACAGATGGAATGATAGTGAAGGAAGCAGTTAACACAAATAGTAGACCACTGTCAGCAGTTGACTCCAAAGGCAGCCCACTGCCAGCAGTTACCTCTGAATATGGAGCACTGCCAGCAGGTGGCTCACCAACAGACAACCTTCCGAGCACTTATGACATTCCTAATCACACTATTCTACTAGAGGATAGTGAAGATGAAGAAGAGAAGGAGGATGACCAACAAACTCTAGCCAAAACAACCACATCTGATGTTAGATGGTTGAGCAAACATCCTCCTCACCAAATTATTGGAAGTATCAATACAGGGGTTCGTACCAGATCAGCAATTCAGAGAGAAGCACTCTTCTCATGCTTCATCTCCCAAATGGAACCCAAGAAAATTGAAGAAGCCCTACTTGACTCTGACTTGATACAAGCCATGCAAGAAGAACTCAACCAGTTTGAAAGAAACAATGTATGGGAGCTTGTGTCCAGACCCTATCATCAACATGTGATAGGAACTAAATGGGTATTCAGAAACAAAATGGATGAGGAAGGCACCATTGTCAAGAACAAGGCAAGACTGGTAGCCAAAGGCTACTGCCAGGAAGAAGGTATAGATTTTGATGAAACCTTTGCTCCTGTTGCCAGATTAGAAGCAATAAGAATATTCTTGGCTTATGCTGCTCATAAGGAATTCAAAGTCTATCAAATGGATGTGAAAAGTGCCTTCCTAAATGGTCTACTAGAAGAGGAGGTCTATGTGGAGCAACCTCCTAGCTTTGAAATCAATAGAGAGAAGGATCAAGTCTACAAGCTACACAAAGCTCTATACGGACTCAAGCAAGCCCCAAGAGCATGGTATGACACTCTCTCTCAATACTTAGTGAATAATGGATTCACTAAAGGAAAAGTAGACAAGACTTTATTCAAAATTGAAGAAGGCCCCCACATATTGCTTGTTCAAATCTATGTTGATGACATAATCTTTGGAAGTTCAAATCAAGCATTGTGTGAGAAATTTTCAACTCTCATGCAAAGCAAGTTTGAAATGAGCATGATGGGAGAGTTAAACTATTTTCTGGGACTACAAGTGAAGCAGACTCCCAATGGTATCTTCATCAACCAAGCCAAATATACAAGAGATCTCATGAAAAAGTTCAAGGTTGAAAACAAGTCAACTGTGAAAATACCCATAAATACATCCCAAGGCCTAAGTCAGGATGAAGATGGCAAAGATGTTGATCCCACCCTGTACAGAGGTCTGATTGGCTCCTTGTTATATCTCACCACTAGTAGGCCAGATATCTCCTACTCAGTTGGTGTATGTGCAAGGTTTCAATCAAAGCCTAAGGAAAGTCATCTTCTAGCTGCCAAGAAAATTTTGAGGTATCTAAAAGGCAATCCTAACTCTGGACTATGGTACCCAACAAATGGAGGTTTTGAACTCTATGGTTATTCAGACTCTGACTTTGCCGGATGCAAAATTGATAGAAAAAGCACCTCAGGAACTTGTCAATTAATTGGTGGAAGACTTGTCTCTTGGTTCAGCAAGAAACAGAACTCAATTGCTACTAGCACTGCCGAAGCAGAATACATAGCTGCAGGCAGCTGCTGTGCTCAAATACTATGGATGAAACAACAGTTGAAGGATTATGGAGAAGAAACAAAGGAGATTAGCATACTGTGTGATAACACTAGTGCTATTGCTATCACTCATAATCCAGTCTTTCACTCAAGAACCAAACACATTGAAATCAGACATCACTTTATCAGAGAGCATGTTGAGAAGAAGACCATCAAGCTTGAGTACATCCCTACGGAAAAGCAGTTGGCTGACATCTTCACCAAGCCATTGAATGAAGCTAGATTCAACCAACTAAGGCAAGAACTTGGTATGTTAGATGATCTAGATCAAGCGAAGGAATAACCCGGCATCTATTCAGGGGGAACCTTATTCCAAAATCGAGGAGGAATCCCTAGCCACCTGCTGAGGGGGAACCTCTATGAAGTACTCAGAAAGTAGCCACCTGCCAAGAGTAAGCTACTTAAAATCACAAGGAATGAAGCATACAGGTCCAAGAAAGTTGATACCAAGACAGCCAAAAGACTACGCTCAGGGTGTCAAGGCCCTAAATCCAAGAAACAAAGAACAGCAACAAGGAATCTGCAAGACGAACTTGAGGAAGCGGCCTCACTCATCCAAGAAAAAGAAGCAGTAGCCTCTCCTCTAACAATCATACAAGAAGAAACAGAGTCCTCTTCCAACTCATCCAATGGAAGCAACAGCTCTGCTCTCCCTCTCTCTGTTCTAATTCCCAGACTAACTCAGCAAGGAGAGCAGGTGGCTCCTTCATCCCCAGTAGCGAACTCACTCAAGATAACTCCACTAGAAGAAGAGAAAGTGACTCAAAAAGAAGAGCAGGTGGCTCTCTTACTAGAGAAGGTGGGTCTCCTAGAACCAGAGAACGAGACTCCACTGCACGAACAGGTGCCTCCATCTCCTGCAGGTAGCTCACCAAACTTGACTCCACTAGAGCAACTAGAGGCACAATTCACCAGAGTCAAACAATGGAGAAAGTGGAAACTAACAAAAATCCGGGATCAAGCAGAGACCCTACAATACTTCATTGATGAAGAAGACTTTACATTAGAGTGGTTGGGCACAGAGAATCTTGCCAAAGCAACCAACCTTCATCAAATAAACCAAGTCTACGCCATTAAGAAAAATGATCTCACTGCCAAGAAATCAATCACAAACAACAATGTTGAGGATGATCTAGATGATGATGATGATGATGATGATGATGATGATAATGACGCTGACAATGCCCTCCAAGGACCTCCTAGTTCACGAGGTAAACAAATCATTTCCTCTTCCTCCTCTAGTGATAAAGAATTAAGGAGAGTCCTGGAGAAATCAAGGATGGAAACTCATGGAGGAGGAGAGTCTTCCAAAGCCCCCCAGGAACAATTGGCTGCTACTTCCCAGCAGGAGACTCCACTCATAGACCTAAACATGGAACCAGAACAAGAGGAAATCCCAGAGCAGGAACCTACTTCATCACATGACCACAAAGACCGCATTCTCCATGATGGTGAAGAAGACACTCCCACACTAGCAGAAGTCTTCATCAACGAAAGAAGGGCAACAATAAAGTTCATCAGTAATGCGGAGGTGCGACTACACAAGAGATTGATCAAAATGAAGAAACATTTTGAAGAACTCATTGACTTGAGGTTCATAGAAGTTCACAGGCACATCAAGAGCAACCTCATGATACAACAAGTGTTCAACTCTGAGCAAAAGGCTCAACTCCAGATTCAGCTTGCAAACCAACCAGCTCATATTGAGGCAATCCACAAAGCTCTTGAAGAACTTCGAGCTCGAGATAAAGAACTAGAAAATCAAATTCTAGCATATCAACAAGCACACACAGCGGCAGATGCCTCTCAAGCTGGAGCAGAGCCCTCTGCTCAGGTAAATTCTCTCCCTAATTTATCCACTAATCTCGAGCAGGCCATTCACACAATTCAAGCGCATGAGGAATTCATACAACATCTCAAGTCCAAGGAACTGCCTGCTATCCTTCAACTCTCCCAGAAAATGGTTACAAAACAGGTAGAACATTCAGAAGCCATTGGAAAAACAAGAGCTGCTGTTGCTAAGCATCTCACTGATCTGCACAAAGCTACTCAAGAGGCCTTCCTTAAACAAGGAAATGAACTTAAGAAACTTGGTCATCACCAACAAACAACAAATCAGCAGCTTCAAAACCTGGACCGAGTAGTCAAAGAGGACGTCAAGGTGGACCTAACAGATCTTCGTAACAATGTCCTTGCACTAGCTATTGAGGTCAACGACCTACGTCCAACTAGGGGACAACAAATTGACGTTGACTCTGATCCAGAAATAGAGGCTCTATTCCGAGAAAGCTACACCCCTGCTGATGCCAAAAAGGGGGAAGGGACAACACAAGCAGGCCCCTCTTATAATCGATCTCTGGCAGAAAAGAAAGCAGCTGCAACACGAAGAAAAAACCAACTCTACAAAGAAGAAGCTGAGATAAGAAGAAGAAAGGAAGAAGAGGCCAAAGCCAAAGAAGAAGCTGCTAAGAAGAAACAAGAATAGATTAGTTCTCAAGTCCGAAAGTGACTAAAAACTATTGTACTCTAGACTTAAGACCAATGTACAACAATCTCAATGAATTGCAATAAACATATTTCTTTCTTGTGTTGTATAGTTTTGGCATCATCAAAAAAGGGGAAATTGTTAGTACCCAATTTTGATAGATTTTGATGATGCCACTATACTCTATTTTAGTACATTGTGTCTTAATTAAAGTTCGGACAATTTAATCTTAAGTGACAAAATAAATGTACAAATTTTTGAAACTAATGAAGTATTACCGGAAAAATAAAAATGCAATAAGGTAATTTACCTTAATAGGATATTTAGATCCTACCGGTATATATAGCATTTGGCTCAAAGATTAAATGTCACATTTTTGTGCTACTCATGGGTATATATATAGCATTGAACGTATATGATTGGAAGACAGAGCTTGACCAACATTAAATGCTGAATCAAGTACTGGTCCTATAGCATGGGACGCACACTTGACAGAACTCCCAGCGGGCACTAATTGGAGACAGCCGCATTAAAGACTCCAGCACAAGAAGACAATTGTACTACTTATCCTTGGCAGAGACCTTCAACGACAAGGATTAATCCATTTCAACCAACGGATGAGATTAATCAACCATGAAGGCCTATAAATATAGGTAGAAGCATGAGTTCGAAAATAAGCTTGAGCATCCTAAGTAGAGAAATACTTTCATCAAAGCATATACGAGCTATCTAGCAAAAGAGAAAGTGCAAACTCAAATTTACTCTCTGCTTAGCCTCATGCTTCACTAAGCTCTTAGATTAGATCAACACTTTCACATTTTTGGAGCTTAGTTCATAGTTGGAGGTTAGAACTTTCTTGTAACATTTCACAAGTGGTTGTAAACACTTAGGAGAACAGTTGTTCGGATCCTAAAGTGTAGTTAGATAGATAGAGTACCTTTTGATCCCCACTGGATCAATCGAGAAAAGTCTAAGGACTGAGTAACTTTGAGTGGTGTCATACTCATTGTGAAAAACCTTCAATCTAGGCCTAAGTGTTGTAAAGGCCAGATTGTCACTAAGTGTATTGAGCTAAATACTTTAGTGGAAATCCATTTGAAAGAGAATGAGACTGGACGTAGGAGGATTACACCACCTCTGAACCAGGATACATTGTGTGTTGATTTTACTTCACTCTACAAAGCACACACCCAGCACTTCTCGTATAAAGATTGTAGTTTGCCAGCAGCATCTTAAGCAGTTGTCTTAATTGACCCAACTGCTTATCCTTCTGCTTAATTACTCACTCTCTTTGAGGCTATCTCCACACAGTTCACTTGCTAAAGCATTACCAAAAAGGTTGTTCTATCAGTTCCCGGAAATTCACTTTCAAAATATAGCAGGTGCCTCAGCAGTCTCCTCAGTACCACCCAACTGCTGAGCTCCCTGCCCACATACATATATTTCCTTTAAACAACTCAACATCACCAGATCCTCATAACATCATTACACGAAGTTTTGCTTAAAAGGATCTCTGAAAATCTGCTTATAACCTAAGCAGGTGGCTCAGCAGTTCCCTTTGTACCACCCAACTGCCAAGACCACTGCTCCAGTTAAACTTCAATTTAACCTTACTTAAGTACTTTTTCAGACATCTTTCTTGCGTTCTAAACAACGTTTTACCATCACTTTCATCGTAAAGTCAATATTTCTCTAGCAGTTATCTCAGCAGTTTCCTGCTACCTAGTCAACTGCTAAGCTAACTGCCAAGCCAACTGCTAGCTATCTAAGTCCAATCTTCCCAAAATTAGAAAGTGGTCAAACACTCATTACATAAAGGGTAAAGACTTCCGCTGTGCATCTATTAATCTCTCAAAAGATTATAGATCAATTCATCTAGAGGGAAAAACTTCAAAAATTGAAAAAGATTTAAAAGTCTATTCACCCCCCCCCCCCTCTAGACTTTTACCCTATCCGGGACCATCACTTTGTCATTCTTGCACATGGAGGAAACTTCAGGGAAATTAGGAATTGAATTCTTCAGGTGATACCCTCACTGATAACCACTTGGATGCTACTCATAGAACAATCAAATTCAAGGGTGATGGCTCACAAGTTAGATCAAGGCACCTGGTTTGCAATGGAATGGAACAAATGCAGTTATATACATCAAGGTAGTTAGAGAAGATGAAAATCAGAAGGCCCAATTAGTTTAGAGAGCTTCTTCTATGAAAATTTCAAAAACTTCATTAAGTTGATCCATTTTTTGTTTTGTTGTTATATTTTATTAATGGATCACACTGCTTTTTTGTTTACTTTGCAGTAGTGGTATGATATACTAGTAAGTTACTAGTTTTTTGGAAGTTGGTAGCAATGCTCTTCTATATATAGTCTACACTTTTTGCAACTTGGTAGGAGTGTTTTTTTGTATTGAACACTTTTTACCGTTTTTGGAACTTGGCCACATGGAACTAAAGCGTATTTAGACTTTTTGTAAAAGTAAGTAAAGGAAGATGTTATATCAAGCCAATGTTTGCAGCATTTTTAGTTTTTATCCTTTTATACTACTACAACACTTTTCTTTTCCAAGCTTGTTATACTGGTGCATGGATGATCAGTTTGCATAATTTTTATACTTGTGCAGCCTTTTACTCGTGCAGGCATTTTCAGTTTTATGAATACATCTAGTAGAGTTTATTAGCAGGACAATAAACAAGAGTGTAGTGTGTTTTATGTGCATATTTGAACTAGTGTTTAATGGCATGACAATCAACAAGAGTTTGCATTTTATAACTACTTCTATTTATTGTTCAATGAGTTTATGTTCAGGTTTTAACTAATCATATGAATCAATCCATGTTCAAAACAGTTATTGTATGTAGTGTTTTGTAACTGATCCTAATAATGTATTTGGTAGAATTCCTAGAAGTGATTTTGGTACCATCTAAGTGATCCATTTAAGAAGTGACTCTCTTGACTCGTGTTGATTAAATAGGTTGTAATTATTTTAGTTATTTTTCTGTTCTCACGTCACAATAACAAATCTGCCATGTTTTTCAGTATAAAGCTTTATAACATAAACAAATAAATGTGATGCACTTTGAATAAATCAGTACTCTGCACAAAACCAAGCTGGGTTCTGTTTTTAATTTTGAATCAAAACTTTCAAACACCATTTAAGATAAAAATGATCATCAGAGTTAGCTTTTAGAATTTTGGGTAAACTCTAATCATTTTGCATTACAATCACCTCAAAAAGATTAATTGAACACTATAAATTGCCCAGACCTGTTCTTAAAACTGAATGATCGGTTTCAATTACTTAAACATGTTCCTAACAGATAAATTTAGAGTAGATTTGAATGAGACAAACCAACATACCAACTAAAAGTTATGTTAAATATAAAACTGGTAAAAGCTTGGTAGAAGCTGAACAAATCAGTTAATTTTCTTTTACAGAGATTCCACTTGAAGAATACACAATCTAAAAATACAAACTAACTAAGGGAGTGTTTGCAATTGCTTCAACTTTAAAAAAGTGATTTTTAAAAGTGATTTGGGGAAAAGTGATTAATAGTAAAAGTTGGTAGTGTTTGAGAAAAAAGTGATTCTGAAAAAGTAAAAGTTGGTAGTGTTTGGTAAAATAAGTACTTTTTGTGTAATAGAAAAAGTGAAAAGCAGTTTAAAGCACCCTTCCATCTGCTTCCAGCTTTTAGCTTTTAAGTGATTAATTTAAGCAGAATCTGTCATTTGAAAACACTCTTTTTAACTTTTTTTAAGCCAAAAGCTGAAAAGTGCTTTTTTTAATCAACTGCAAACACTCCTTAAGAAGTACACATAGTACTGCAATGAAAATAGAAGATAACACAACGACAATCAAACAATTTCTCATTTCTCATTGGCAAGGATAATGAAATTGAATGTTGCTTCGGTTCAGGACTGATCCCTGGGTGTTTGCAATTTCCTTTGCAGCTGAGCTTGATGATGAATCTGATTCTCTCATAATCTATATTCCCCCCTCGTATTTCGTCTGCAGCGAGAACATAGATGAAGGTGTAAATGAATTAGGGTTGTTATCTTACTGTCTCTGAAATTTTTGGAACTGATGGACAGATTGAGAAGAAATGGAGGTTGCTGAAACTTGTTCTCCTTTACCCCGACCATATCTCCCAGTTCCTCTAGCTTTAGTTTTGAGCGAAGGGTTGAGGATAAACTTGTGGTTCTTAGACGGGGCCATTGTTCTGATTCCCAGAGACTTGGTTTGTCGTTTCTTTTCTGAAGTCTAACGGGGAACACCCCGTTCAGTTAGTAGGTGTCCAAAATGAACCTAAAAGATGGATTATGGGTTTATTTGATCTATAAAAAAGGTTAGTGTCCATTTTCAACTCTATAAATAACCTTAGTGTCAATTATGGTCTTTCTCCCTTTCCCTTAAATGTAACCTAATAATTTTTTTATTTTGTTGAGTAAGAGAAAGCAAAGGATGACGGTTAATAGAGTATATGGACTCGAACCCCTGGTCTGACGACCATTAAACTTTAACAACACCCACACTTGTTCAGTGGAGAGCGTTATATTGTTTTATATTGTTGTACAATTTAAATATTCATTTATATGTAGATAAGTAGATTAGATGAGCTACTTTATCATTTATTAGATTTTTATGTCATTGAGCCTATCCATTTACATCCGCACCCGATTTACACGTTTTCTATAAATAAATCCCTTAGGAGTCTTGTAAAAGAATTCATATAGAAAACCCTAATGGAGTTGACGGATTGAAAATTGTTGGACCATCTAGTTGATCCCGAGTGAAATTTATCCAACACTCATTTGTTTTTACTCTAAAGGAGTGAGAGAATTAAGGCAAAACTTTTGATTAATTAGTTAGATTTGGTGGGATCATGAGGAGACAGTTTTTTTTAGGGAAACACAAATAGTGTGGATCGTTGCGCTTACCGCTACACTAAAAGCAATCGCTAATAGTGTAGCACGCCCTTCCCCCTTTTATAGAATAGGCAAAGCGCCACGCGGTCCGATTGCACCGGCAGGCTGGCAGATTGCTGACCGCAGACCCGCGGCAGGCCCAACAATCTCCCCCCAGCACCTGCCAGCCTACAACTGAGCAGCATGCTGTTGTCGGGGGTCGAACCCGTGACCTTTGGCTCTGATACCAATTGTGGATCGTTGCGCTTACCGCTACACTAAAAGCAATCGCTGATAGTGTAGCACGCCCTTCCCCCTTTTATAGAATAGGCAAAGCGCCACGCGGTCCGATTGCACCGGCAGGCTGGCAGATTGCTGACCGCAGACCCGCGGCAGGCCCAACAAATAGGTTCATTAAGTAAAATCAACCATGTTACAATCAGTTCTCAGGCTGTGTTTAAGAAAGCTAGGGGCCTCTGCCAGCCTGAAGGCTTGTTCAACATGTGAACAAACAAAATTTGCACAACAATGAGCAGCCTGATTGGGGTCATGAGGAAACAGCTGGGACTTGGGAAGGGCATTTTGTTATCAAGGGCTTCGAATAGAATTTTGAGGGAATTGGTTTGTGCAGCTTAGTTGATAGGGAGTAGTTCGTTAGCCTAGTCTTTATATGGCTTTGTCGATTTCTTTTATTTCTTCCTTCATTAACGTTTCTATCGCTTTTTTTTACTTAATAAAAAATTCTCCTTTTAAAAAATAGTATATATGTATATTTGTCACATAACTTTATATATTGAGCATATCGACCAGGCGGGACGGGGCAGTTCTAATACTTGGATCCGCCCATCGTTTGCACAGGCCAGCTCATCTTCCTAGCACAAATGTGCTTCTGGAGGAGGATGAGCTGTGGCATAAATATTTTTCTCATATTCTTTAGAAATCCACTCTCTTTTGGTTTTACACTGATTGTAGTTGTAACACTTGAGATTTAATTTAAAAGGATTAATAGTACTACTCATACCAACAAGATGCATCTCCTTTTAAGGGAGCTCATCTACTAAGAACTCCAAAGTTAAGCATGCTTGCACAGGAGTAGTCTTGGGATGGGTGACCCCCTGGGAAGTTTCTCAGGGCGCGCACGAGTGAGGACAAAGTGCGCGGAAAAGGCTAGTGGCGGTTTGTGGGGACAGTACTATTGGTCCGGAGTAACTCCCTCGGGTCCTACGGGGCCGGGGTGTTACAGGTGGTATCAGAGCAACCCTGCGACAGTGTGTTGACCCGTTGGAGATCGGGCGGTCACTTAGTGGGGGAGGATTCTGGGATTTGATTGAGATTTGAGATTGGTTTATGGGCGCAACGAGGACGTTGCGTTCCTAAGTGGGGGTGATTGTAACACTTGAGATTTAATTTAAAAGGATTAATAGTACTACTCATACCAACAAGATGCATCTCCTTTTAAGGGAGCTCATCTACTAAGTACTCCAAAGTTAAGCGTGCTTGCACGGGAGTAGTCTTGGGATGGGTGACCCCCTGGGAAGTTTCTCAGGGCGCGCACGAGTGAGGACAAAGTGCGCGGAAAAGGCTAGTGGCGGTTTGTGGGGACAGTACTATTGGTCCGGAGTAACTCCCTCGGGTCCTACGGGGCCGGGGTGTTACAGTAGTTTGAGGCGCTAAAAATCGGAAACATCCTTTCTCACCATTCCCTTCCCTTTTTCTCCAACGAACACCCACCCTCCTCCAAGCTCTCAATGACGATCAAAGTATCACACCCCTTGCACCAATTTTCCAGACCCTCATACTCCTCTGTCTGTCCATCTGCTTCTTGCCTAATGAACCACAAAGAAAGCACCACATGGATAGATTAACTGTGAGAAAACCTAGCAGCCACTAGATCCTGGCATGAGAAAATCACCGTTTGGCGATTTAGAATAGCCGCACTTCAGCAGAAAAGAAATTCGCTACATCAAATAAAGCTTTCCCCTTAGATCCTGCCACTCCATAAACTTACAAGAAACTTGCCCCTTGAGTAGATTGTTATGTGCTGACTAAATCGGATACTATTGCGATGAGTGATTTTTTACCTTATGTATTTGTCTAATGAGTTTATACTTTCATAATAATACAGACATAATCTAGACTATAACTATAACTATAACTATAACTATAACTATAACTATAACTATAACTATAACTATAACTATAACTATAACTATAACTATAACTATAACTATAACTATAACTATAACTATAACTATAACTATAACTATAACTATAACTATAACTATAACTATAACTATAACTATAACTATAACTATAACTATAACTATAACTATAACTATAACTATAACTATAACTATAACTATAACTATTTATGTGTTTAGTTTGTGGTATAATCTACAACATTTATTGCCACTGATGAATGAAAAAATCATAAGAGTAAAAAACTGCGCCAACATGATTTTCTTAAAGGTCTAACTTCGGGGATTCATCTATGTTATTAAACAAACTTATCATGATGTATAGCAGCAGAATTGACATTGAGAGCCCGTTGGAGCTTCCGCTGATTAAAGATTTCTACTTCCACCACGTACATGGAACTCACAGGTCGATGATCCGATAATCTTATATTTGTCCTATTGTAAAAAATCTGTTTGATGCCTTTCCCTAACCACATTATACGATCACACCTGCAACATCAAAGATTCAAAGCTATTTGAGCCTATGACTGGGAAAGATTGAAGAAATTATGTTCGGTTGAGCTGGATGGTCATTATATTAGACTAGAGTCACTGATGGGGTTAGCTCTAGAGGAAAAAGAAGTTACATTACAATATTAGGAAAGAGTTGTCTTAACATGCGGGCCACCCTAACCCAATGTTGCGCCCCCACATTTACTTTGTCTTGAGCTTCCACATGAGGCTGAAGTTATAAGAAACTCACCATGCAGGCGACCTCCTCTTCTCCCCTTCTCTCGCGCTCTCCCCCACATATCTATCTGAGTTGAACTCATATTTGTAAGTTGGAGCGAAGTTAATGGCTCCTTCCTTCCAACCTTCAAACACACATCCACTCCTGAGCTCCTTGGTGAGCTGATCATGGTCCAAGAGCTCGTCCCATTTCTTTCTTGAAACAAGCTTTCTTACTTTGGTATCTGTTAGATTGATTCTGTAGTTCAAGTCTCCAAACCAGAATATCTGACTGTTTGGCATGAAATCAAGGTCCTATGTTATATTAAAATTCAAGATGTTCAGATAAAATAATAAGGAACATAAAATAAAAATAATGTTAAATATTAGGTAGTACGAAACAATTTGGTCAATAGCTCTTTCATATTATAAAATACTCCACTTGTCCCCTAAAGAGACGCCTGATTCGTCCTAGGATGGAGATTAACAAAATGAAACGGCGTGATTGGAATATATCTTTAACGAAAAAAAGTCACATAAACCACATAACCCTTCCCTTAAAAAGAAATGGAGGATAATTTTTAGAAAGACAATTCAAAATATGTGATTTTTAGGGGCAAGTGAAATAAGAACAGATCAAGTACATGACTTAACGGGTTTTCTTCAACTTATTTTACTCATTAAACCGGACAAAACATGCAACACATAATATATTACAACTAGAACCAGATCAAACTTTAAGCGACTGGACCTAGTAGATAGCTTGACCATGATAAGACATTTTCTTACTCGTGAGATGGGATTGTTAAGGGAGGAGGATAATCAGTTTCTGATTTAAACACCGATGAGGAGAAGCTGGTGCGCCTTAAGATTTCATTCACATCAGAGTTCCTCCTCTGCTCAGCACCCAACTTCTGTCCAGATGTCAAATGTGAGCAGACAAAGCATAGTTTTGTCTGGTAAAGAGACATGCTCACTGAAATAGATCCCTGCGATTAAAATCAAACATTTGTTATTAATAGGCTTTAGTTTAGCAGGACTAGATGTATGATCCTTACAATTTTACTACTTAACCATGAGTTTTCTTTTCAAACTATCTAAAGAGTTTATAAATCAATTTGAACTGAAATTTCATCCCCATTATCTTTTTAGACTCTTCTAAAATTACATCTCAGTTTCGATGACTAAATCTCAACTACATTAATTTGTTTTTTAATAATCATGTCAAGTCGAAGTAAAAAAGAAAAGTTCATGATGAAAGTAGTGCCTAATAAGATTAACTAACTAACCGTTAGAGGCTCATACTCCAATGTCAACCACCATATTTGATTCATTGACTAGAGAGCCCGTGACACACTAACCACCCTGATCGCCTTCGATCAGCTAGTGAGGCAGTGACTCCGTAGTCAGTGACTGCTAATGATGGTCATTAAGGAGCCATTAACACCCTAGTCATTGACTTCTAATGATGGTCATTATATTAGTGACTCATCTACTCTCTAATCATTGACTTATGAGCAATGATGTTAGTTGTGGTTGGCTGCAGAAAGTGGACACCAAATGGTACTAGACGCTATAGAGCTCAATCACAAAGATCCAACTCACGAGGAGTATCGGTGTTCGGAGGTTGTTCATGGTTGTGTTTTTTTCTGCACACCCTTTTTCTTTGGTTCTAGGATTGCATTCCCATTACAAATATCATTCCCATATATATTGCCTATTTCTCATAAATATAGAGAAATACTCTGGCTTGGCAGCTCCATGAGAAAAGCCAATCAAACGCACTAGTTAAAGATTTTTTTTGCGCTTTCAATTCAGGTTTTATGACCCATTTCAGATTTTCCACTCGATCGTCAAAATGTCAAAACTACAAGGAGTAAGTACCTTATTACCGAGGTATCCCATCAGTCCAACTCCGACAGGAGAGACTTTCAAGTTGTTGATATGCCTTCTCAATGTTCTTCGTACCCAAACCGAAACATAAATCCCGACCATTTGTTTACTCACAATTCGAACATACATTGGACGCGATTTCTTTAACAAGCTAACACCTTTTTCTTCACTGACCTCCGGAAAATCCCCAAAACCGTCCTCATCCTCTTCTTCAGAGAATTGATCAGAGCCATCAGTAAGATTGTCGGTCCACAGAGACTCCAAGTCTCCAGAGCTATGGTGCCCACTTTTCAGCCCGCCAAGACCCAATCCAACAGGCCCGAATGAAACTGGATTATCCAGGACCTCAAAACCAACCTGTGAACAACTGTTCAGAACCCTTCTAAGCTTAAAGGTTGAAGGCAGAAGTTGGGGAGTTCCATCCAGAGGAAGTTCGGGCCAATCCAAACCCAAACCCTGCTTCAAGCTTAGATTCTTCGGAATTGTAACCATGCATGATTCGCATGAAGGGTCTTTGATTTCTGCATCTGCAATTATGTCTGAAGGAGTAGAAGTCCTGAGTTCTGGAGAGGGAGGAGCGCTGTAGCTCTTGGGCTTAGATTCAGGCCCAATAGTTTTGTTCAGTGTTCTGCGAATAATGGCTTCCCATTTAGTAATGGGCCTTCTGTTTTCTGCTCCAAGCACATTCCCAGCGTTCAGGGGTACCACCTCCTGAAAACTGCAAAAAACGAAAAGGCATAAACACAAATTTGGATAAATATATTGAGGTGACAAAGTCGGAAGAATGGTCAAAGATCGAAACACTGCATCGATCGTGTGGAGGTTACAGCTCCTGCGTGTTGGACTGGACCTCTGGTGCGCACGGGTACAAAGTTTACGACCATTGGGTTGACTGAGTCACCGTGACATACAACCTCCCAAAACTCTTGTTCGGGTCAGGGCGTGGGGGGGTCTTGGGGTTGGGGATTCAACCTTTTGGAAGAATGAGAAAATCTATTGAACAATTATTATTGTCCTAAAAAAGTGTATACTTTTGATACACTCATTTGTGTACACATATAATTTCTATGGTTTTTAAACGAACGGCTTATGTACACAGATAAAAAAGGGTGGTGTACACAAAAAGCGTATAAAAACGTATAGTATAGTTTAAAATGCGTAAAACTGTTCATATATGAGCGATTCAGAAATCGGGAGTCCATGTGAATGTGTTAAGGAAAATTCTTGTTGTACACACTTTTTTGTATACACCAATACACGTGTCGGTGAATAGACTATTTTCTATGTGTGGATAGCATGTGGACAGATAGAACATTTACTTCGGTGAACATGTTCTGTCTTGTAAGGTGTTAGAGACTGTATAACCAAGCTCATTTCGTCGATCCAACTCCTTCGACGAGGAGTTGGACGGCCGAATTTTTTTTGGGTCCTTTTATATATGGGCCGCGAGTTCTGTATTGGTAGGGGTTAGGTTTTACTCTCTATAAATACAAGTTCTCTCCTTGTAATCATTATCAAAAAAACAATAGTAACAATAGTAACATTCTGGCTTGGTAGCGCCCTCAGACATAGTCCTTTGTGGCGAACTGAGTTACCAAATTCGTGTGTCTTTGTTATTATCTTTCGTATTGTGTTGCGTTTAATTTCTAACATGTCTGTGAATAGGCTATCCACAAACAAATAAATAGTTTATTCAATGACATGTGTATTAGTGTATACACATAGTTTTTTCACGTATAAAATTGATCTATACCTAGGATGTTTTACTTGGACTGTAATCCGCCCTAGACCAGACCAGACCAGACTAGATCAGACTTTGATAGTTACAAAAATACAAATAGACCAGACATTAACAGATCAGACCAGATCAGATTAGCAAATTATAGTCCAGATAAAAACACCCTAGTTGGTTCCTCGTCATGTTGCACTAACTCTGAATTCAATTTCAATGTTTAATTTCAAGCTTCCTCGGTTGACAAATTGTAGGAGTTAGAGACGGGTTAAGAATCGCTACGGCAAGAAAACTACATCAAAGTTAGAGTCGGGCAAGAAATAGCCTAAGGCTAGCATACTACGTCAAAGATGCAAAACTATTTTTCTTGCAAAAGTAGATTTGTATTCTTCTTCTTCTCACGTTTTTTCATTCTTAAATTCTCATCTTCTTGAATCTGATTTAGAGCCCGTTTAGTAATTTAACACTGGAATCAGCTGATCCTACTGAAATTTATGAAGTTCTTGCTTAAGTGGGTGTATTGGCTGATTCTGATGATTTATGAAAAAATTAAATTTAAAATATATTTTATTAATAAAATAAACAAAAAATTATATGTAAAAATAGCTAAAATGGCCCTCTACAGTAACTTCAGCCGAAATAGCCAGAAAAGTAACTTGAACCTTACTTTTTCTTATTATTACACATTTCAGCGCGCAAAATCAAAAGTTACGAGTTTGGTGAAAAAGTTGTCTGATAAGTTTAATAAGCCGAATAACGGTGTTACCAAATGGGCTCCTAATCACGTTTTTTATTCTTCACTCGATACATATCAATATAATTTGTATCTTCATCAAGAATTCTCAATGAATTTTTTCTATCTCAAACAAGGTCTTATTTGTATTTGACAAGTTTATAAATTCTGTTAGAGCGATACCTTCTTGTTCGATATTTATAATTTACATTTTAATCCAATTAAGTTCATTTGTCTCATTATTTACACAAAAATATATTATATTTACACATATTTTATACGGAGTATTATTTATAACACCATGTATTTGGTGATTCTACAACTCTTGTACAAACGTTGTCTTATTTTTCTTCAATGATAGTGATTCAGATTTTAAATATAATTAAGTTCGTCGTGTTCTATTTACTAGACAAAGTAAATATATTCACACAAAACATACTGGTGTAACTTTTGTAGCACCAAGCAATATTACATTTACACAAAACTATATCACATGCACTTACATTTATAAAAGCATTTACATGGCACATTTAGCTTTTGTGTCAACAAATAATAGTACACTTTGAAATTAAGAGAATGTTTATTTTAATAGATAAATAAAATATTTAGTTACACATTAGTTCTTATTTTACATTATTTCTAATTTTGGTAAGTTTGTACTTAAGTATCATTTCCCCCCTACTTTACTATTCATTTGCCTCTTTTAACTTATTTGGACCACTACCACGCTTTAAATATCAAGAGTAATTTAAAAGTAAGCTTTTACTTTTTTTTCGTACCTAAAAATATGTGAAGTCAAACTATGATTTAACTTGGAGAAAGGAGGGAGAACATTTTATTTGACATTTTTTGTGAAGTATATAATTTGTCTTATAAACATTTTATAAATATCATGTGATCGACCACATCTAGCGACCAGTACGATAATGAGTATTGGGACATCCTAATAATCAAAATTAATAGTCGCATTCAACACCACTGTGGTCAATTCTCCTGGGGTCACTTATCCAGTTATCCATGTTTTAATTGCCACAATTGAAATTTGACAAATACATTATGCATTATTTACCCGCAAAACAAAGTTGACCGGTAAAACTATGCATGTGCATACCGTATCAATATTTATATAGTGGAAAGAGTGGAAGAGAAATGACTATTTTACTACGGAAGTAAACATAAATGCTACTAGTACAAAATACTTGAAAATATGTAAGCATAGAATTAACAAAATACATAGTGGGCAGTATCCTAAGACCGTGAACAAGAAAGGGAGTAAGCTTTGAGTTTATAATAGTTGGATAACACATTTATGTGTATTTTAATAATAATTATTATTAGACAACCTACATTAGTACTACGTACGTTTTAAAGTATACGGACTAGTATTTTCATAATTCAACATATTGGACGAACAAATCTAATCAATGATCATTCATTGGGTTTGTCCTCCTCTTTCGATAGCCACTCCTCTCTGAGCGTTACTAAGGGCACGATTGGTTGGAGGATTTTGGGAGGAAGGGAAGGATAATAGAGGATTCATGTTTGTTTGGTTGGAAGAAATAGAGAGGAAGGGAAGGAATCCGGAACACTTTAAAAAAAACTCCACTATCCCCCATTTTGACTCCTCCGAATTGGGGTATTTCAGGAGAGTTCAATGATCCGATGTCATAAACTTATACTACGTGAATAAAAGGTTTTCCTTTTATGTAGATGAACTTATGCTATGTGAATAAACTTATAATATGTCAATCACACGGTCAGGAGAGTATATTATTAGGAAATTTATTTTATTAAACCTTCCTACTATACCCTTTTCCTCCAACCAATTACAAATGCTTGTTAAAATCCTTCCTTGTCCTTCCTTCCCCTTCCCTCCTTTACTTGCTCCTTCCCTCCCCTCCTTTAAACCAAACAGGGGCTAAATGTGCTTCACATATATATGAATTCACAACACAATGTTGTTAGTTAAGAAATCTTACCCAAGGACATAAATATCCGCGGGTGCTTTCATGCAAAGCCACTCATCGATCTCAAGATCTTCACCAGGGAGCCTCCCTGCAACATTCCATGTACCTATTGTAACTCTACATACACAAAAATAAAAAAATTAGTAAAATCATACAGGTTCAATAAAGACACGTACGAAGACGGAAAATGTTTTGGATTCCGTGTAGGACTCAATTATCAAACTTTTTTTTTACCCTAGAGAAGGGATCAGTTAGGGGACCCGAGGTAAAGGATCTGAAACTCCTTACATAGAGTTTTGAACTCAAGACTTCTCTTATAGAAGAGTAAGTCAACGACTAGTGAACTGAACCGCTTTCTCATTAATTTTCAAACAATATAAGCTAAGGTGACATATCTTTGAATTGGTGAATATATGATTCTACTCCAAGACTTTGTTACTTTTATTAGCTTCGTGAAAATTACTTAAATAGGACTAAAAGATTGAGAATGTGAATTGATAGAATCATCATTAATTATTTTCTTCCTAAAATATGACACGTTCACTCTTAATTAGAAAATTTCTATACTTCAATAGGATTAAATGAATCATATTTTGAGAATAAACATAATTAGTTCTATTTATAAAGTCTTATTTGCAGCAATTCTTTTCTAAAACTTGGCTAACTTTAATAGACACATAAACAAAGAGAGGGGTGTTTTCCCAAAATACGGGAAAAGTTAACATGTGTTTCCAAAAGACGGGGATAAATCTAGGTTTTCTAGGAAAGCGGGAGTCGGAATTGGCTATTACGACTGGAAGTAGGGTTTCTGAAAAGTTAGATGGATCATCTGGTCGGATTTCACTATTCCGACCAAGGGTATTCTTTATTTTTTTTATTGCATGCAGTCGGAATTCCAAAATCCAACTAGAGGTTTTTTTTATAGAAGGTCCAGTTTAGTTTATTATATTGATGTGAGGTGTTAAGTTTATTTATTTGATTATTAATACTAAAAGTGATATTTGTAACGTTTTCAAAAAAAGTGATATTAGTAATTGTAAAAGTGAATTGTAAATTATGAATTCTAAAAGTAATGCCATGATATATATATTTTTTTTATCAAATGCCATGATATATTTGAAAATGAAAATTATGCATTTTGATTTATTGAAGAACAAAACATTGAATTAATTACTTTATTTATTTTTTTAATCCATCATCCGTATTGTTAAATAAATTCATAAAATGAAATACGAGTATAAATTTGATTTTGTTTAAAATACAATATTTGTAATTTTAATAGAAGTGAACAAAACAAATGTAGTTTTTAATGTAATTCCATTAATAAATATGTACATACAATAATAAATTTAATACTAAAAAAGGGGTAGTCGGATTTGAGTGTCCCTTGTTGTTCTTAATCATGTGTGTATACACTATTATGTCCGTCCGCTCACCTTGTCAAGACGGATGTTGATACGGCAGAACGACTAGTGTGATGATCATTACCCTGCTTAATTTATGTGATTGAATTTATCTGATTAAAATTTATCTGATTAGATTTATCTTTTTAAAATTTATCTGATTAAACTTGTCTCTTTTAATTTATCTATCTCATTAAATTTTTCTGATTAGATTCATTTGATTAAAATTGATCTGATTAAATTTATCTGATTAGATTTATCTGATTAAGATTTATCTGATTAAAGTTTATCTGATTAAATTTATGTGAAAAAATTTATCTGAATAGATTTATGTGATTAGTTTATCTCATTAAAATTGAACACATATATAATTATTATAATTGGACCCAAATTTTTGGCTTTTAATGTTCGATCTATAATTTGTAAAAACAAAATTTAGATTTACCTAGTTGGATTTACCAATTCCGGCATGAGGGAAACAAAAATTCACCAAACCTACCTAGTCGGATTTACGAATTCCGACAGGAGGTTGATGTCAGGGAAAATATAAGCCTAGCCCCTGGTCGGAACGCCCAATTCCGACTCCCGCATTTTGGTAACCCAATTTTATTCCCGTATTTTGGCATGTCAAACCAAAAACTCCCGTATTTTGGTAATTTCCTCCAAAGAGAGCATCCAAACTGTGTCGTTGGGATTGAATGGTACTCCCTTCATCCCATTTAAATCCTTACACTTTCCTTTTTGGGACGTCCCATTTAAATCTTTACGTTTCCTATTTAGGCAACTCCTATTACATTAAAATTGTCCTAATAACTACCCTTCACTACCCACTCACTATTTACATTTGAGTGGATAACATTAATTACCCCCAAAAGTCAAAGGACATGAAAGACATTTATTCTTCTATCCATTGACCTCCTAAAACACCGTGCCAAAAACAAACGTCAAGATTTAATCGGGATGGAGAGATTATATAAGTACCAAACTAATTAAATTAACAAAAAAGGAGCAAAAAAATTGTTGCCATACAAATAAGAAAGTTTTCCTACCTCACGTCTTTCCTACTGATGTACTGGAGACGTAGAGTCTCAGATTTGCCTCTCCTGTGCTTTAGTGAAAAGTCGGTTGCGGGTTTGCCAGAGGTTCGGTTGGAGCATTGGGAAGGCTTTCTTTGTAATACGCGGCCTTCATCTTCCTCAATGTCCCTTCTATCTTTATCCGGCAAAGCTGCACATAAATTATGTAGGAATTTGAAGAGGCTAGCTAGGATAATTATATTAATTCAGAACGCTAATTATTCTATATTTTAGCTTCAACCCATTATATTTATAGGTCTAATGAATCCGGCCTTTATGTAACAGGAGATGATCTACATTAGAGCTATAATGGATTGAATCTTCTCACACGATTCTGGCGTAATTTTTTTCATTTTTCATATTTAGACGATTCCGTCAAAGGTGCGTACATACTAGATAAATAAGTACGTACCATCATCTTCACTTTCGGTGTCGACCTCGTCTTCGCTAAAGTCGTACACTTTAGGCTGTATGTTCAGCCACTTCTTCATCACAATCGAAGGCCAGAAGGCCTGCATGCCACCAAATACATAGAGCATAGGGTGTTGTTAACAAAGAGTGTTATACTATTAATGAATGATTAAGTAAGAGGATCAAACTTATTAACCTCAGAGCGCCTGACTCTTCTGCCTGTGTTGTGCATAGGGAGGGTCAAAGGGTAATTAATTAAATAAGCAGCTAGAGCAGTATATAGGAAGATTAAAATTTAGAGCTCTTTCTCTGGATGAAAGTAGTAGTAAGCTAAGTGCGTGCTTAAAAATTGGAGAGTTTAGTGGGAGTTAAATACGCTGAGTTTTATGCGCGGCCGTCACAAAATAGGTTGTCAAAACGCGGGCAAATGAAGATTCTTTGTAGCAGACCAAACGCTATTGGACTTGAACACTGCAAGTAGACCAACATTAACCGACATCCACCCATCCACTCCCAACCAATAATAATAATAATAATAGTAATAATAGTAGTAATAATAATAATAATATATTATTAATATTATTATTAATAAATTATATTTTTAGTAAGAAAATGTGATTTCAATTAATTGTATATCTTCTGCACAAATCTTTGTCAATTTGATCAAGTTTTGAGGGACGGGGTTTCATACTTTGTTGATTCAAACTTTTCCGGTGTGGGACTCTAACACCCCTCCTCACGACCAGACACTTTGTCTGGATCGTGCCGTCATTCATTTTTTTCGTCGATTCGTCATTGTCATTTTTTTAATAATAATGTCGTCATTTTTCATAAGGGGGCCCACACCAGAATCGATTTGGCTCTGATACCATGTTAAGACACGAGATTTCATCCTAAATGGTCAACCTTGATAGGAGGAGTAGCTCATGCCTTAATATATCACTTTGTTGATTCAAACTTTTCCGGTGTGGGACTCTAACAAACCAACTACTACGTACTTTAGTAAGGAGTAGTTGTATAGGAAAATTCAACCCGCGCACAGCATTGTAATTTCCACGTCATATTCCAACGCAAGCCAAACAAAATAGTACGTAGGCTTGTGAAAAAAGTGGCGCACCTAATCACATGATTGATAAGTCAGCCATGGATCTTGACCATATCATATAAATCCACGCGCTAGAATTTATGCCAAGACGATTTTGTTCCGCCCAGAGGGGCGCTGCTAGGGGCGGGATTTTGCAACCGGGAACCGTAGAACCGATTGGAACCGAACCGTTAACACTTAACAACATCTAGGAACCGAATCGTTAACAATTAATGCCTCATTTGTAGGAACCGAACCGAAACGGGTTATAACGGTTCGGTTCCCGGTTCCTATAAACAATATGTGCATGGAACCGTTAAGGAACCGTTATTAAATAAAATAAAATAAAATAAAATAAAATAAAATAAAATAAAATAAAATAAAATAAAATAAAATAAAATAAAATAAAATAAAATAAAATAAAATAAAATAAAATAAAATAGTAGTAGTAGTAGTTGTAACAATAATAATAATAATAATAATAATAATAATAATAATAATAATAATAATAATAATAATAATAATAATAATAATAATAATAATAATAATAATATAGCAATAATAACCACCACTACAACAACAATAATAAAACAATATAAGATATTTAACTAACAATTCTAATTTAACCAATGGAAAAGAAGTAATATATATTGTACATGAGGTTGATATAATAAATTAAACTCCTTTCTACAAATCAAGTTTTGTTCCATCACATAAATTTTATAAATATAAAATAACTCAAATAACTTGTAGTTGATTGCACATATTTTACTTTACTATTTTCATGATATTTCTAATTATTACATTTATTATGAATCAATAGAATGTAATAATGTTTTTTTTATATCTATACATGCAAACTCAATGTTTTTTTTATTGTTTTGAAAGACTTGAAGTAAGCGTCCTATTCTTGCTACTATGATGACGAGTAATCTTCATCGCTCCGACACTACAACGATTTTTAATGTTTGATTTATTACATGAAAATTTAAATCACTTTTGTTCTATTAAGTGTTCAAAGTTTATTAGTTAAGTTTGAGCTTTGATGTTTGAAGTGATTAGAGCTTCAAATAAAATTTTAATACTTGAGTTTTGAATTTTCGACGTGTTTAAAATTATGTGCTAATTCTTAGACAAGAAAAAATTATTCTAGGAACCGGTAAAAGGAAGAACCGAACCGTTTACTACCGGTTCGGTTCCATAACGGTTCTTGATCTTTTCTATAGGAACCGAACCGATTTCGTTAGTTAAAATTTTTATTAACGGTTCCACTCATTTTGAGTAAGAACTGAACCGATCCCAGCCCTAGGCGCTGCCGATTTTGCGTCCCGTCATACCTATGAAAAATGTGAACGCGCTAGATTTTGTTTTTTATGAGTCCTATGAGGATAGAAGATGACTTTTTTTTATCCATAATGCTTTCCTGCTTGGTGCCATGCGGGTTGGACAAATTCACCGAGTCGCTTAAAGGATCTATGCACGAGTTATGATAGACTGATGTCTAATATAACTTAGAATTTTTTTTTAATTTTTTAATGTAATTTTTTTCATTTTTCACATTCGGGTTTTGAAACTCGACAATTTTCGTGAAATGTTACTTTGTAAAATCATAAACCCTTTGCAAGCTTTTGAAGGCTGGACCAGAGGCTCACTCGCTATCGACCAACTTGTGATTAAAATTCAATTTACATCTTCTCAATTAATTGATATTGGGGGACCTTAGCTTATGAATGGGGTGTCATCTTTTTTGTTATTCCCATCTTGTAAAAAAAATCGGTTTTACTTGGAATGATGTTTTAAAAAGTGAGATAAAGTAGAAATGTATGATTGTGATTGAATAAATAAAAAGTTCATGGACATTAGACATGCAAAACTTTTCAAAAATAAAATTGGAAAGAATTTGTGTGAACATCTCAATAGACTGCTGCTCCTCAAGGTTGCACATCCTACTCTCCCTGCACGCCACCCTGATGCATCGACATCGCCCCCAACTCCATATCCGAAAACAAAAACGGCTTCGGAAGAAACAAACTCGGACGATGTGAGAGAACCCTAGCAGTCCACGGTTAGCACTATTTTAATTAGTTTGTCTCCACCCACAAAATTTTTTGGATAATCAAAATAAAAGAAATTGTGAAGAAGATACAAAAATCGGAAAGAGTATATTATTATCGTCATACACTGTACATCATAAGACTACTGTTCACAGACTATATCAATAGTCTCAGTCATAATACCAGATTCAAGTTCCAAAATTTAACCAAAAACATAAATTAAGAAATGAACACACGATATGTTGACGCAGTTCGGATAAATCCTACTCTGCGGGGTTTCAACAGGGGAAACCCGGTCCCAAGAATCCACTAGCTCAGATCAGTTTGAATACACAGATAGTTGCAAAGCAAGGCACGAAACTAACAGATCTAACACACAAGAATCAGCCAAACACAAGCACACGAATAAAATAAGAGAAGGAACAGAAATAACCGGACGAAACCAACAAAACCCAGGAGTTATCAGATTCTTGAAGTCGAACCAACTGCTCTGGATCTAAGTTTCTTCACACGATTTACTCCTTGCCTTCCTCAGCTTATTCTGGCTTCAAGTGGTATCAGATCAGGAAAAGAGAACCAGAGGTTTCTCTCTCAATCGTCGCACAAGCTCTCGAATGGAATTGCCTCTCAGACTTAGGGTTTTTAGAATGACGCAGAAGATGATTCCAGACGGGTAAAGAGACGCCTTTATAGGCGAATCGAATGAGCTGGATCAAATAAGGAGAACCGGACTGGACCAAGGAAATAATCAGGCCCAAACTCAAAAACAAACTGAAACGGGCCAGACCTAATTACTTTCCTAACCTTGCTTTACCTTCCTATCTATGTACTAAACATCATATTAAAAATAACTAGAATTAGGATTACAAATATAACAATTTGCCCTCCTAAGACTAATTCCGATGCAGCACAGCTCCTAAGAGCATACTTTCATCATTGCCAGTATTAGGATTCTTTGGACCAGATAACACCATTTCATCATCAACCCAAATAAGTACCCTCACGATCAAGGTACTTCAAAGATCTTGAAGAACTGCCTGCAAAACAAAAACTTAGCAGTAGGAACAATTTTAGTGCCAAAGTCAGCAGGATTAAAATCTCCAGTAATCTTATCAATTTTAATGTTACCTTTAGAAATCTCATCCCTAATGTAATGAAATCTAACATCAATGTGTTTAGATTTTTCATGATACATAGGGTCTTTGCACAGATATATAGCACTTTGGCTATCAGAGAAGACAGTAGGAACAACATTTGTCCCTAACAACTACAACCACAAAAATACAGGATTATCACAAATTTAGCACGCATTCGCCGATAATTTCGTGTCAAATAATTCGTGCCAAACTATTTTCGACACAAATTTGACATATCTATGCCAAAATCTTCACCAATTTCGCGGATCCCGGTCAAAAATCCTTGTCAATCATGTGTTTATCTGTATACTGCTTTTTGTGAAAAGTAAACACACAGGTGCGTAAATCAATGTGTGTAGGTCTGCAAATCCATGTATATTGGTAAAACATAATACTCCCTCGGTCCTATAAAATATTTCCCGGTTTGACTTGGAACGGGGTTTAAAAAAGTGAGAATAAAGCGGAAATGTATAGTTTTAAGTCGAGATCATGTAATTATTTTAAAATAAAATTCTAGCTATTAATCTGATCAATTAATAGGCCCAAAAACCTATTTTTTGATAGAATATATATAGACGGAGTATATGTGTTACTTCCAACCAGCTGAGGAAGAACAATTGTTCATCATATGATCATATCGACAATGGCTTTCAATTCCTAGCCAATGCAAAAAGAATTATAGTGCGTGTCTTTACAATTACTTGATAATTGTTTACTCGTTTGTTTATACATAACAAAATTTGCCTTCTAAAATCCATCTCCTTTATTTCATGAGAGTTGGAATTTATAAGTTGTAAACCTTTAAAGAAAAAACTGGATCTACTGATTTGAGAAAGTAATAACTAATTAAAAGGCCAAATCTGATTAGTCGGAGCAGATGGGCAATAGAAAATGAAGACAATAATAATGTCAAATGTTATTTTTCTTTTATTACAACTTACAAGTGCATAATATGTTTCATATATAAAACTTATAAAATTGGAATTATCCAGCCTTCCATATGATCGGCTGGAAGTTACGGGGGGACATCAATTTCTCTAGCAAACCATAAATTAAAAAATTAAATATTGGGCAAGTTGCATGCTAAGCTGGGTAGTGACTTTTTTAGGAATTAAGACGGGCAAGTAGTAACAGTCAGGGTCATACACTGAATGACAGATTTGTTGCTAAGCATTGCCGTTTAATCGCATGGTTCATATCAAACACCGATTGACACAACCATTACCATGCAATTCCAATTCCATTTACTCATGTGTTAAAAATTATACGAAGTATTAATACTTACTTATGCTAAAGTTAAATCATCCATACGTTGTTACGCATAATTAAATCGTTTCAATAATTAAAATTCACATATTGAAGAAATACATTATTTTAACAATGTTTTACCAATAGTTGATGTTATTTTTGTTCTCTATACAAATTTCAACTACATAATTTTAAGATTATTAATCATATCCACGTACACATGTATAAGTCTTGATCAGATTTTAGTAGACAGCTTTCTTGACCCATAGGTTAAGTCATCTCATATGCAATACACACGCATTTGTGTGTGTGTTTGTGTATCACTATATATGTAAGATGGTAAGAATGTACTCCATCTGTTTCAAAATGATTGTCTTGTTTGCTTTAGCACAAGTTTCAAGAAAGTAGTTGAAAAGATAAAAGTCATGGTTGAGACTCGAGTATAGAAAATGTGGTTTGATATGAGACACACATTATTGTCAAAAGAGGAAACAAGACAATTTTTTTAGATATCTCGAAAAATAAAAAGTGACAATTATTTCGGAGGTTGTAAGATATAGATCGAATTACTTTCTCACGAGGTACTTTGATCTTTTAAAATTTACTCCCTCCGTCCCGTTGGAATGTTCCCGTTCACTATTCATTGGTCAACTTAGGTCACTCCTAATCTTTTACTTTATATATCAAATTTTTATCAAATTGAACTTTTATTGATCAGGCTTTGTAGCGGTTTTAATGTAGTTTCTGAATATGTAAATTTTATTTACTAAAAATAACCGGAGTGTGAACAGGGATCGAATTGCTTTATCGTCAGTCAAGCATCGTAAACCGAACGGGAACATTCCAACGGGACGGAGGTAGTATATAGTTTCAAAAAAGGATGAAATGCATTCCTTGTTACGTTAAGCTAGGTTGAGACTTGCGACGGGTAAATCTGTAGTCGCTCCACTTGAAAATATATAACCTTGAATTGCCTTGTCTTCGGAGAAATTTTAACACTCGATGATAAACAATGATGTTCATTGATAAAAATATTCCTTCCACTGCACCACACTCAAATTGTCTCATTTTTCCTTTTGAAACATGAAAAATGTTTGATGTACACTTTTTGGTGTATACTTTTCGTACACTTATTTGTCTCATGCACACAGAGTTGTCTGTCTACAGACAATTTTGTAGAGTTGTTTGTGGATAGACAACTCTGTGTGTGTGAGGCAAACGAGTGTACGAAAGGCGTATACCAAATGTGTACAACTTGCACAACTCTTCACAAATTTTCACTAAGATTATCTCATACCAAATTTGATAAAGTTTATATGACTCTAAATAATTTTTATTTTATGTTTACTTTATCAATTCAATATCAACCACTTAAACTCACATTTTTAATAATTGTATCATATCTTCATGTCCCAATGTTAGTGGGACAGAAATAGTAACAAATATTAATGGGAAAAGTGTCAAATAGGCCCCCTTACTAATACGAAAAAGTCAATTAAGCCCCCGAACTCGAAAAACATTCAATTAAGCCCACAAACTAAATATAACTAAGCAAAACAGTCCTTTTAGCAGGATATTAATCGTTCCCAGTTAAGTTGCATGTGTGGCAAATGATGTGCCATGCTTTTACATTTTCTATTCCTCTTTTTCTCTTTCTTTCCTTTTTTCCTTATCTCTTTTTAACCGCTTAATTACCTGCTAAAAGAATTGTTTTGCCTCGTTTTTTATAGTTCATGGGCTTAATTGAGTGTTTTTTGAGTCCAGGGGCTTAATTGACTTTTCTGTATTAGTAGGAGGGCCTATTTGACAGTTTTCCCAATATTAATTTAAAGTAGATCATAGATGGCTTTATATTTAAATAATGTTTGACTAATAAAAAGATCAATGAAACTGTGGTGGATTCATCATATCATAATTAAGTACACAGATAAATACGAAGACTAGTCAATCCACCCGTGCGTTGCACGGATAAAAGATGAAATAATTTATTGTAAAATAATTCATGAGGAATGTGTATATACATAGTTATTGTATAAAATTATGATATAAAAATAAATTAGAGTCCATGTATGATACTACTTCATCCGTCCCACTAAAATTGTCTCATTTTTCCTTTTTAGTTTGTCTCATTAAGATTGTTATATACCAAATTTGGTAACGTTGGTATGATTCTAAATCATTCCTACTTTAATCTCATTTTATCAATTCAATATCAGCCACATAAATTATTAGTGGGTATCATAGTATAGAAATTTTTATAACGATATAGACCAATCATATGAATTGTAGATCGACATGCTATGTTTACTTATTAGTGAGTTATCAATGTATTGACCCTTTTATGTTTTTTCAATGTATTGTTGTGAAAGTGGCTATTTATTTCCTTGTAATTAATTTCTAGTTCAGTTAAGTTCAAATTCGTGATAAATTTGATAAAGTACAATCATATTCTCCTTATTCAATTGTCTGCATCTAGCTAGTAAGGATTGAATTCTTTTTAATATAGTTACTTATTTACTAATGGATAAATTTATTTAAATCGTCTTTTTTATGGATAGATGTAATAGAATTAAATGAATGCATTTTTATTTTATTTTGCAACTGATTACCAATAACAATTCCTCTCTCGTCTCGTTAAACTTTGATAACTTTATTTATGCAACTTCGGTGATTTCTATTTAAAGTATTAAGTTTGTGGGTAAATTATTTTTTCCTTCTACGATCTGCACAAATCTCCATCATATAATTTTTACTTTATATTTCACATGCAAATCATCTTTTCCCCTCATTTTTTGCTTGTGTTTTTTTTTATCTTTTTATCCTTATATATATAGACTACTTTTATCCTTTTTATTTTATCGTTTTTAGGTATATTCATCTCTTTGTACATTATCTTTTTTATAATAGCTTATCTTTTTATCTTTAAATTATTTTCTTTCTTTTCCTTTTGGCGGTGATCTCATGTATCGATTTATGTTAGCCGACCCCAATATCTTTTGGGACTAAGGCTTGGATGTTGTTGTTGTTGTTGTAGTATTTCACATGCAAATCAATTTCATTCACATTTTATGGGGGTACTAATTACTACTCCGTATCATTTTCCTTTTTAATAATATTTGTATCTGAATTCATCATTCATGAATATAATTTAATACGAAGTACTTTTTTTATATTCTAAAGTTAGAACATTTCTTTTTAAAATTTATTATGTTATGTCTATTAACTAATTATGTATGTAAATGTTTCTAATATTTTTCTAATAATTTTATTTATATGTAATGTCTATATGCTTACTTTTCTAATTTGTATTTGTAACTTACAACAATTAATGAGGTTTCTACTTAATCATTGATTGTTATTAACTATTGACATATTAAATAATGTTTAATTAATTGTGACAACAATTTTTCACTTCTTTTGGCTCCAAATAGATTTCTATTTGGATCTCCACCATATTCTCTTTATATATATTCTCTTTATATATATAAAGATATATAAATAGCAATCGAATTTGTGTTGTTAAAATTGGAAATGATAGGCACTGAAACGTTGAATCAAGATATTAGGTTTCTATCTCTTCACTATACTTTTAAACTAATGCTAGCTAGAGGGATTCCACATGTGACATCAATGGGTTACACATCCATTTTGAAGCCGTCATTATACCATTAATTAAAGAAACTGACAGTTAATGCCAAACATAATTATGTTAATCACGGCAAATGCTGGTCTAAGATCGATCAGCATTAATTAACAAAATAAACGTAAATCTGAAAAGTGAATCTATTATATACATGTGTAATAATGTACCTCCAAAAAAACTACCCCATAACCCACCTATTCATCTAACAATGTTCGAGTGGTCCTTTAAGAATCCATTTATCGTATTAAAGTTTAAGTTCCCCTTTGGTCAACTCGAATTTCCGGATCATATTTAAGGATGTTTTTATTTGGACCAGACCGAACTATAGCATCAGACTATGACAATTATAAAATATATAAAGGTCAGACATATACCTGATCAAACTAGATCAATTCAGATCAATCCAGATCAGACTAAATTAGAAACTTTCAATCAAATTAAAAATAACCTAAATGTTTAAGTTTTACCCGCGATACTTTACCGGCCTACTTATTTCCAACTTTAATCAAATTATGAAAAAAAATGCAGCACCTATAAGTCTGATCATGATCAACAAGATGCGGGTGAGAACCTACCGGGTTGTATTGCTCGAGCGACTCAAACAAAAATAGTAGCAAGATTGTCAAAGCTGAATGCTAATTTTTTTTGGAAGACAAAGCTGAATGCTAATTGAAACGTACATTCTTTAATTTCTCGAATTGAAATTGGTAAATTGGGTATCCGATTCATTGGATTCAGATGTCCATTATCCAAATGAGTGAACGTGAGGATTGAATGGATACAAAAAGTTTATCAATCATGCATGGGGGGCTTCACTCCTAGAGGATGCTAATGGTACGCGCGATTAATTAAGAATGTATTAGATTTTAATGTGTTCTTGTTGTCTTTTTGTTATGATGTGTAGGGTGTGTTTCGGAAAATAAAGAAAATTAATTAAATAAATTAATTAAATAAAATGACTAGAGAAAAACAAGAAAGAAGATGAAGCAGAATTAGTCAAAGCTCGTGTTACGCACGATGTCCTTAAAACGTATTTGTTGCCTCCCACGGTGCTAGGAGCGTTGCAACAATCGTTTCCAAGGATACGATGACTACGAACTAATGTTTGAGCACACAAACAAGAGTTCCAGCGAACGAGAACACAGGCTGGACACAGAAGGAATTTGCAGATTGCTAGCAGTGTGTTTTTAGAGGTGCAAAAGGTGCTTGGATTGTATGAATTCGTGTAAGAACGTGTGTTGTTGCAAACCACCTGCCAGCCATTATATAGGAGGATTTGTTGTCTATAAATGATGAATTAATGGACCTGAACGTTGGACATCAATGACCAGTCTGTTGGGCATTGAATCGTCCATGAACTGTCCATTTAACGTTGCATTAAAAGATAAGAACGTTGGGAATTAATTGTTGTAACGTTTCAGAAGCGCGACAGAAGACCTCCACCAGAACACCCCGGGAGGGGTTCTGATCGGAGGCCAATCAGAAGACCCCTGTGAGGGTTTCTGGTCCGCGACCATCAGAAGACCCCGAGGGGTTCTGGGGTACGCGGCCACCAGAATACCCCAAATAGCCTTTTCGGGCTCTAACTTTCCTTCTTAATCTCCAAATTCCATCTTCAGTTACTTTTCATCTTAAAATTGATAAGTATCCTTCCAAAAACACTAAAATTCGCATAAAAATAATAAATGAAATCTTGACAAAATAATGCAAAATTACGCAAGGAATGTGTACAAATGACTTTTTCCACACATTAAAGCATGTTGAAAAATGAATTATTTACCACTCTTCAAAAGGAAAATAATTAAACACAAAAGAAGAATTGAATACTTAAGCCATTTCAAAAGAGTCTGAATATAAAAGATCATCGGAAGTTAAAAGTTGGGACTAATCTTTGACTGTCACTTTTATTCACCAAAACGTAGAAGAATTCTGATTTTTAATTATTTGATTGCTTCAGTTGGATTTAATGGCTATTTATTCTTGCAATTTTGCTTGAATTGAGGGGAAAAGGCCTCAAGGGCGTAGGGCCATCCAGCAACATCAATTCCAATTACTTTAATCTAATAGAATGTGTACTTTAGCTTCAAGACTTGCACGAGTTTCTTATTATCATCCCTTCACAACTCCACAACCCACGCTCGAGGTTACATATTCAGAAACTACTTCAAAACCGATATAAAGCCTGATCAAGAAAATTTAAATTTGATAAAAATTTGATATATAAAGTAAAAGATTAGGAGTGACTTAAGTTGACCACTGAATAGTGAATAAGAACTTCATTTCGGGACGGAGGTAGTATAATTCTTACAAGAATTAGTATTTTTACAAGAATGTTACTAAAATAAAACTTACTTACATAAATATGACTATTCATTACTACAACGTAGTGTTGTGGTAACTTAAGTTCAAAACTGGAACATGAATTACTATGATTTCATTACTACTCTAATAACTAATCATATTTTTGTAAATCGTCTTTATTTTGGTCATATTTATGTAATTATTTCATTCTTTATTAGAAAAAAAATTAAAAAAAAAATGAAAATTTAAAATGAGACAAATTTAAGAATATATTTTTCAAGAAAATATACTAATACATTATTTAATTAAATGTAGTCAAAACTCAAAATAGAACATGTGAATAGTGTAAAATTCAACATGTTGCACTTATTTAAGAGCGGAGGTAGTATAATGTTTTAAAATTTCATTCTATTCCAGTGTGGGACATTTACTTTGACACGCCTCCTCAGTCCAAATTGGTCTGGACAACATCGGAGTGTATAAACGGACCAAACAAACCCTTAACAAACTATCATTAATCATGAGTACTGAAGATGCGGTTAAACCACAACCGAACGTGGCTCTGATACAAAATTAAGATCTAATGGTGTTGGGATCCCTCCTTAATTGAGAGGTTCTAGAAAATTCTAGAACTTTCTGGAGAAGTATAGAATTTTCTAGAAAGTTCTGGAGAATCCTAGAGAAGTCTAGAACTCTCTAGAAGTATGTGGAATAGTGTGGAATCCTCTAGAATATTCTAGAGATGTGTGGAACCTTCCGGAAGCTTATGGAAGAGAGTATGGAAGGATATGGAAGAGAGTGGAAGAGTATAGAGACTCCTAGAGTGTGTGGAGCATTCTAGAGAATCAATCTCCACCCTTAGATAGAAATCATCCCCACCATTCATTATGAAGGTGGAGTAGTATAAATAGGAGTAGAGGCCTCCATTCATAACCATCCTAGCCAAGAGTGAATCCACTTCTAGATTGAGAAAGTTAGAGAGCTTCTTTGAGAGAGAAGAGAGATAGCTTGGGAAGACATCATCCTCAAACTTGAGTGAACCACCATTGAGTGAGACAATTTTGTAACATCCTTGTATACCCTACTATTCTTTTGTATAGTGGAAGAATGTCCATATTGGAGAATTTAAATCGTGTGCTCCCATTGCTACCTTATTTCCTAAGTGCCTATCTTAACTTCACGAAGCGGGAAAGTCCGGAGTGTTTTTTCCCCAACAAATGGAACCCCATGTTTTAACACAGGTTCGTAATTTGATGAAGTTTTACTCTAATATGCATGTTGATTATTATTATTATTATTATTATTATTATTATTATTATTATTATTATTATTATTACTACTATAAAACTTTCAAATTGTTTCATTAGACAATTAATTTCTCATTGTTAAAATTAAAGTTTAAACAAGCTTTTGAATACTCTACGGATTTGAGATAAAATGCTTTTGAATATACTTGTCTCTGAAGTTTGGTTCTGTTGTAGGCAAAGTTCTTTTTCTATTTCATCACAAATTAATTAAATAATTAGGGGTTGAAACTGCAATACTAAAATTTAAAGAAAGTCAGGTGATGCGGCAAAATTATGTGAAGTTATTGGTTCATAAAATTTAAGTTTACCAGAACACTTCAAATTTAGGAGGGCATCAATAGAATTTTCCTTTAAAAATTGTCACATACAGATTGCTCCTACTAAAAAAAATCCTAAAGTAAGCCTAAATCTAGCTATTTGAAAATAAATTCTCATTTTAGGAAGACAAGTCGAACTAGAAGAGCATAAAATGACCAATGACCATAAATGCCACCATCTCGAACAATACTCCACAGTTATCATACATCTGTAATTGTATTGTGATCAATTTATATGTATAACAACTGTATGATCTGATGTCAACAAAAATGAATTTCGATAATTTGTATTATTATACATTTTATATGTATAACAATTGTATGATCTGGCGTTAACAGAAAGGAATTTCGAGAAACTTGTTCCGCAAAAAAAGTAGAGGATACAATTTACTAACCATTATTGTACCTCTCGAAATTTACTAAATTTCGAGAAACTTGTTCCGCAAAAAAGTAGAGAATTTGTATTTGTTTAAACATTTTTAAAAATATTTAAGCCAAGCATCCCGTTGTTCGATAACATCACTAAGTTTCAAGATTGACATCATATAATTATACATAATTATATATTGATAAATCGAGATTAATTTATAGAAGAGGTACCACTAAAAAAGCTTGAAACATTAATTTATTGGACTTGACTTCACTACTGCCTTTTGTTTCTTGCTTTTTCTTTCTTCAAAGCACTTTCCTAGTCTTTGTTTAAGCTTGCACTTTCGCATGGCATATTTCTGGATGTGACTCTTTTGGACGGGAATGCTATTGTAAAAATACTTTGCTTAACGGTTTCTGGAAGGGATTACAAAAGCATTTAAATTGATGAAAGATTTTGCATCAACAAATACGCCATTGGCAACTCCACAGGCTTCGAGGGATCCAGATAAATTTGATTTTAACTCTGAGATGGATCTTCTTAGGTTGGGTGAGGATCACTCTCATGGAAATGATTTCTCTATATCAGAATTTTTGTTACAAGTTGATATTGAACATTATGTCTATTTTGAGAAATCCTTGTTGCATACTACTAATGACCCTTGTAGATCTTCGCTTATAGAGGAAATTGATCCCTCTTTATCAATAATTAAGGATTTCTCCTAGTGTTCTATGACAAGTGGGGTGAATTCCAATCGGTCCTCGAGTTCAGAACCTGTTAGGAATATTTATGGTGTCCAATCCTGATAAATATCTTTGTATTTGTGTAGCTATTTTGTCTAGATATTTTAGCCCATTGGGATCTTTGATTGCTATTATTAGATTAGCTTTATTAGGAAATGTGCAAAGTGTCTATTGGGCCCAATCAATAAAAGAGTCCAATCATAATGCTTAGGTCACATCACACATTCCCTAGGCATATAAATATTGCCTTTAAGGGAATGTGCAAATAGGCTTATATAGATTATTCAGAGCGCATATCATTGTAGTGAGAGAGAGAGAGCCGATAACTTGTTTCTCGATACCCTGTTTAGAAGTTCGAAACCTTTTTTTGGTATTGAATACAAGATGTTCTCTTCTCTTCTCTGTTCTATATTTTATATGATTGTTGAATGAAATAGGGACAAACAGAACCAAAACCATCACAAGACTATTAACAAACACAACACATGTTAATAGACCACGCAAGCAAGCATCCGGGAGAAGTTGGGGATTCCAACTAATCCAACAACCACACAAAGCAAGTATAAAGAAAATAAAAGAAACAATATTATTTCTATGACTAGCACAGGCGGAGCTCACATAATCACATGGTATCATATTTTCAAAACACAAAGAAAATAGCATACCAAATATCACAAAGATTTTAATTAATAGAGAATTAAGCACATTTAAAGCAGACTCAGAGGAAATATAGTCAAACACATTGCACATATTATTTCTCTCATACTCCCTAATGTCTCTATCTCTAATAACATAGCAATCACGCAACTCAAGCATATTGCACATAACATTCATATCATGCTCCACCTTAATAGAAATATTATTTTCTTTATTTTCACCATGAAAAACATTTTCATTCACAAATTTGGGTTTGGTTTCAACAAGTAAATCGGAATGAACTTCAACAGGAAAATGTTCCACCTCATTTGGAGCAACATCAGGAGAAACAAGTAGGTAAGGAAATTCATTTTCAACAAAAATGACATTTCTACTCATCAACACATTGAAGCAAGTTTCACTCCTACACCAAAGCCTATAACCTTTCATGCAATCATGATGTTCTAAGAAAACATATTCCTTAGTCCTAGGTTCAGATTTATCATTCACACGATTCACATAAGCAGCACAACCAAACACTCTCAAAATTGGCAAGTTAAGTGGTTTGCCCGTGAACACAGATTCAGGGCATTTCCCTCCTAAGGGAACAGACGGGGACAGATTAACCAAATCAACAGCATAACAAATAGCTTCCCCCCAGAACTTATTAGAGAGTCCGGATGAAGCTAACATAGCCCTCACCCTCTCTAATAAAGTTCTAACCATCCTCTCAGCAACCTCATCCAGTTGGGGTGTGGAGGGAACAGATTTATGCATAGAAATACCCCAAGTATCACATAAATCACCAAGCTGATTATCACAGGAATCAAAACTGACAGTGGTCCTTAAAAAAATTATTTTCTTACCGGTTTGTTTTTCAACAAGGGTTTTCTAGTTTTTAAACTTATCAAAAACTTCAGATTTACTCTCAATCCACAAAACCCACACTTTCTTTGAAAAATCATCAATCAACGTCATAAAATAATTTTTCCCACCATGAGTGGAAACACTATAAGGACCCCACAAGTCAGCATGAATACAATCAAGCACATCAGTACACTTAGGCAGATCAGGAAAACTAACTCTAGACTGTTTTCCTAGCACACATGGTTGCACACAATTCACAGAATCAAGTATGGGTTCAGCATGACAAACATACACGTTTTTCATCTCAGCTTTGAAAACAACTAAGCAACCCTTCACAACTTTCATGATTCCCTTTCCCCATTTTCCCTTCAAACCCACATTTTCTAGAGAAGTACAAGATAGTAAATTACAGCACAGCTCAGGAACATGTCTTACATTCTTCAAAGTAAGCACATAACCAAAAGAGAACCTAAGGCACACATCTCATGTTCCTAGCACATTTCATTTCTTCTCATTTGCTAAAGACACAAAGCCATGCTCAATCTCTCTATAGTTTGAAAAAACATTTTTCAAAGGGGACATGTGAAAACTACAACCAGAATCTACCACCCAATCTGATTTACCCAAAGAATCAGATATCACATAACTCAAATAGTCATAATCGCATAGATTTTTCATCATAAAAACATCACCTAAATCATATTCACACGTAGTCAAATTAGCATGTTCACTACGCTCATTTTTCCTAGATTTAGGACAGTCTCTTATGAAATGACCAGATTCATGACACTAATAGCAACGTCTCGAATTAGACCTAGACTTAGATCTATGTCGTCTACTATTATTTTCTCTACCCCTCACATGCATAACTTCCTCGGATTTTCTACCCTCACCCATCTGTTTTAAATCTAATTCCTTACTTTTAAGACTATTTACCACAATGTCAAGAGTCACATTATCTCTACCATACTTAATAGCAGATTTCACATCACCAAAGGAATCAGGAATAGCATTTAAAAGAGCAATATGGGAATAATCATCTATATGCTTATCACCACACAACTTAATATCCGAAATAAGTTTGGTAAAAACATCTAGATTTTCTTCAATATCCATAGACATATCTAGTCTAAATCTGAAGAACTTTTCAAGTAAAAATATCCGGTTAGGCAAAGAGGTCTCAGTATACAGTTCATTCAATTTATCCCACAGAATTTTAGCACTCTCTAAAATTCAAACTTTTCTAATCATAGAGTCAGATAAGTTCAAATAAATCACAGAACATGCATTTTCATTCATTTCTGCCCTTTTATCTTCCGTGTCAGAAATTAAATAGGTTTCGCCAACTGCTTTAAAACATTTTTGTTGTATTAAAATACATTTAATTTTTTGCTTCCAAATGCTAAAATCAGATTTTCCATTAAATGGAGCCATACCATACTGATTATAAGCAGACATTTTCACAGAGAAAAATAAGCAACAAAAGAAAATGTAAATATCGCTGAAAAACAATTTAAATATTTATAAGGCTACAAATATACGGAGCAACTAGCACGAACACGTGGGGAGTATTAATGAGCACCAAACTCAAGTTCAAACCCCTTGTTCTTCCGTATAAGCACAAATAAATAATAGATTTTCAGCACAAACACAATACAACAATTCAAACAATTTGAACAACAATGATAAACCTAAAATATAATTTCTACACAATAAAAGATTAAATCACTACAAAAGCGATAAAAAGGATAAAAGTCAATATACTGGAGCGAAACCCTAGGAGAGGCGTTTCGACCTTACCCACCCAATTTAAAAATTGGGATTTTTCAGACTGTCGACTGCCTTTGACCGAGCTTTGACCAGAGGTTGACCGGCGGTTGACTGTTTCCAGCTCCAGGTCCACAGCCCAGCAGCAGCTCCAGCAGTCCAACAGCAACCCAGCGGCCCAGCAGCAGAGTAGCAGTCTAGCTCCCAGCTCCAGTCAGCCCAAACCAGCAGTTGGCGTCTAGGCTCCCCTCCAGCGATATGCGCAGTTCCAGACCAAAGCTTCCCGCTGTGTTCAATTCTTACCAGCTTCTTGCGTTTAGGTCCAAAATCCAAGCTTCTGCGTCCACTTCTTCACGCGTCCAGGTGCAGCTCCGAGTATACACGTCAAAACTTCTGCCTCCAGTCCGGCCCAATACAGTTGCAAGCCAAAACCAGCCCCAAAAAGCAGAGTTTGAAGCTCGCGTTCCTTCTACGCGAGAGAGCTGCGCAAGATTCACGCGACGTCCAGGTGCATCAACCATATCCGAGCTTCATCCTTTCGCAGCAGCAATGTCCAGCGTCCACCTCTGACAATAAATCCCAGCCGATGGCGGCTGGCGTCTTCAGCAATCCGTCCGTCAACTCCCAACGACAAACAAGGACGGAAAGAGACAAACTCAGTCTCTTAGTCACGTCCAGCAATTCAGGGAGTCCAGGTTCGACTCCTGCTTCAAGCTCCAGCTTCTGTAGTTGCCGTCCAGATCCAGCTCAAGCCCGACGACGAACGGATTTGGGCAAGCTACCTGCGACGACGAATTGAGAAACAGCAACCACCAGTGACTTCTGATAAAAATAATATTGATTGTAAATAAGGAAATCTTATAAATGACAAAGGAAAGAAATCTGGAAGGCAAATGGAGTAATTCTCCTTACACTCTGCATAGAGCAAGCTGCGCTATGATGTACTACTGACTTTGATTCATAAAAGAGAAGATCAAAATGTATTCATATATTCATTCATAATGTGTAGAATACTTCAATGAGAAGGAAAAACCGTCTTAATCATCACCTACGCCCAAGTCATTCATTTTATATATAAAATGAAAGAAGGGAAGTTGGTTAGATTAAGTGGATGAAAAAACCTCCCCACTTTCTAGCACACGTACACCTCAAAGTACATCAACATAAAAGGAAACAAATAAATAAAAACAAAAATAAATAACCAAATTAGCTAACAAGTTTAATATGTAACATTCTCCCCCTTAAACTTGTTTCCCCATCTTGATGTGTTGGATCCCTATCTTTGTCCTGAGCTCGGTGAATCTTTGCCTCCCAAGTGGTTTTGTTAATATATCAGCTAGCTGCCCTTCAGTTCTCACATGCTCAATGCCTATGATTCCCTTCTCTATACACTCTCGTATAAAGTGAAACTTCGTATCGATATGTTTGCTTCGTTCATGATGCACAGGATTGTTGGCCAATGCTATGGCTGACTTGTTATCTATTTTCAGTAGTGGTTTCTCTTTGATTTTTCTTCTCAAACTGTCCAGCAACTTCATGAGCCATATTCCCTGACAAGCACCTCCTGTGGCAGCCATATACTCTGCCTCACATGAGGAAAGTGCCACTACCTTTTGCTTTTGTGACACCCATGTTATAGGGCTTCCTCCTAAGAAGAATAAGATTCCTGTGGTGCTCTTTCTGTCGTCTACATCACCTGCCAAGTCACTATCACAATATCCAACTAGCACATTATCTTCTTCACCATACTTGAACACACAGCCCATATCATAAGTACCCTTAATATATCTCAAGATTTGTTTCACTGCATTCATATGATTTTGAGTTGGAACCTCCATATATCTACTCACTATTCCCACTGAGTATGCCAGATCAGGACGAGTATTAACCAAATACCTCAAACTCCCTACTACACTTCTATACAATGTAGCATCTACTAGCATACCTTCATCAAATTTACTCAGCTTGCTCCTGGGCTCCATAGGTATGCTACAGGGATTACAATCTCTCATCCCCATCTGCTCAAGTATTCTTTTGGCATAGCTTGACTGGTTCAAGCTTGTAACTCCTTCTTCTTGCTTGACTTCAAGTCCCAGATAATAACTGAGCAGACCCAGATCACTCATCTCAAATATCTTCATCATCTTGAGTTTGAAATCTTGTATCTGCCTGCAGTTTGACCCTGTAAGGAAAAGATCATCAACATACACTCCAACAATGGTTACATTCATGTCAGTGTGTTTCACATATACAGCATGTTCATATATGCATTTCCTGAAACCCAAAGATTTTAAACACCCATCTAGCTTCTCGTTCCAAGCTCTTGGAGCTTGTTTGAGCCCATACAGGGCCTTGTGTAGTTTCAGCACTTTGTTAGGATATTCTTTATTCACAAATCCCTCAGGTTGCTTAACATAAACCTCCTCTTTTAGTTCACCATTTAGGAATGCTGTTTTAACATCCATATGGTGAACTAACCACCCCTTTTGAGCTGAAAGTGCCAATAATGTTCTGACTGTCTCCATTCTTGCTACTGGTGCAAATACCTCTAGATAATCAACTCCATATTTTTGTATATACCCCTTTGCAACAAGTCTTGCCTTGTATTTTGTAACATTCCCTTCAGGATCCTTCTTAACTTTGAACACCCATTTCAGCCCTATAGCCTTATGGTTTTCTGGGAGTTCTGCAAGTTTCCAAGTTCCGTTCTTTTGTATAGATTCCAATTCCAATGCCATAGCCTGTCTCCATTCTTTCATAGTTGATGCCTCATTAAAATTTCCAGGTTCATCAACAGAGAGGAAACATAAACTGACTTCTTCTGTGATCTCTCTAGTTGAGTCATAGATCTCCTGCAATGATCTATAGTGTTGAGGTTCTTCACTGGAACTGGAGTAAGTATGAGACCTTGGTGAGTCCATGATCAGGTTGTGATCATCATCATAACCTTCATGTTCTTCTGCTGCATTGATGGTGCTTCTTTCTCTTCCTACTGACTCAGTGTTGTTTATAGTTGATGTGAAGATATCTTGTCCAGCTTCTAATTCTTCTTCTGTTTTTGTATCCCATTGCCATCTCTTGTCTTCCTCAAATCTTACATCTCTGCTTATTATCACTTTTTCATGTGTGGGTTCTACAAGTCTGTATGCCTTAGTTCCTTCCTCATATCCCAACATCACACCCTGAACACTTCTATCTTCCAGCTTCTTTAAATGAGGTGTAACAACTCTGATGTGAGCTAGGCAACCAAACACCCTCAAGTGATCAACTCTTGGGGCCTTATCACACCAGATTTGATATGGTGTCTTCTCATCCACACCTTTTGTCACTGACCTATTCTGGATGTATACTGCTGTACTCACTGCTTCTCCCCAGTATCTCCCAGGTACAGACATCCCTTTCATCATGCTTCTCACCATTCCCATAATGGTTTGATTCCTCCTTTCCACCACTCCATTTTGCTGGGGTGAGTAGGGTGCAGTAAGATGCCTTTGAACTCCCTCATGTTCACAGAACAAATTGAATTCTTGTGAAGTGAACTCTCCTCCTCTGTCAGTTCTAAGGCATTTGATTCTTATCCCTTCTTTGCTTTCCAGTTTGTGTTTAAGCCTTTTAAAACTCTCAAATGCTTCCCCTTTATGTTTGAGCAATGTAACCCACATGAAACGAGAGTAATCATCTACCAAAAGCATGAAATAATTCATACCTCCTGATGTTGATGGAGTTATAGGACCACACAGGTCACAATGGACTAGCTCCAGCTTTCCTTGTGCTTTATATGATGACTTCTGTGGAAAGGATGTCCTGTGTTGCTTGCCCATCATGCACCCTTCACAAATGTGACTTATCTGACCTATCTTAGGCATTCCCTCCACCAATGAGTTGTTTGACATCTTGTTCAGTGCTTGGAAGTTCAAATGCCCATATCTAGCATGCCAAAGTAGGTCAGTGCTCCTTACTTTACTCAACAGACAACTCTTTTGAGCTACTTTTAAGCACACCATGAATAACTTGTTTTGTCTTCTGTCCACCTTGAAAATGAGCTTGCTGTCTTTATCCAAGACCTTCAAAGTGCCTCCTTTAAGGAGCACTTGTCCTCCCAGTTCATCCAATTGCCCAAGACTTATAATATTGCTTTTAAGTCTTGGAATGTAATACACATTTGGCAGTGTCATGTGCTTACCTGATTTACATTCAAACTGAATTGTGCCTTGCCCTGTGATATCCACCATTGAATTGTCTCCAAACCTTACTTTTCCTTGTACTGATGAGTCAAGGCTTGTGAAATAAGATTTGTTCCCAGTCATATGGTTGCTTGCCCCTGTGTCTAGATACCACCACACCTTGTGATCTTCATCCATCTCTTTGCTACTTTCTGCTATGTTCTGCACTGACACTTGTGATTTTGTCAATTCACAGGTTTCTATTATCATCAGAGAGGGTGCTTCCTCAGGTTCTTCTTCTACAAAATTTATCTCCTCTTCTTTAGCCTCCTGTGTACATTCAGATGCAAAATGACCCATCTTGCTGCAGTTATAACACTTTATCTTAGACTTGTCAAATTTTCTCTTTTGCTGAGGTTGTTGGTCTTCATTTCCTGTTCTCCCGTGGCCTCTTCCTCTACCTCTGCCTCTGCCTCTTCCTCTAGGTACAAGTGAATCCCTATTTACATGGTTTTGAGTCATGTTCTCTTCCCTTGCTTTCCACTCTGCCCTTGTGAGAAGTACTGTTTCTGGATTGGTGTTAGACTGTCCCACTAGTCTTTCTTCATGGGCTTTTAGGGATCCAATCACTTCTTCTGAAGTCTTAACTTTTAAATCACAAAACTCCTCTATAGTAGATGCCAGTTGTAAGAACTTAGGTGATGCACCTCTCAGTAGTTTCTTAACAACCTGCTCCTCTTCTACCACATTACCCAGTCCGCGAAGCTTGGTCACAATGATCTGCAGTTTACCAGAGAAATCATCTACGCTTTCAGTATCACTCATTCTTATTCCTTCAAAATCTCTTAACAAAGCCTGAGTGCGTACTTCTTTTACTCTTTCAGCACCAAGGTTCATTGTGCTCAGCATGTTCCAAGCTTCTCTAGCAGTCCTTTTTGCTCCTAATTGAAGAAGAGTGTCCTCTCCTATTCCTTGATAGATTGCAGCCAATGCCATCTTATCCTTCCTCCGATCAACTGGACCTTGTGACTCTACAGCATCCCATACACCTTGAGCTATCATGTAGACTTCCATTTTAATAGCCCATGCTGCGTAGTTACTCCGGGTCAACATAGGATATTTTAATGTGACAGTGCCTTCTTTACTTTGGCACTTCCCTGCATCTTCTTCATCACGATCAAAGATACCATGTGTATCTCCGATTCCTTCACTTGTTGATGAAGATGAGGATGGACTCATGACTGCAGGATCCTCTTAACCGTGTGCTCTGATACCAATTGATGTACTACTGACTTTGATTCATAAAAGAGAAGATCAAAATGTATTCATATATTCATTCATAATGTGTAGAATACTTCAATGAGAAGGAAAAACCGTCTTAATCATCACCTACGCCCAAGTCATTCATTTTATATATAAAATGAAAGAAGGGAAGTTGGTTAGATTAAGTGGATGAAAAAACCTCCCCACTTTCTAGCACACGTACACCTCAAAGTACATCAACATAAAAGGAAACAAATAAATAAAAACAAAAATAAATAACCAAATTAGCTAACAAGTTTAATATGTAACACGCTATATATATACTACCTCCGTAACGCTAGAATCTTCCCAGTTTGATTCTTTTGGGTCAAACTTTATGAACTTTGACCATTAATTATTCAAAACTCACATTATGTTATGATTAAAAATTTATTTTATATAACTCATTGTAAAACATATTATTTGAATGTTAATTTATTATGAATTTTATAAATATAGATATGTAGATATTTGCAGTCAAAGTTCAACTTAGAAGACCGTGAAAAGTCAAAATGGGAAGATCTTTATGTTACGGAGGGAGTATAATACAAGAGAGAAAGCATATGTTTGATAGGAGAGAGAAAAGACAATGCATGTCACATGCAAAGTCACAATCCTACGTACACTAAGAATAGTAAGCCCAATAATGATATTACTTGCATGTACAAATAATAATGAAGTACGTAAAAGTAGAAAATAAATAAACTACTCCGTATAAACTTCAATACTCCCCCTCAAGTTGGAGTGTGTAGATCACGAACACCCAACTTGCTGCAAAGAAAATGAAAACGATCCGTCCCGAGGGCCTTGGTAAAAATATCAGCCACCTGATTAGAAGTGGAAATATATTCTGGTTGTATTTCATTACTAGCAACACGTTCACGTACGAAGTAACAATCCATCTCGACATGCTTGGTGCGTTCGTGAAAAACCGGATTAAGTGCAATATGTCGTGCTGCCTGATTGTCACAGTAAAGTAGTGTGGGACACTTTTGAGGAACCATAAGATCCTGTAGTAACCACCGTAGCCATAAAAGTTCACTAACCGTGACTGCCATAGCACGATATTCAGCTTCAGCGGAAGAACGAGAGACGACAGACTGTTTCTTTGTCCGCCATGATATTGGTGAGACTCCAAGAGTAATAAAATAACCAGTGCTAGATCGACGAGTAAAAGAACAACCGGCCCAGTCAGCGTCGCAATATCCTGTTAGGTCCATGCTACTTTCGGAAGATAGAAAAATTCCTTGACCAGGTGACTGCTTCAAGTATCGAAGTACACGATTTGCAGCATCAAGATGCATTTGGCTTGGGGCAGCAAGAAATTGACTGAGTTGGCTAACAGAGTAGACTATGTCTGGTCGGGTCACTGTGAGGTATAATAGACGCCCAATTAATCTGCGATAAGAAGAAGCATCCACGGGCGGAGTACCGTCATTAGGGCGAAGCTTTAGATTTTGTTCCATATGAAACATGCTCGGACGAGCAGCAAGAACACCACTTTCTGCCAATATGTCAAGCGTATATTTACGTTGACTCAAAACAAAACCTTCTGAAGAACGAGCCACTTCAATGCCAAGAAAATATTTTAGCTTTCCCAAATCTTTGATGCTAAATTGAGTATCTAAATACAGCTTGACTGTGTTGATGTGCAAAAGATTATTGCCTGCCAAAATAACATCATCAACGTAGATGAGAGCAAAAGTGTGAACTTGACCCTCCTGAAATATGAATAGAGAGTGATCTGCACGAGACTGACGGAAACCAATTCCTACAAGGGCCTGGGTAAATTTGTGATACCAATTGCGAGAGGCTTGTCGAAGGCCATATAGTGATTTTTGCAATTTACAAACACGTGTGTCACCCTTTTTGGCGAATCCTTGAGGTAAGCGCATATAAACGTCTTCGGAAAGATCGCCATGGAGAAAAGCATTGTTCACATCGAGTTGATGAACGAACCAACCTCGTTTGGCAGCAACGGCTAACAAACATCGGACTGTGACAAGTTTGGCGACCGGAGCAAATGTTTCATGAAAATCAATGCCTTCAACTTGAGTAAAACCTTTGGCAACAAGCCTAGCTTTGTAACGTTCTACATCACCATTAGGCTTATATTTAATTTTATAAACCCATTTACAGTCAACAGCCTTTTTGCCAGGTGGTAAATTAACAAGAGTCCAAGTGTTATTTGTTTCGAGTGCATTAATTTCCTTTTGCATAGCTTCTCGCCATAACGGGTCTTGTACCGCATGTGAGAAATGTTTGGGCTCATCATGTGTAGTGATGGCCGCTAAATAGGCTTTATGAGTGTAAGAAAAATTATCATATTTAATGAAGTGTGAAATAGGATATACCTTAGAGTTAGCGTGATTGGCGGTGGGCGCAGGATGAATAAGGGAAGGTGGCAAATCAGTTTCATAGTCAGCTAGACGGGTCGAAGATTGTCGAATCCTTGTACTGCGCTTTGGCTCATGTGTAGCTTGCGGGCCATGAGGTATGGGCTGGTTCTCCGTTAGTTGACCCTTATTCAAAACATCGTCGATGGAGTATGGGTCTGGGGTCCCACTGCCGTCTTGCTCATCCAAGAGACGAGTCACGTCCGAATTTCTTATCTGGAGACCATCTGATCGACGTACAGTGAAGGGGCTGGCGTTATCCGACGATGCGACATCAGTGTGAGGCCCAAGTTGTGCGGTGTGTTGCAGATCGTGGGAGACTGCGTCCAAATTTTTGCCATGCAGTTGCTGCCCAAGTGGGCCATCTCTATCCTCCAAAATAGCATCATGTGGCTGCTGTTGATGTGGGTCTTTTCTTGTTGCTATGCTTCTGTTCAGAACTGTAGAGGAAAGCAAGTCTTCAATAATATAGGGGCGAGAAGCGGCACCTTTTGGCTGGGAGTTCAAGTGGACTGATTTGTCCAAATTGTAATGTATAATTTGACCGTAGACCTCCTCAATCATAGCTCCAAATTCCAACTCACGATTAATTTGTAGTTTGAACGGAAATATGTCTTCCAAAAAAGTCACGTCTCGAGAGCTATACATGCTATGTTTCTGTAGATCAAATACACGATAAGCCTTTTGCCCAGTTGGATAGCCAAGAAAAATACATGGACTCCCTCTTTCTTCAAATTTGTCTTTTCGTTTGTTATTGTGTGCATATACTAAACATCCAAAAACCCGTAAATGATCATAAATTGGCGGTTTTCCAAATATCATTTCGTAAGGGCTTTTATTTGAGATAATGGGTGATGGGAGTCTATTAATAATATAAACAGCGGTAAGAATGCACTCTCCCCAAAAATTAATGGGTAACCCGGACTGAAAACGGAGAGCTCTCGCAACTTCTAATATGTGTCTGTGTTTACGTTCAACTACACCATTTTGTTGAGGTGTGTCAGTGCATGATGTCTCCAACAATATTCCATTCTGTCCGTAATAATCGCATAAAACATTGGTCTGAAATTCAACACCATTATCGGCGCGTATTCTTTTAACCCGATGCTCAAATTGTGTATCAACCATTCGGAGAAATTCAATCAAAACCTGTGGAACTTCAGATTTATTCTTTATTAAATAGACCGAGACAGCTCTGGTGAAATCATCAACTATCGTCAAGAAATAACGTGCACCAGTAATAGAATCACACTTATATCCTCCCCAAATGTCACAATGTATTAACTCAAAACAATGAGTTGTTTTAATTGTACTGTCTGGAAAAGGTAAACGAGTCTGCTTTGCTCGAATGCAAGAGTCACAGAAGTTGTTGGTTCGCTCTAGCCCTTGAAGAGATGGAATATGATGTAATTTTCCGTCTGACGCATGTCCCAATCGTTGATGCCATAATTCAAAGCTGGTAGAAACTGACATTGCCACCCCCTTATTTTCTGGAGACTCCAAATAATAAAGTCCATTACGACATCTGCCCACCCCAATCAGCTTCCTCGAGAGTAAGTCCTGTAAAACACACAAATCATTAAAAAATGTAATTTTACAGTTACAATCATTTATGAGGCGATTAACTGAGAGTAGGTTGCACTGAAAATTTGGAATGTATAAAACTCGTTGCAGATGGAGTCCGTCTAACAATTGTAAGCTGCCAATAGCCTGAATCGGGACCGAATCACCATTGGGAATTTTGACAGTTGGTGTGGAAATATTTTTCTGAATGTCAATTAAACCGTCATTTGTACAAATGATATGTTCACTTGCTCCAGAATCAATGATCCAAGAACGACCCTTTGATGAAATACCTGCCATTTTTATCTGGACATCAGAAGGAGTGGAGCCATATGTTTTGTCCTGTAGCGGAATTTTCATAATCTGAGCTAGCCTATGCAATTGTTCATCAGAGAGGCTAACGTCAATTTTATGTTTGCTTTCCACGTGGGCCACACTAGGTAAATTTGGTCGCCTATAGCCTTGGAATCCATCTGTTCTTTGCTCTCTACGCATGGGGCGTGAATCAACATGTCGTGCATGGGATCCTCCTGTTTGTCTGTTCTCTTTAATTTTAAGATTCCAGTTGGGAGGATAGCCAATGCGTTCAAAACACATCTCATATGTGTGATTAGTTTTGCCACAGTGTGAGCACAATCGGCCATCTTGTGGACGCCGGTTCAACGTAATTTCCCTTTTGGTTTGTGTATAGAAAGCTGCTCCATCTATGCCCGGTTTTCGAATAGATGAAATAGATTGGTGCTGCTCACTCTCCGAGACTAGGTGATATGCAGCGGTGAGTGTAGGGACCGGTCTGGTGGCTAGGATTTGAGTTTTTAAATGACCATAAGCGGCATCAAGACCCATTAGAAAATCATAAAGACGCTCCTTGTCACGAGATTCGGTTACCTGCTTAGTAATGTTGCAAGAGCAACCACAACAAGTGCAATTAGGTGGCGTGTTGATAGAGGCCATCTCATCCCACACTCGGCGAAGTCGGCTGAAGTAGGCGGAAATGGATTGACCATCTTGTTTGATTGTGCTAAGCAAACATCGGAGCTCATAAGCCCGTGGGGCACTTTCTTTCTCAAACCTTTCTTGTAAATCAGTCCAAATTTCACGAGCGATTTTGAACTTCACACTCTGTCGAAGTTCGATTTCCATGCTACCACTCAACCAAGCTTTGACCATCGCATTTGCTCGTTGCCAATATGGAAGATACGGTGAGTCAGCCTTCGGCATCGGGAGATCACCATTTACAAAACCAAATTTATTTTTGGCATAAAGAGCATTGCTCATCTCATCGAGCCAATCTCCATAATTTCCATCACGAAGAATAGTTGTTACATAGACATCTCCGGGCTTATCGCCGGAATGAATGAAATATGGTGACATAGAATCTATAACTATATCACTGGGCTCACCGCCACCGATTTTGATATCTTTATCATCGGTCATGTTTTTTTTTTTTTTAATAAGAAGAGAAGAACTTTGTAAGAGAAGGTTTGTGTATGAAGATGTTGCTTCAGGATTTCGGCTCTGATACCATGATAAAAATAATATTGATTGTAAATAAGGAAATCTTATAAATGACAAAGGAAAGAAATCTGGAAGGCAAATGGAGTAATTCTCCTTACACTCTGCATAGAGCAAGCTGCGCTATATATATATAATACAAGAGAGAAAGCATATGTTTGATAGGAGAGAGAAAAGACAATGCATGTCACATGCAAAGTCACAATCCTACGTACACTAAGAATAGTAAGCCCAATAATGATATTACTTGCATGTACAAATAATAATGAAGTACGTAAAAGTAGAAAATAAATAAACTACTACGTATAAACTTCAATAACTTCAATCGACGGTGAAGCGGCGTACGGCGGAGGACGGCGGCGGAAGGCGGCGGAGTACGACGGCAGACGGCAACCAGTCTCTGATACCACTGTTGAGGATCGATTCGTCTTCTGGCTCAGGTCTCCAACCTTTTTGCTATACTCTCACACACCACTCTAGGCTAGACCACAACACACAACTCCCTGCTTCTTCTCTACCACTAAGGTATTCTCTCCCTCTTAGACAAAGTAAAGGAAGAAGGAAGAAGGGCACTGCTCTCTGGGAAGTCTCTCACGTAGGCTACTTTCACAAGGAAGAAGAAAGCTACTAAATAATAGGCTGGCAGACACAAAAGACATTCACAGGTGATGCAAAGACAAGGAGGACTGCAGCGGACAGCTCAAAGGGGTCACTCCACATGGTTAGGAGAGATTCAAAACAAGAGGTGCCAAAGTGGGAGTAAACATAGGGTGCAAGTCAACAATAAAGTGGAAGGGAGACCTTTGTAGGACCAATACCTCCAACAAAATGTATATTTTTACTCCTTATTATGTTTTGAGTTCGTAAACATGGGGTGCAAGTCAATAATAAAGTGGAAGGGACGCCTTGGTAGGACCAATACCTCCAACAAAATGGATATTTTTTACTCCTTATTATGTTTTGAGTTCGTAAGATTTCAGCTGAATTGTAAGACCTCTGTTAAGTAAATGGCATCTGCTTTGATGACCTTTCATATTCCTTAATATAGGTGAATACTTTTTTGTACCTTGGTTTCTTCTTCAATGTAAATAAGCTGTTAAGTTTTGTTCTGTTAAAATTTACTATTTATTATTTATTTGCAGGCTGCTTGAAACCAGAAGTCGGAGAGCAGCTGCATCTTTACAGGCAAGTAAATTCTTGTTTGTTGATTTAAAGTTTCTTAAGAATTTAAGTCGTTATTTTTTATGGATATGAGTTTGTCCTGCTTCTCGGTTACACATTCTGATATGTGTTATTTATTTCTGGTTTTTTTTAGTGTACACTAAAGTTGCAGCAGTTCAATGTTGATCACACCCGTAAAAAAATTACTTGTAGTCTACTTTCAATTTAAGGAAGTTTCTCTAGACTGTATTTGAACGATGAAACAATTTGTTTAGTTCCTAGATTGCTACTTATACAATGAAAGTAAGTTAAAGTTTTAATGTGTTTAAAATTTACTCTGTTTTTTTGTTGCACTTTGCTTTCAACAAGAAGTCCAAGCATGGATAGCTGCATGACTGGGTTGTTTTTTGGCATGGATTTATATTAATCATATAGAGGCCCACTTAATCATGTTTAGAATGGGGTGAATCCTTGAATGTACACACATGTGTTTATTTTATAAATAGGAATGTTATTTTTAATCTTCAACTTGTATTTCTCTTATTTCTTGTAAGGCTAAAGGTTCAAATAGACCCTTGAACTGACTTAAAGTGTTCAATTAGCCCCTTATATAGAAGGTTCTGCCCGGCCGTCGCTAATTGTGGAGGTTCCCGGTAGATGGATTGTATGTACACTCTGTAGTATTAAGCCCTTATTGTGCTCATGCATAAAGAGGAAAGAGAAAAACATCAATCATATTGGAGGAGACAACTATATATATTGAACTAAAAAAGTGTCATAAAGGTTTTGAAACACACATTGGACAAATGATATATTGAAAAATGAGAAGTATTTGACAAATGAAATTATGAAAATGTGACTAAATATGCATAACCACAGTAGTGTTTTTTGTAGTGATATTAGTGACGATGTATTCATATTTCCCCAATTAGTTCTTCTAGTTTAGTAACATTATAGGAAAATCCCCATGATACTTTTAGCTTATATAAGCTTGTGAGAGACCAAAATAAGAAATTCTTGAATTATAAAATCTGAATGCACAAGAATTGGGCATGCATGCATTATATACAAAGATGGTTTGGCAAAAAGAAACCCATAGGATCAGTCTATTCTCTTAGGGTATATATGTTTGGTAGTTTGGGGGAAAGGGAGGTGAAGACTTTGAAGGTAAGTTGTTGGAGGGTAGAAAATCCTTCTTCTTTTTGGGAGTACAGTAGTAAATTTGAAAAAAGAAAGTCTTAGAAGAAATTATAATTAAAATTGCTTCTGAGATGTGGTGAGTTCAAATTGTTGAACTAACATTCATTTTAAATTTAGATTAAATTATTATTCAGTTAGTTATCCTTGAAAATCTTCCATTTTGGAAAAACTTAAAAATTAAGGATTTGAGAGGTTTTGGAGGGTTACAAAAACATTCCAAAATTACTCCTCCACATTTTTTAAGCTCCCAAACACAAATAGGAGGGTCATCAATTCTCACATCTTCTCATCTCTCCCAAAAACCAACTCCCAAACATACCCTTAATCAGTGGCGGACCGAACAATATGGGGGCAAATGGGGGCTGTTGTCCCCCCAAAATTTTATTTTCCTAGGTATATTTATCCCGAAATTTTAATATATATGTATTTGTATATATATTTTTACCCTGCCACCCCTCCTAGCCGGAATTCTTGCGTCTGCCGCTGCTGGCCTTAGTTGTTGTCATATATGCACTTCAACTTCTTTTATTTCATATGTACTCCCTTTGTCCTATATATAAAACTTGGCCAGAACTTTTAAGTAGAAAAAGAGAATAAGAAAATGTGAGGTTGATGAATCTCAAATAACATGAATCACAAATTTATTATTGAAATGGAAATGGTAAAGTTTCTTTAAACAACTAAATAAGGAAAGTTCGGAAAGTTTAATGGGCTGGAGAGAATATCGTTTTTCCTAGTTGTCATTGAACTAAAACTAGTTACATACTCCGTATAAAGGAAATACGTACTTCACAGTTGATCATGCTTTTAGTAATTTAGTACTCCACATCTTTTTAGCTCAAAAGATTCATAATGAAGCAAATAAAAGGAGATGAAGCACGTAAAAAGAGCACTACATTTTAGCATTAATCAAGTGAAATATTGAGTAAAATATAACTATACAGTAGGCATCACGAGAAAAACACGTACACATACACATAGAAACTGTGAAACTAGGAATTTATGGTAATACGGAGTAATTTTTATTACATCAAAGGTAAGAGAAAGTCTTATGAACAAATATGATGGACAGGGTCGGTCCTGTCCTGTTTTGGGCCTATGGGCGATATCTATTTTGACCTTACTTCCAAGACAAACAATAAATTATATTTACTTAAAGTAAAAATTACGGAGTATAATAAAACTAGGATAAATTACTCTAAATACGACTAAAAACGTTTGTATATTCCTAACTAAGATTATCATGTTTTATTCTCTAAATGGAAGTAATTAATGTCATATTTTGGCAGTATCAGTGTTTTACACATGGTAGTATTTTTCGAACATGACAGTAATTACTCCTATTCAGAAAATTAACACATGACAGTCATATTTTGAAATTTAAAAAAACGATTACTCCTATTTTGGGAATTCTCCCTACAACTATCTAATAAAGGTTATAAAATAAAGATGAAATTCACCTTCATATTATTTGAATTGCATATTTGGACAAAAGTAACAACGTAACACATGTATCACAAAAGAACATTGTGAAGCAAAATCATAAATAATTGCTGTATAATCAATCTTTTCCAAGATCACACGTGCAATGTTTAAAATTGTCAATCCATTAAGTTTTTTGAGGCATAATAGATAATTGGGATGATGTTTGAGAATTGTGAGGCACCGGCATCCCAAACACAATAATATAAATTGGTAATTTTGTAATTAAAAGAATAAAAAATATTAAAGGCCAAAAATATGTGAAGATACGTGCTTTTATTGATTCAACAACATGTGTGTTGACTTACAACCAACTCTATTTAAAAATCAAAACTAAATTTATATTCTTTTTAAAAACTTGTCTAGCTTTGTTCAAGACTTTTTACTTAGGTTTTAAAATTCTCAAATTGTCAACAAAAATTAAACATTAGGCCTAATTAATTAATTGAAATTATAAATAAAAAAAGAAGCATACTCATATTACATATAAAGAAAAAAACTTAGGCCTAATTTTCTTTTCTACTTTTTTCGGGCCTAAGGCGGTCGCCCTGCTGCCCTCCCCCAGGACCGGCCATGATGATGGATTAAAACTATTTAGCTTAATAAATATTATGTGCAGGATGATACTTAGTTTAAGATTTAATTGGGGCAAACCAATGTTTTTTTAAAAGTGGGAAGTAACAAGGTTTAAAATTTTATGATTGAAGACTAGTTCAGGAAATAAAAGCTGCCAACAAATATGTAGTTTAAGATCAGGGACTAGGTAAAAAATCTTAAATTCTCATTTATTTCTTATGCCCACAAAATGAAGTAATGAAAAGCTATTACAAATGAATAAATCCGGCTAAAGAATGTTTAAAAATAATATGAAAAAGATTTTTTCCATTAAAAAAGAAATTGAAAAGAAGAGGCACTAGACTTCTAGAAATTAACTTCTTAATTTATAACTTAATAACTTAATTGTTCTCAAAGACAAGAATAAGAAAACATGAAATCAATTAGCTAAACCATAAAAATACTATTCCCAGGCCATGCCATTTGAATTAGCATAGGCTGTATAGCTGGATAAAAATATATAATCACCACATGGATGTGTATCAAACAGTCATTCCCACAGCTAAGTCATTTAGCTCTAATATTGGTTCTAGGTTGTATTGGACTATTGGTTGTAAATCTAATGCCTAAGTTAAACTTATTATGGCAGCTTCTAACTCAGCTCCCTAGTGGTAGATTACTGAGACTAAGGGGAGTGATTAACACATTTATTTTTGTTTATTTATTTGTTTTATGACATGCGTTCCTTGGGTGAAAAAGGTGCTTGCAGCCTGCACCCATACATACAATATATAGTTTGTCAGGATTGCATGTTGATTTTGAGGATATTTTGATTTGTTTTTGGGCTTTTGAGGGGAATTTTTTTTTTGGTGTTCTGTTTCAAGTTCGATAACTTATTGATAGGTTTGAGAACCCAATGTAATCTGACTCCTAAGAAGTTTGCACCTCTTCAATTTCATTGTGTGCTTCTCTTTTAGGTTTCAGTTAGGATTCATTTTAAGTGATTTCAGGATTGAGCATTAGAATATTTAATAAAATTTTGAACTTTCCTTTAATATATCGCTAATATGATAACCAACTTGAGGAATAGTCACCAGTTTGATGGGATGATATGTCATGAATGGAGGGGCAGATGCGGTGGCAAAGGTGTACATATTTTACTTATTTGTTTATACTAAGTTTATTACTTTTCGTTTCATATTTTTAAAAAATTTTACTTTTTTTTAGTTTGTTTTATTTCTTACATTTGTTTTACAATTGATGGAGTATATTCCAATATACCCCAGGGGTATCATATTCGCTGGAAGAAAGCATTGCGGATCCATCAAAGACGCAAGAAATACCAAGTCCACGGTCCAAAACTGACCCCGACCGCCGAGGTCGGGGAAACACCAAGCTCAGGAACCGGCCAGACTCGGCGGATAACGAAGTCGATCGACCCCGACCCCGAGGTCGGTAGAACATCAGGCTCAGGAATCAACCGAACTCGGCAAGTTATGAGCCCGACCTCGATGCACCCGAGGTCGGTACAAGGTCTGACCCCGGAAGTCAGACACTTGGTCAACGATGATCAAGCACCAAACAGTCAACTGCCTCCAAGGCAGGAACAGGGGACAATAAGACGAGTCCTCTCAGCACGGGCCCAAGTTCTCAGATATCGGCCTCAGTAATCCCCGAAGTCAGGATGAAGCGTCATGTACTCAGATAGAATCCGCAAGGATTTATCTCGCAAGGAAACACCGCCACGTCACTTTCTGTACCAAAGGAATACTCTGGATTATCCACGTGCGGCTACACGAAACTTCTGGCAGGAAATCTGTTAGAAAAATAATCAATCAGCCAGCTGTCAAAGGTTCTCTCTCCAATCAACTTTACACGTGGCTGCCTCCCATTAAATTAGGCTGTTAGTTTGTTAGAGTAGCTTTACATGTGTCCCTCTCTCATTAGACTAGCATCTTTGGCTTGGCCACCAAGTATTTCCCTCTTCTCCTTAGTATAAATATCACCTTCCAACTTGTGGAAAGGGATGCTTAATCTATTGCATACTTGAGACTTATACACTGAGATTTTATCTGTACTTTCCGATCAGTTCGCTCTCCTTTCTACTCTCATTCTCGGTGGATTCCGGCCACCCCTGGTCCGACGATCCATCAACAATTTTTTGCTTTGTGTTTTTACTTTAAATAAAAAAATGTTTTCTCTAATAAAATATGATAAGAGTAGAATAACAAGAGGGAGTATAAATTATTTCTGTTTGGACACTATAAAGTCTATAATCCAATATTTGCATTTTGAGACTATTTTACTCCTAGATGGGGCATTATCAAAAATTTTGTTTGAAGAATAGTAGGGGGCTCTGAAATAGGCCTAAATGGGATTTTCTTTAAAATGAGCTATTTATGCTCTTCCTATAACACTTGATTTTTTCACTTTAAATGTGCAGCCAATTTTAGCATTTGTTGCATCCCTCTAAACACCAAGAAAAGTGATGTATTAAATATGGAGTATAAAGTAGACTCATCCTTTTATTCAATCTAATGATGGAAATTGTGTAAAAATGCTTGTACTTTAAAAAAAAATAGTAATATTAATCAAGAAGACTTTACTCGGGTAATCCTATTGAAATAGTATTGGGCATTTTGCTCTCGCGCATCGCGCGTCCGAATACTAGTAATATTAAGAGTTGGTGAAAAAACAACGATTTAATACTACCTATAATGGTAAGGTTAACAATAGTTGACTTCTACGATTTTAAGATCGTCTCTCGCTTCTCTCTAGGGCTTCGGCCGCTTGGAGTTTTTTTTCGTCTTCGATTTTAATCGAAGGACGGCCGCTATTTCCATCTTCGATTTTAATCGAAGGACGGCTGCTGTTGTTTGTGCTTCATACTCGAAGGGCGGATTTGCTGTCATGGCTCGAGGAGATCGGCGTTGTGGTAAAGGTTCGAGAATGATGTATTGATGTCGTCGTTGGAGAAGATCGGCGCCGCCTATCCGTTTACTCTGGTTGCATGAAGCAGGGATGAGTTTGGTTATGCAGGGATGGAGGATTGATGCATGGCCTTTGGCAGACAAAGGTCACGGAGTATCAATTAGCATGGTACCGGTGGTAAGACCTCCTCCTGAACCACCACCATGGGATGTACGAGGTGCTAGAGTTTGTGAAAGCTTTTCTTGTAGTTTTTATTTGTTTGTGATTTGTTTTCTTGTGTCCACTTTTGTTGTTGGTTTTGACAGTTTGTTTGAGTTTTTTTACTCTCTTTATGTCATTGGATATGGTTGGATCTATGGGAATAGGTTTGGCTGTGTCAAGCCCACTACATGGTTAGCGATTCGTGTTGCTCTCTCAGGGGTGACCGTCTCAAAGTCTCACCATAGGGTTACAGTCGTACTTGTTGAAGTTTCAGTTGGTGTCAGTTTTATTTTCCTTTTGCTTGATGTAATGAACCTGAATCTTTTGATATGAAAAGAGGCCCATTTGATGATCAAAAAAAATATCAAGAGTTGCTGTGAATGGATATTGCAGTGATGCAATGTGTTCAACCTATGTTACTCACTTACTCTATATCATCTCCTTTAGGCCCTATTTAGTTGGAGTGTTTGGGAGGGGGGAAGTGAGTGATTTGCAGGGACGGATCTAGGATTTCAAGTCAAGGGGGGCGAAATTTTTTCGTTAGTGTAGGGGGCGAAATTTTTTCGTTAGTGTAGCGGGCAAAAAAAATTCGCTAGTGTAGCGGGGAGAATTTTTTCCGCTAATGTAGCGGGGCAAATATTTTCCGCTAGTATAGCGAGACGATTTTTTTCACTATTGTAGGGCTCCGCGGCTAATTTTTATTCAAAAAATAGAAAATGATATATAACATTTTATCGAATTATTTGAAGGTAAAAAATTTAAAAGGTAATTAAACATCAATCAATGCCTTTTAAATAACTTATGTCTTGTTTAACCACATGAATCTTATCGGAATAAAGAAATGGTTTTTGATTGTAGGTTTTGTCAACCAAGGAGGGAGTTCATGGGTCACGAGAAGTTTTTTTAATATTACAATAATATGTATGAGATTATTATCTTTAGAATAATATTACATGTAGTATTGTTAATTCATATATATGGTACATATTATATTTGTATTAATGCTAAAATACGTTAAAGTTTATTATTTATGCAATAAATTGCTTTTAGAAAGTAAGAAGTAAATGAATTGTATAATTTAATGTCAACAAACATTTATGTTTTGGATTCACTTCACATGATCTAAAACTGTTTAACTGGTGTGTCTGGTATTTACTACTCCGTATTTAATATCGTTTGTTCTTTTACAAAAATTCAAAACTAATTATCTATAAAGATAATCAAATATTACAAAATCTAGGAATTTTTATATAATGGGTACGCTAAGTCTTAAACTATCAAAATTATTTTAGATCTTACTTCTTCTAAATCTCCAATTAAGTATTACACTATGTAAGACTATATATTAACTTTGAAAACTAAAAGTCAAGGGGGGCGAAAACATATATATCTAATTAAAGTATGAAAATTTTATGAAAATACTACATATATAGTAGAAAATTTTGAAAGTCCAAGGGGGGCGGTCACCCCCCCCCCCCCTAAATCCGTTTCTGGTGATTTGTCTGGTTGAAGGAAATAAGGGAGAAGAGGAGGAAAGATGGAAGCTTCCAAAATCCTCCACGTTCTCCTATTCCCAACCCCCAAATCAGGGTATTTCCGAGGGAACATGTTGATAATAACAAACTATCCATCATTTTTCTCTTACGTGAATGGACAAAACGTTATAATATAAAAAATGTAAAAATTATATTAAAATAAACGAAAAATTAAAAAAAATGAGAAATAAAAACTAAAAAAAATAAAATTTCAGAAAAACACAAAATAAATAATTTGAAAATTGAAAAATTGAAAATTGATATTGATAGAGTATTAATTCTAGAGAGAAGTGAGAGCTAGAGAGAGAAAGTGGGTAATTATATTTCTCAACCCCCTATAACTAGCCCCAAGGAGTCTATTTATAGGAAAAAATGTGGATTTGGGCTCCTAGCTATGGGCTCTGGAGGCCCATTACAATAATCATGCCTTCTTTGGGCGAGATAGGGCCACTAATGGGCTGTGTACAATACTTAGTAAATAAAGTAGAGAGATGCATTCTGCCAGGCCGAAGTCTGGCTGATGTGGTGCCTTTTGGCCGATGCGGTCTCATGGCCGATGCGATCCATGGGCCGATACGGCCCCCGGGAGTCCAGGCGTGCTTCCTGGGCCGGTTCGGTTTCTGGCCGATGCGGACCCACTGGCCGAAGGGGGCCACGTGGGTGTTCTTCTGGTCATCGTTGACTTGAGTATGTGGGTCATGGGGTCCAGGCCTATATACTCTATCAGATATATTGAAAAATTAAGACTTTCAAAATAAAAAAATAAAAAAGTGAAATTTAAAAATTAAAAAAATTAAAAATACAAAAATTAAAAGTTTAAAATTTAAAAAATTAAAAATGTCGAAAAATTAAAACTTGAAAAATTGAAAAATTGAAATTTCAAAATTGAAACATAAAAAATATAAAAAAAAATAAAATCAAAAAATGAAAAAATAAAAAATTAGAAGATTAAAAAGGTAAAAAATCAAAAATTCAAAAAAAATAAAGAAATTATATTATGACTAATGACCTTAGGAGCAATATTCATAATAGTTAGATGTATCTAGCTTTTTAAATAAGCTATCAAATAAAAATAAATTGGGAAAATAATTTTATTAAATTTTCCTTCTATTTCCTCCAACCAAACACAAATTTTTATAAAAATCCTTCCTTCCTCTTCTATTCCCTTCCCTCCTATCATTAAATATTCTAGAAGTTGATTTGTTAGCTTAACTTTGATAGACGCAATTTATACTTGATAAAAAATATGCCGGCAAAATTTTATCAAAAACTTCAACGACCATATTGGCTTACAAAAGTTTATGAGCCGTTTATCCCTGAAGATTAAGCTACATCTGCTCATCGCCCGTAATGCTGTGAATTACTGATTTGCTCTCAAACGTCATGCTACTATAAATTTCCGTTCAAATTTCATGCCCATCACTGATCCCCCACCACCAATGGCTTCCACACATCGAACGCGCAAATCGTCTACTCTGCTCACTCCCACTATCAACACCAAACCCTCTAGAACCCGGATTTCGCCGTCGTCTCTTTCCTTGCCCCTCGAACCTTCACCGGATTTCTTCCCCACCTCTAAAGCGGAGATCTTGAGGCTCGTCTCTGTAATATCCATTGCCACCTTCATCGCTGTCGTATGTAATTACATAGCCGCCGTTGTCAATCAACAGCCAAAACCCTTTTGTACTTCCAATTCAGAGTTGGAAGGCGCCCTATCTGGTTTGCCCATCTTTCTTTATTCCTTTAGCCCTTATATATACTCTTTACAAAGCATAATATTCAAGTTTGTCCTTTACCAGTAGAACGGATTACAGTTCTATGTATCAAGAAGATTTGAAGTACTTAGCAATGATATACGGAGTATCTATCATTATGTGTCTGTAATTCAAAGAAAGGATTTGTAGTCCCTTTTCTTGTCTTCCCTCTATGATTTAGACCAAGTATCTTCATTTTTTATAAAAAAGATCACCCTGACAAACAGGTTGAGCTGAGCTGCTTTATGAATAAGAGAACTTGTATCTTGTTTTCCCTCAAGTTTCAGTTTGGCCAAAAGTCTGCAAATGGATTGGATAGAAATTGCCTAAAAGTTCACATTTTTGGAAGTTGGAACATATGAAGTTAAAATCCTATGACCAAAAGGGTTCATGAAATTTCACTAAAATTTGCACATTCGCATGGTAGTATCAATACAGAAACACCAAAAAGAATTGTAGCATTGTTCTCTGGTACTTTTATGTGAAGAGGAGAAGATTATTTGCACTGTAGAAATGAGGAGTCTGTGTGTGGAGTGTGGTACTAGTAAGGGTGCTCGGGATTCAAAGGCTTGAAAGATAGTGCATGTTTTGGAAAGAGAAACGATCTCTTCTTCTGAATCTGAAAAACGATTCAGAATTTTGGATTCTCTTTAAATACTACAAATGAAGTTATAAATTGGAACTGGAAAGTGAAAGTCAATAAGCTCTTAAAGATTGATACAAGTAGCTAGCACTAAAATTATGTGCGGCACTACAGTCATATACCAAATATAGCTAATATGTGTTACAATTTAACACACACACGCACAGATTCAGAGATTGATTTTTCACCACCATCACCCAAAGACTTGACATGTGCGGTTTGGGTTCAGGTGAACATATGTGAGTCAGATTGAAACTGTACATGTCTAGTGTTCATATAACCATATGAACCAAGCTGGTGTATTAAAACATCTGATGTTTTCCTTAAAATCTATTTAATGAATATGTTATCTTACAATTCAGAAAGTTACCGTAATGAATATAATGAGTAAACTGGATATCTGTACCCTTGTCCCTTCTACTTTGGACTCTTTGGGTTTCGGTAATAGTTCAGGATATTTTTATTTACAAAATCTTGTTTTGTAAGTACTTCTCAATTATCATGCTTTAGACTTCTGTGAACCTTGTCCAAGCAATGGAGTGTGCTATGATGGCAAATTGGAATGTGCACATGGCTATCAGAAGCATGGGGACTCATGCATAGAAGATTCAAAAGTTAGTCAAGCCGCGAAGGAACTTGTATGTAACTATATTTCTTATTTTCTTAGGTTCCTTTAATTATGAAAAGAGTGAAAGAAAGCTTTATGAGTTTGTTGCTGAGCTCTAATGGAAAAGGTGCATAATGCAATTGCAGTACAAGTTTGTAGAAGATCACGTGTGCAAGGAATATGCTCAACATATGTGTGGTGGCACTGGTGCTATTTGGGTTTGTGCTATCTAAAGATTCTTGTTTCCATGACTCTTTTGCACCATTTTATCCATATATGATTTTGCCTGTGCGGTGCAGAACATTGCAAAGGTAAACAAAATTTAAATACTCATTCTGCGTTTAGGTTCAAGAAGATGGGGTTTTGAATAAGTTTGGAGAAACTATGATGATGAACTATTATGGCTTAAGTGATGTTGCATATGGTCATGCAAAGCAGAGAGCTATTGAGGCAGTTGGCGAATTACTTGAGAGAAGGACGGATCACCATGGGTATGGTTCAGCTGATCTTTTATATGAAGTACGTAATGAGAGAAAAAACAACACACTTTAGCTACATTTTTTTGAATGACCATTTGTTTTAATTTTTATGATCACTAAACTATAAAGCATGTTTTTGTTTGATTATCATGAAACAAGGATTATTTTCACTGTTATATTATCAGTGCAAGTTACACATGACAATGTTACTGAGTAGTGTAGTACTGAAGACGGAAGAGCAGGGAGGTTGTGTTGGGGTAGGTAGCAAACTAGGGATTGGGGTAAGTGGTGGGCAGTGGTTAGTGAATGTTGGTGGTGGTACATCCGTACAGGTTACTAAGTCTTAGGTGGCATCAGAGTTCATAGGTGACGATGATCATAAACCATAAGTGAATCCCATTTTATGCGCTCTTAGTTCAGTTTGGGGTAGTTTAGTCATGTGCGTAAAAGACCGAGTGATGCACTTGTTAGTCAACTTAAGAGGTGGGGAGAAGTGGTAGGGAGGAGAGGAAGACTCAAACAGACTTGGATTAGAGGAATCAGAATAGATATGCGTCTTCTTGGGTTGGATGAGACTATGACTTTGGAGACAACAAAGTGGAGGGCGCAAATTCGTGTGGACGAGTGATCTCTTTTCTATCTTTTCCTCTCTCCTTTTCTTTTATCGTTTATCTTCATTATCTTTTTATGTTCTTATGTTATTTTTATCTTCTATTTTTTAATGCTCTTTTATCTTTTTATCTTTTATCTTTCTTATACTCTTATGTTATCGTTATCTTATATTTATCTTTATCTTATCCATTCTATCTTACCCTTTTTCCTGTATCTTTCTTCTCTTTTTCGCATTGATATCATGGATCGATTCATGTTAGCCGACCCCAAATTCTTTTGGGATTAAGGCTTGGATGTTGTTGTTGTTTAGTTCAGTTTGTGGAAAAAATTTAAATTTAAGCTGTTTAAAATAATGGAGAGTCATTAATCATTATGAATAGAAGCTGATGCGTTTTATAATTATGTATGTTTTATTTTGTAGAATTAAGGAGGTGAAGTGTCCAGACCAGCTAGCTCAAAAACACATGCCACTTTCTTGTCTTGTTCAGCAGTGGATTGTAGAAAATACTATAGCAATACTTGCAGCCTGTGCATTGGTATTCAATATTAACATGCAGCTGCTTTTGAGAGCTTGTGATATCAACATGTTCAAGCTTTGTTGATGTTATTGAGATTTACAGCTTGTTGGGTGCTTTGTGATACTGTTGAGGGTCCGTCGAAGGCACTACTTATCACTCCGAGCTGAAGAACTCTATAATGAAGTAAGAGCTGCAGAGTTTGTTATGGTTCTTTGTGCTTTTATTTCTAACTAACCATATTACTTGGCAATGCTAGCATCTCCCGGTATTCAATTTACTTGTGCTGATAAACCTACAAGTTTTAATTCCTGTGGTTTGCTTTTATATATTGTTGTAATGACCATATGAAATTTGATACTCCTGTCCCAAAAAAGAGTTCTATCCGGAAATTTATTTTTGTCAATATATTTAATATATATTTTTGTGTCCCAAACAAGTATGTTAAATTTAGTTAAACCTTCAATTTAACTTAAATTGCTAGAATTAATTATTTCTTATAGTTTTACGGTTGTACCTTAATGAAATTCAAAAGTTGTACCTGAGTTGAACATGACTCTTAGTTTAGGACGGAGGTCATACACTCATACATGATTTAATTTTTTCCAATTTAAGCCATGTTTGGTAACATTGATTGTCTTACTCTTCTTATTGTCCCTTAACATTGTTGTAGGTGCAAATATGTCCTGGCATTTTCCTGTTGCTGCATATTGATTGTTAACATTGTTTTAGGTCCAAATAACCCTCTAATATTTCCTCTAGGCGCGGTTAAGATGTTTTACCAAATGCTTTTCTTCAGAAAATGTAGTCATATCGGCCAAATAATGCTTAAGAAACGGACATTTAAGAATCTGCCTGGCATGGATTTATCTTTGGCATGGATTTTAAATGGTATTTTCTTCTCATGCATGCATGGTCGCTCACTGCCTGTTGTGGCTGTAACAGGTTTGTGATGTTGTTGAAGAGAAGGCATTGCTTTCGAGGAGTACTAACTATGAGAGTGAACCATGGGTGATTGCTTCATGGTTACGAGATTATCTTCTCTCACCCACAGAAAGAAAAGACCCAATATTGTGGAAAAAGGTATTTTGAATATGATGATAGCGGGATACTTTCTCTTAACAGATAACTGCTCTAGAAATATATTTCAAAGTTGAACTACTGTTACTTTTTCATTCATTTCTGTTATCTACAACTTATGGAGGCAGAATATATCAGAGAGATATATAAGCATATAACTTAGTTGCTGGCTGTTATAAACTGTATTTGGATGTAATATTCTGTTGTATACTTCTTAGATTTTCACATGGGGCTAATAATTGGGAAATGGTCCAAATATGCTTTTAATGTTTGCTTCCAGGTGAAGATTGACCCTTAAGGTTGCTTTAGGTATGACCCTAACGTTTCCATCAAAGTTGCAATTGGTCTTTTTTGTAAAAATTATAAAAGTAGTTAATTTAATATATTGTTTAATAAGACAAAGAATGAAGCAGTTATTGTATTTTCTAAAACTTTGCGACACATCGTAATGTGTTAATTGCTTTTCATTATCATTGTGGTGCAGTATTATGTTTTTTGTTATCTAACATTGTTCTGTAGAGATCATGGGCTCTCAATTTTCTGACTTTCAAATCAAGGAAATGGTTTACTTCCTATTCCTTAACTTTTCGGGAATTCTTGGGGAATTTTCTGGGGGAGGGGAGGCTAACCCATAGATACATAAATCGCTCCAGGAGGCGCGAACTGCATACCGATCGTTCCGTACCCAATCGTGGTACGAAAACGATCCGGTCGCTTTGCGGTACGCTATCGGGTACGCTCGTCTTATCGTTCCCAATCGCTGTTCATCGTCGATCCCAATCGATCTTCAAATCGATCCCAAACGATGTTCGCACTTCGCAGCGACTTTATCCAGCGTTCCCAGTAGTCGCGCGGCATGAAAACTTCATTTCCCGTCATCCAGATGTGAATCGTCGTTTCCCAGTTTTCAAAGTTCCAACAGGTCTGCGACTCTTACTTTCCTGTTCGTTTCCCATGTGTATACGCTGTACGAAGACGATCTTTGGTTTTAGAACCACGCTACTAGACTCTTAGTTTTCTGATCCTTCTCATCAATTTTACCCTCTAATAACAGTTACTCCATATAAATTTAAGCAAAATGATCTGTTTCATACGCCAACTACTCTGAGCAGTCTTCCACTCTTCCCTCTCCAGTTGACTTTATTCTCTCTACTCGACTTTAGACACTTTGTTAAAAAATCATGTTATGAAATTTTTTGTTCAATGTTGAAATCTCTATTCTGTAATTCAGTTTTATTATAGTACCAAAATATTAGGTACAGCGTACCGAACATATAGTACACCGTACCGAACGCGTACCGAACGCGTACCGAAATGAACCTACCCCCCTTCGAATCGGATACGCTAGATCTAGCGAACCGCGTTTCCGTTCCTCGTTCCCGTATCGAACCGTACCGCGAATCATGTGACTATGGGCTAACCCTTGTCCAGCGTATGCAAATACTAGTCATAAAAACCAGTACCTTTTTATCCTTTGATGGTTTGCAATCCTTTGGTTCAAGAGGTGCATCAAGGTCTTTATTGGTTTGAATTGTAGTATACATAGATTTGTCTATATCATTAAATTTGCTCAAACCTAATATGAGGGGGATCTAAGGGACTGTTTGGATGAAGGCTTTTGGGGGTGTTTGAAGGGGAATAATTTAGAGGGTTTCGGCTATATCTTGATCAACAAAATGTTATTAAAGATGAATAAAGAGTGACTGAAATATTATACAATCACATATTGTGTCTATCTTTCAATTTTTGAAGAATCTCAAATATTTTATCAAGATAATGTCTAAAGTCTGTCATAGAAATCAGGACTGAATGGAAATCACTAAACTAGGTCATAAGATATTTGATCCAAACTATATTAAAACTTAAAGATTGAGTCCAATATTACCTAGTTCCACCCAAGGTCTTGATAAGATACTAGTATCGTTCTCTCTCTAATATTCTATATGTGATTCTAACACCCTCCAAATCCTCTATCCTAATTCCTAACAGGCTCTTAAGATATAGAGACCCTGTAGCTACTCAGGCTGGCTGTAACTTGATACAACCGCTTCCTCTATCCCTACCTGTTAGGCTGTAACTCCCTAAGCACACATATTACCTTCACACCACAACTTACAGGCCAGTCATTAAACTGCACTTTTACAGGTTGAAGAGTTAGTTCTTGAAGATTCACGTTTAGAGCAGTACCCTAAGGTGGTGAAGGGTGAATCTAAGGTGGTCTGGGAGTGGCAAGGTACGTACCATATCTTATTTAAATTGAAATACTCGTTTTCTGGAGTTTTTAATGTAAGTTGACAGGTTAAGATATGACCCCCAAAAATTCCGGACAATAATTGTCTACTGGTCACATCATAATGGAGTGAAACGTTTGTACTGGATAAACCCATGGCAAAGTGCTCTTAAATGTATACTTTAGACATTAGAGCTTTTCCCACTTTTAGTTTTTAATAACTATTGTGGGAGTGACTCTTGTGGCTTTGAATTTTCCACTCTCAGTACTCTGATATCTTTTATTAGTACCTGTCTTTGAATTTTTCTACATTTGATCTTCTAACGGTATTTAGAGTAACTATTGTGAGAATGGCACTTTTTGTTCTTCATTTGGTCTTCATGATTACTACAATGGTGGAAGAATTTCAAGTGTACTGTCACAATACCCAAATTCCTAATAATGGATAGTTCAAAGACGGGTGTGTACCAAAAGTGTCTATCAAAATAGAAAAAGTTCTCAAATTGGGAAAATCACACACGGGAATCAAAAGTGACATTGCCATAATAGTCAAATGACTAAAAGAGGGAAAAAGCCTGTAACTTTATCTTGTCCGCAAGTCGGTGGCTGTGCGGCGATATGGGCGTTTTTCGCATTATGCACAACAGCTCTTCAAATGTAATCTATTTCCTTTTTAGAGACTACAAGGATTGATTTCATATACACAAATCTTTCTTAGAATTGATTTCATATAGTGACGGAGCCACATTTCGTTTTCTCTGGGCTAGATAGAGTTGATAATATTTACTTGTAAATGGTTTACTTGTATATTTACCTAAAGATTCACGTTTGCTCCATCTTTCCAGTTGAGGGCTCCCTAAGCTCATCAGGAAAGAAAAGGGCACACAACCGAAGAAAGCCGGAGTCATCACACAATCAAAGAAAGCCGGAGTCAGGTGAAGGAATGGACTTATCTTCTCGAGGGAAAAACTGGGTACCCAAGGCTGTTGCTGCTGCTTTGCATAACTGAGGTGATTTGTAGATGTTGCTTGTTGGTGAACACCCCTGTATGTTTCATATAGATCATTGTAGTCCTTTTACACTGGAAAACTTGTAGCGATTAGAGTAGTTAGTTCGGAAACACATGAATTCACAATCAATAGATTGAGAATTCTTACTCATAGGCTCCATTCGGAACTGGGCAAGCAAATGCCAGAGAAAGAAATTAGTGGGAAAATGTATCAGAAGTTTGGAAGGATAAAAATGTCCAAGGAAAATATATATAAAACGCTAGTTCAAACTTAATAATACTTTTTAGAAATTGTTTTTATTTATTCATATGTGCATGCAAAATGGCTCACTAAAGTATTAAACTGTCTGCGCTTCTTTGTTATAAAGCAGCAGTCAGTTCATGCAATTTTGGACGCGTTTTTCACTATGGGTCATCCGGAAATAGTCTCTGTGCTTTAGTACAGGGGTAAGACTACGTACATCCGACCCCCCTTACCCCACCGTAGGTGGGAGCCTTTGTGGCACTGGGATAAATGAAAATGATGATGATGTGATATGCATTATACAATGAGTAAAGGGTCAGTTTGGTCCTCAAAGTTGCAAAAAAAGGGTCAAATAAGTCCTTATATCGAAGATTCTGTCCGGGCGTGCCATTTGAGGTGGCTCCCGGTGGTTTTTTTGATAAATTGTTTTGAGCATCTTATTCATTAAATCTAGTTTACTCATACCAAATTTAAGCTAAAAATTCAATCGGGAAGACATTCAAATGAATTCTTGAAGATAACTGCGCTTATAACGGCACAGTTATCTTCAAGAAATCATTTGAATGTCTTCCCGATTGAATTTTTATCTGAAATTTGGAATGAGTGAACTAGACTTAATGAATAAGATGGTCATAAAATTTCATCAAAAAACTCCACCGGAAGCCACCTCAAATGGCACGTCCGGACAGAATCTTCTTTATAAGGACTTATTTGACCCCTTTTTTGCAACTTCGAGTACCAAACTAACCCTTATCCCATTATACAATTATATGCAATCTAAACATATATAAATTTTCTTAGAAACATCAAAGTTATTCATTTTCCTATGCATTGTCCATGGTAAACCTAAACATCTGAAAATGAATGTCCTTAGCATTTTCTTTCCTTTCCCTGGCATTTACCGGGATCCAAACAAAGCCTTAGCGAGCTTAGAATTTATGGAGTACTCCATATTTTATTATGATCTGTCCTGCTACGGATGAAAATAGAACATTTCAGCAAAATCATCCTTCAGCAATATCATTTCGCAAATGAGATAAATGATACGGAGTAACAAGAAAGAGATTGGCAGCAATAGTGGGGCTATGTGCGCGGTCTTTCTTAACATTTGGAAAGAAAATCATGCATAACGGACACATGCAAATAACCGGACACATGCACATATTTTTACCTTATTTGTTTTGTAATTATTGTATTTATTTTCTTTCCTAGAATAGAGTGTGCGTTTGTGGACTAGTTTTATGGCAGGTGATCTTTACCTTTTTGACATGTATTGAGGTGTATATACATTGACTCCTCCCTGTACGTAAAAGACACGAAGCAATACAAATAAACTTTCTTCTCAATTATTTAGTACGAAACCTTTTCTCATGGTATCAGAGCCACACGTTCTCTGAGACCTGCGTTTTTGCTGTGCGACGAAACAAATGGGTGAGACTATCACCAAGACCACCAACGACGGAACTATGGACGACGGCAACAATTCTGTTCCTAAGCAGTATAGGCGCAGAATAAATGATCCGGCATCCCTCTTTTATTTACCGACCAATGACATTCCAGGCGTGAATATCTGTGGCATAGCGCTCAAAGGGGACGCGAATTACCGGGAATGGTCAACCGCCATGCGCAATGCCTTCAGAGCGAAAAGGAAGCTTCCTTTTCTTGACGGGACGATTGAGATACCGGATGATGAACACGGGCGGGACGACTGGCTGTGTGTGAACTCCATGTTGGTTGGATGGTTGATGACGTCTATCGATGCCTCTCTACGAACGACCATCGCTTACATGGACTCTGCTCAAGATCTATGGGAGGATCTCAAACTCCGCTTCGAGGTGGCTGACGGCGTACGTTTTCACGAACTGAAAAAAGCCATTCAATCATGCCGACAAGGAGACCAAACAGTGACAGAATATTTTGGCCGCCTGAGAATGCTTTGGGATGACTTTGATGGGTATCGTATGATACCCAAGTGTAAGTGTGGAGGATGCAAATGTGATTTGGAGAAACAATTTCTGGCGGCAGTGGAGAAAGAAAAGGTGCATGAATTCTTAATGGGTTTGAACGGTGCTACGTTTGGCGGACTTCGGTCTAACATTCTTAGAGAATCCAAACTGCCATCCCTCAGTCGAGTGTATCATATGATGATACAAGAAGAGCGGCACAAGAATGTGACGAGGATGCATGACGCCAAAACCGAGGTTGCCGCCTTTGCCGTTCGGTTGGATGACCGGAGGAAGCCCAACAAAGAAAAGATGTTTTGTTCCTTCTGTAAAAAGGACGGACATGAAAGAAATAATTGTTTTAAGCTAACCGGAGAATATCCTGAATGGTGGTTCGCTAACAAAGAAGGAAAGGGACGTGGAAAGCCTCCTGGACCTGTGACTGGGCGTGACAAAAACGGTGGTGCAAAGGGAGCACGTGCGCATGCTGTTTTGCATGAAGAAGTGCCGGCAGAAGAAAACAAAAATGAAAAACGGATTTTACTTCCCTGGCAGAACAATGGGCATCATTTTTAGCATTTATGAACAATTCCAAAAAGACAGGTGACACAATTGAGAAATTAGCAGGTACCGAAAATTTGGACTCTTGGCTTCTTGATACGGGAGCCTCGTATCATATGACGGGGGATTACTCTCTAAAAACTCAAAGAATAATTGATTTCATGACTTCACGTTTTCACGTACCTAACATACTGAATGGAAATACATGTCTTAATTGAGTAAAAATGGAAATACACGGGAAGGCATTCAAATGAAGTCTTGAAGATAACTGCTGATATGCACTAGTTAGTAGTGCATAAATGTGTGTTTTTATATTTTATTTTGTGTGGATTGTTTACCATTTGTGTGTAGTTGTAAACATTTGTTTACTTTTTATTTGTAAGTGCTTTTAGCTTTTATTTGTGGGTTAGGAAGTTTTGATAGAATTGTTGGCAAGGAAAAGGAAGAAAAACAAAGAGAATGCTGCCCAGAAGTATAAACCCGACCGGGTAGAAACCTTCACCCGGTCGGGTTTGAATTAACATTTGCAGTCTCCAGGAAATTGCTTGGCCCGGTCGGGCCCTATACCTCACCCGGTCGGGTGAGACTTGACTGAAGACAACCCGACGTGCTGAAGAACACTAGAACGTGGAAAATATTTGATTCGGACCGCTACCCGGTCGGGTAGATACTCTACCCGGTCGGGTACTCAGCCAACGGTGTTGAAAAACACCTATAAATAGCACACTTTTTCTTCACTAAAGATGATCCCTTCTTCCATACTCTTAAACTCAGTTTAGAATAGTATTTGTTTTATATTTTTATAGCATGTTTAGTCTCCAAATGAGGAGCTAAACTCTTCCATCTTGGTTTTGCTCCTTTGAAGCTTAATGAATTTGTAAGTTGTGAGTTATTATCTTTAATCTTCTTCCTTGAATATTAATTCTTCCTTTAAATACTATTTCTATATCAATGTTGGGGAGTGTTACTAAGATGACAATTAGTTAACATCTTGACATTAGTTATAGTAATAATTATTTCTTCCTCTACGTTAATATTGGGGAGTGTTACTAAGATGACAATTAGTTAACATCTTGATATTAACTATAGTAGGATTCATCTTTTTTAATATTCTTTCTTGAGTATTAATTAATTAATTCCTATTCATATTTCATATTAATATTTTGAACATTACTTAAAGGATCAACTAGTTTTGTTTCATATATTAATTAATACTAGAATCGGTCGATTAATACGCTTGTTATTAATTCGGCCCTTTCATGGTAGTAAACTTGGATTATTAATGCATGCATCTCATGGTTAATAATCTAAGGGGAATTAATTATATTGATTAAACCAATAAACCGCTTGTGTTGAGGTTATCAATCTCAATCGTTTTCATCTTAATTTTATTGCTACTATCAAGTTAATATACGGCGCTTGTTCTATATTGACTCGGTAGTAAGTTTTATTAATGAACGCGTCTCGTTATTAATAACTACCCTCGATGAACTGGATATACTCCTCGATTGAGTATTCGAGAGGAAGATAGTTAAAGATATAACCGGGATCGACGAACATTTCATTAAGTGGATAAAAGCAAAGCCAAATCTTCTTCTCATTAATTAAACCACATAACTCGTTCATCTTCGTGTTTAATTTATTAAACCAAATCAAACTAAAACCCCCCATTTTGTTACTAGTTCTATAAAAAGAGAATTAGTCCTTTCCCTGTGGATACGAACCTTACTACGCTATACTACGTATAAGTGTTGTATTGTATTATTATTTTGAGTGCACATCACGACAAGTGCACGTCAACTGCGCTTTTAACTGCACAATTATCTTCAAGAATTCATTTGAATGCCTTCCCGATTGAAGTTTTAGTTCAAATTTAATATGAGTAAACTAGACTTAATGGCGTCGGCCGGACAGAGCATCCTAAATATGGCCTTATTGGACATTTTTTCCAAATTCGAGGCCCTATCTGACCCTTATCCCATAAAAGAAACAATCTCAAAGAATAATTGATTTCACGTTTTCACGTACCTGACTTATTGAATGGAAATACATTCTTAATTGAGTAAAAATGGAAATACACGTCGTATTAAATATCCCAGCAGTAAATAGTAATCAGCACTTCATTCTTCGAATCAGAAATTAGTGATTTTCCCAACGAGTTAATTTTACACTTCCACAGTTTTTAGTTTCACTTAATCTATTCATTATTAATCTATTTAAAAATAATTGAATTCAATCCTTTGATTTGGCTTGGGGCTATCCTGAGTATCAAAATCCTGGACCCATCTTCATCTTATTATAGATTAAATATAATCTTGAATGTCATCCCGGTTGATATAGGAACATCTAAGAAAGTTGGGACATAAATATGACTAGTTTTATATGGTTTGGAAACTCAGCGTGTTTCTAGCTTTTTAGATTGACTTTAGTTGTTTGATGTAGTCAAACAACTATTATTTGACTTTAGTTTTTACTTTTTTTGGTTCAGATCCAACCAAACTTAAACAAAACAGACCAGACCAAGCTTAAACATATCAAAACTTCTATAGTTATAAAATACACATATGTTAGATACGTACCAGATCAGACTAGCAAATTTTAGTCAAAGTAAAAACATTCTAAAACTGGTTTGAATACTTTTCATCCATGACACTTTTTTGATTAATGTTTTACTAGGCTAATTTACCCTCTAAATTTACAATTTTCATTAATTGTTGTGTAAATATTCCAAAAAAAACAATTAAAATACAATAAAATTATAATAACAATGAAATAGTAAAAAAACAAAGAGAGATCTGTAGTATAGTTTCACATTTTCTGTGTATTTCCATAATATTATTTTAGAATTAGTAAAAATATAAAAAATTAAGTTCTAATATTAAACTATAATAATACTGAAAAAACTATATATCTGTAGTACAGTTTCACATTTTGTGTGTATTTCCATAATATTATTTTAGAGTTAGTAAAAATATAAAAAATTAAGTGCTAATATTAAACTATAATAATACTGAAAAAACTATATATATATATATATATATATATATATATATATATATATATATATGTTGAGGTTTATTCCTTCAACCTGTAGGCCCAACACGTAACCTATGGGTTTCGAGCGGTGAGTGTATGTGAATATGAGGTGATAGCAAGTAAGATGGACTAAGAAGTATCTGCAATAGTGGGCTGAGTATTATTAAGTGATAATAAGGACTCGTTACACGCACTAATGCTATCTGGCCAACGGGCGTCCATCTGCTTCACCAGTTGAAGAGCTGCGAACACTGCTATAAGTTATAAGAATGCTAGAATGCTAAGGCGGGTAAGTTGCCCACCTTTTACAATGAAATAAATGTTATTATTTATACTATCAAGTGGTAGTTGAATATGCTGATGTGGAGAGTTGTGATTGTCTGGAGTCTCAACCACCAAATCTCCAGCATTAAATGTCCCTCAACATCCAAATCTTTAGCATTAAATGTGTTTTCCATCAGAATCTTGGTAGGCCACCCAATATCTGGAGACGAGCGTCCCAATGAATCCTGGGCCTTAGTGCTGATGTTGCCACCGAGGGTGGCGGGCCGTACGTCCTCTGCTGCTGGTGTAGGAGTAGGCTGGCCAGCCTTGGGCTAGGACTCCTTAGGCTGAGGACCCGGGCGTGGAGACATGTGTTGCCGTTGTCTTGGGTCCGGATGGATAACTATCATCGGTCCAATGGAGACGTTCGTCTTCGTTGGCGTGTGAGTATGTTGGCTAGCCTTGGGCTAGGACTCCTTAAGCCGAGGGCCAGGAGGGAGACGTACGTCTGAGCCGCGTTGGGCCCTAGCGCTAATGACTCCTTAAGCTGAGGGCCAGGAGCGGGCCGTACGTCTTCTGGCTATTGACGTACTCCTTATGCTCGACGACCTCGGGGTTCGGACCTTCCAGATTGGGCACCCATGACGGAGACGTGCGTTGATGATGCCCTGGGCGCCCCAGATGGGGATGTTCGTCGGTGATGCCTTGAATCGTGATGGATAGCCTCCCTTAGTGCCTTGGAGATGTTCGTCTGCACTCAACACCCTTGTTGGGCTTAGACGTTCGTCCATGGAGGGGTTAAATGGGCCATTAACCCAACAATATAGATATAATATTAGTAGTAATTATATACTATGATAATAGTGCATATATGTAATTATTAAAACTTTTTCCAAAACCTATCAAAAAAATTAAAAACTTCAGAGTATATTGTATGGTTGAATTTATAATTTTTTGTATTCATATCTTTATTGATAATTTTACATCTTCACATCTAGTTGTAAATTACTAAGCTTCTCAAATGTTTTAATTCAATCTATCAAAGCAACTTTGTTTTGAATCTCTTAACACAATCGACTACATACCAATTAAGTCACACCGTCAGTCTGTTACGGTATAAGGATGTTTTTACCTGGACTATTTTTAGTCTCAGACCAGATCAGACCAAAGTTAAACTGATCAGACATAAACTAACTAGACCAGATTTCCATAGTTATAAAATACATAGTACATAAAAATCAGACATTTACCAGATCAGTTCATACCAGACTAGATCAGACCATACCAGACTAAAAAATTTCAAATCCAAGTAAAACATGCTAAATAGATAAATTTGTTTCTATGGTATCACATCATCTATATTAACATTTCTTGAATCAATAATTATTCTAAAGCAATTACTTCCAACAAATCTATAACAATTGCTTGAAACAAATGTCAACTACAACATGTATAAAACAAGGAAAATAGCACTTTCAAACCCTCAAATATTGCACATATTGAAATGTAGTCGACATGTTTTTAATAGTGTAAATGTCACCCCTTAATTGTCCGAATTATTGTAAATGTAGTTCTCAACCACATTATAAATGTCACCTCTCAAATGATCACATTTATCATAATTTGGACAATTGAAAGATGATATTTACAAACTTGAAAACACAGAAACTACACTTTAATATTGATATAATTTGAGGGAATGAAATTGTAACCCCCCTATAAAATACTATCTAATAAGCCAACTAGAAGACCATTTTATTATGTTATGTTCTATTTTAATTATTTCAGTATAAGACTAACATGATTATCAATATCTTCTTTCTAAAATATGACTTGTTTATTCCTAAATTGGGAAGTTTATACTTTAATAGAATATTGCCACCGCTTATGCAAGTGAAATTTTATAATTATACTATGTTAGATTGTCTAAATAATGTAACATTATCATGAAGTGCAAAATAGGTCTAAAACACAAGCAAATTTATAAACAGGATTAATTATTTTTTATTCACAAAATATAACTTATTTGACCAAAGCTTGCACATTATCTTTTATTGATTCTTTCATGACTCCAAATAAATAAGTTAATTTTATACTATTCCTAATGTTTTCAAAGAATATAACTTTTGAGTATTTTAACCTTATGAGTTTGGTTTAGGGTTGCAAACTACGCAAACTGATTCACAAGTTACTCGAGATTCTCTTCTTACATGAATCTAACTCGACTCGTTTCAAATTTGACTTGAACTCGAACTCGATTCAAACTATACCAAATCAAACTAAAATTATATACAAACTCGACTCGAAAAACATACAAGCTATTCGGTGATGAGATAGTATTGAGTTTTTAGACTCATAGAAAGGACATTACATCCTATATATCTATAATATGGATTCATGCATAAAATATTTCCAATGTTCTAATAAACATATATTACAAATATCACATATTGCTTAACATTTTAGATAATGCTCTAAATGTGTTATGCAGATTTTAGGCATTCTGAGACAACATTTAAGCATATATTTATATAAGTGTTGGTAGAAAATAACCCGGGTAGAGAATTTGGCAGCATTTCAGTATAGTGAGAATAGCTTTTTCAGAATACAAGGGGTTGGTGGCCTATTTATAGGCATACACAATAGCCCACCAATTAAGTGTTACATGGGCTTGGCCCGATTTATCAACTAACATTGACGCTAACGGGCCAGCCAGCCCGATATGTAAATAAATAATCTCGGACCAATATCCGCTAGCCGGGCTGTGCTCTGAGCTTGGTCGGGCCAAAGCATGGGCGTAACGGGCCAATAGTCTTGGACCTGGCCCATTATCCCAACACGAGTCCCCCACTCCCTTAGTCGAGTAGTAGACTCGGCTAAAAGGGAGTAGTTAAGCTTATTTGGAATTGGTCCGGTTTTTTGTCCGGCCGGCCGGTCATTATCGAGCCTTGAATTTGATCCCATTGCTTGTGAAAGGATGGACTCTTCTTTGCTCCGACCGGGAGACCTCTTCCTTTGTTCATGATAAGGGGGTGCCTCGTTAAAACCTTACTAGGAAAAACCCAATGGGAAAAAATCCTAGTGAAGGAAAAAGAGTGCACCAGAACCTTAAAATAAAGCAAGGGAAGGTCAATCCCCTCGGTTCTTGGTTGAGTGCCTGCTTTACTGGTAAGCCGAGATATGTTCCGGAAAGACTAGTCACACGGTTGTTTGTCAGTGGTGTCGGTCGAGCCAAGGTATGCTCGGGAGAGACCACCTAGCAACTTTGTTTGTTGATGGTGTCGAGCTGAGATATGCTTGGAGAAGGCGGGTCCCAATTGTACACTTGTACGTTGAGGATGGCGATCCGGGGTATCCGATCCGAATAATGATGACGGGGAAGAAATGAGCCGGTTGTCATGTAAAGGCGACGGTCACCATCCAAGAAGGGATGGCGAGCCCGGTCGCTAGATCAAGACTTCGGCGCTGAGGAGCCGGTCTTTGATATAGAGCATCACATCGAGGCTGAGGGGGCCGATCATGATGCATGTGCAAAGGTACTGGAGGGCCGATCTAAAGATCCAAGCAACGGTCGCCATCCGGGAAGGGATGACTGAGACCGGCCTTGAGAGTATGACGACCACGTTGAGACCAAGGGGCCTGCCGTGTCGATATATAAAAGATCACGTTGAGAGTTGAGACCGAGGGGTCTGCCGTGATGCAAGGACGTCGGCACTGAGGGGCCGGTCCAGAAATCCACGCAACGGTCCTCATCCATGAAGTGAGAGGATGAGACCGGTCTTCAAATAAATGATCACGTTGAGACCGAGGGGCTGCCGTGAGGCAAGGACATCGGCACTGAGGGGTCAGTCCGGAAATCCACACAACGGTCCTCATCCATGAAGTGAGGGGATGAGTCCGGTCTTCAGATAAATGATCACGTTGAGACCGAGGGGTCTGCCGTGATGCAGCGATGTCTCGCTTGGAATACGAGAGGCACGAGGATGTGGGAGATGAGGCAGTTGCTTTGTTCAAATCCCCTTACAGTTTTCGGAGCTCATCACTTCCAGGATTGAAGACCGGTGCCCGGAGTATATCCGAGCTTAGCTGCGGAACAAGGAGGGTTGCAATTGGCTGGCATTATATGCAGACTACCTGTGATGAGGCGAAGAAAATCGGGCAATGATGATCTTGGAGTTGGTCTTTGTAATTGATTTTTCGCTTGAGCTTGTATGTGTGCATCATTTGTTCTTTCAATTTACTTAGCCGTTTTCATTCAAGAATACTTGGAGAACTAATCGGGGATCTGGCTCCCCACCTAGGCCGTGAGGGGCGGAAGGTTGGCAGGGCCGACCTTGACCGCACCCTGCTTGGTAAGGCGGGGCTGACCCACACACTATCGATCTAGGACCGATGAGTGTGCAAGATGTTCGGCCAACGGTCAGACAACGGATGTACGAGAGGGGCTCGGGGCACGACCTCTCGCATACCTTCGACCCGGAGGCCGGTCTTACACCTTGACTTGTACAGCTAGTTTCATACTTAGGAAAAATCTGGTTATCCCTTTCTGAAAGTCAAACTGAAGTCGGCCAAATGTAAGGGCGAGGCCCTGCATGATCAGACCAGAACGGACCCGCACCGCTGACCCTATCAAACGAGTGTGCGGACTGTTAAGCCTAGCAACGTCAGACAATGGATGTACGAGAGGGGCTCGGAGCATGACCTCTCGCATACCTTCGGCCTAAAGACCGGTCATATAGTCGCCGCACCATTGATTGGATCAAACGAGTATGCGAGCTGTTTAGTCAGCAACGTCAGACAACGGATGTACGAGAGGGGTTCGGGGCACGACCTCTCGCATACCTTTTCGACCCGGGGGGCGGTCTTACGGTCGCCCTGACCGAGCAGCTAATCCTAGACTTAGAAAGAAGTAGTTTGATCATTTCCTTGTCCGAGGATCGAGCCGTGGTCGACTAAACACCGAGAGCGGGGCGTTATAGTTTTTTTTTTTTTTTTTTTTTTTTGGCCGCCGCCCGTTCATTTCCAAGTGAGGTCGGACCTCATTAAATTCTAGACTGGAAAACGATTTTTTTTATATTGAAGGAGAGTTCCACACTTGATCTACTAGCTCGTGGTGCTCCGCTCTTAGGCTTTGACAAAGTGCTCAATGCCAGTACTTTGTAGTTTTGATATTGATGGTATGGACCTATCTGTGCAAGCTTGGGCGCACGAGCGCAGAGCATACGGGCGTACACGGTGACAACTACAATGTGCACAACGCTCACTCAAAGCTACGTGATTGTGACTTGTCGGCGCCAGGGAGTATCTTCAGTCTAAATGCAATGCTTGGTCAGAATGGATTGAATCGGAGCTCAGCTATCTTTGACTTGGTTCTCTAGTGATGTGCAGGGCGTACGGCGGTACGGGCGTACGGGTGTCCGGGCGTACGGGAGTCCAGGCATACGGGAGTCCGGGCGTACCGGAGTCCGGGCATACGGGAGTCCGGGCGTACAGGAGTCCGGGCGTACGGGAGTCCAGGCGTACGGGAGTCCGGGCGTACGGGAGTCCGGGCATACGGGAGTCCTGGCGTACGGGAGTCCGGGCGTACGGGAGTCCGGGCGTACGGGTGTCCGGGCGTACGGGAGTCCGGGCGTACGGGAGTCCTCGCGTACGGGAGTCCGGGCGTACGGGAGTCCGGGCGTACGGGAGTCCGGGCGTACGGGAGTCCGGGCGTACGGGAGTCCGGGCATACGGGAGTCCTGGCGTACGGGAGTCCGGGCGTACGGGAGTCCGGGCGTACGGGAGTCCGGGCGTACGGGAGTACGGGCGTACGGGAGTCCGAGCGTACGGGAGTCCGGGCATACGGGAGTCCTGACGTACGGGAGTCCGGGCATACGAGAGTCCGGGCGTACAGGAGTCCGGGCGTACGAGCGCATAGGCGTGCAGGCATACAGGCGTACCGACCCCGGACTTGCGCTCCAAGACAAGGTTGTGCATCTAGACCTCCCGACAGAGACGGGCCTCTCGATGTAGATCGGAGGTTCACGTCGCCGGGTTGAGCCCGTGCCACTAAGCTTCGACGTACGGGCGTACCGACCCCGGGCTTGCACTCCAAGACAAGGTTGTGCATCCGGACCTCCCGGCAGAGACGGGCCTCCTAATGGAGATCGGAGGTTCACGCCGCCGGGTTGAGCTCGTGCCACCAAGATTCGACGTACGGGCGTACCGACACCCCGGCCTTGCGCTCCAAGACAAGGTTGTGCATCCGGACCTCCCGGCAAAGACGGACCTCCTGATGGAGATCGGAGGTTCACGCCGCTGGGTTGAGCCCGTGCCACCAAGCTTCGGCGTACGGGCGTACCGACCCTGGCCTGGGCTTGCGCCCCAAGACAAGGTTGTGCATCCGGACCTCCCGGTAAAGACGGGCCTCCTGATGGAGATCGGAGGTTCACGTCGCCGGGTTAAGCCCATGCCACCAAGCTTCCGGGTTGTCTCGAGACCGAGGAGGTTGCATTAGCGTCCTAGGGTTCTGCTAGTCAACCTCTCCATCTGGTGATAATCAGTCCACGTATAAGCTTTTGTGGTATCTTCCTTTGTTATTGAGTCGTTGTTGCACCTGTCTAGATCTGGCATGTTCCACCTCCTCTCTGCAGTACGTATTAGATAGAGTTCAGAATTCGTCCATCCTTGGCTGAAGCTTTGTCGGTGGATCTGACGCCATTCGTGGCGTCCTGGTTAGAATGTAGTTCCAGGTCAGGCGAGACTGAACTGGAACGCAGCTACCCTGAACTTGGTGAGTTGGAGGACTGGGCGAAGCTAATTTTGCCGTTGGCCGCACACCTTTTCAATTAATTCTAATTTAAATTATTGATTTGATTCACTGATTCAGCCTTTGGTGGACTTTTGAGTCGACCAGGTCAAAATCAGGAGGGTTGCTTGGGAAAAAGAGGTTGGCTCTTCTCTGGACGGTCATCTCCTCCCATCTACGTTTCTGGTAGAGAAAAGACTCAGTTGACAGGAGCCTACTCATATGCTGAGCCACAGATCGGAGGTCACAACAGTCGAGACGACCTTCTCTGTAGTTTGTGTTGGCAGGAGATGAGTTCTTAGTCGCCGAACTCGGCTATCGTCGCCACGGAAGACCCGCTTCCCACGAACTTGAAGCCTTCATTAATGGCGTCGCACCCTGGTCCGCGAAATCAGGCTGAGAGACCTGCTACTTCGATCTGTTGCAACTCACACTTGCACCTAAAGCTTCACGGTTTATAGGGGTGAGACCGAGGCGGAGATTGACGACATGGCGACGGGGCAGAGGAGAGAGCCGCTGGTGGCGACTTATGACCAATCGTCGTAGCGACCGCCGTGGTGACGGCCGACGGAGGCGAGGGCTCCTGCTTTGCTAGAGACGATGATGACTACAACCTTGACTGGAGGTTCCGGCGGCTCCAACTTTCCAGGCCTAGGAGTCCAGATTCTAGCCGTCTTTGCGTAGCAGGGGAGTGGGGCGATACACCCGGCTGTATTTTCTTTTTGTGAATGTCATCAATTTGTGATTTTCTGGAGCGATTTTTACTCCATTGCTGTTCGGATCTTCCCAAGTTTCTACCAAAAAATACGAGAGACTAGCTCTCAATGAAAGCACCAATGTTGGTAGAAAATAACCCGGGTAGAGAATTTGGCAGCATTTCAGTATAGTGAGAATAGCTTTTTCAGAATATAAGGGGTTGGTGGCCTATTTATAGGCATACACAATAGCCCACCAATTAAGTGTTGCATGGGCTTGGCCCGATTTATCAACTAACATTGACGCTAACGGGCCAGCCAGCCCGATATGTAAATAAATAATCTCGGACCAATATCCGCTAGCCGGGCTGTGCTCTGAGCTTGGTCGGGCCAAAGCATGGGCGTAACGGGCCAATAGTCTTGGACCTGGCCCATTATCCCAACAATAAGAATAATTGAACTTAATGCATCATAATTTTAAAAAAAAGAATGAACTTAATGCATCTTAATTTTAAAAGATAATTGCTCATTAAGAGTGATTTTAGAATTCTTGATCATTCCTTGGACTCCTTCATTAGCATCCTGTTCGAATTGGACTCGCTTTATTAGCACCCTAGTTCGGTTCACGTATTGAATAATTTAATTTAATTAATTTAAAGAAGGAATATATCGACGGTCTAGAATGATCTAAAATCCGCTAAAAAACGAGGTATTCTCTGCGCGTCGTCAACTACTTTTTTTCGTAAGTCGGCCTAGACGCCTTTATATACCTCGCATACCTTCACCATCTCATTCATCAATCATCTCAATTCTCAATTCTCAATACTCAATTCTCAATAGTCTCTATTTCATATTCTCAGACGTCCTCTTTCAAGGTAAGTTTTTAACTTTTTTTTGTAATGTTCTTGTTAGATCCTCTCATAATCTACGATCTGGTTTAGGGATCTGTGTTTCATTGTTTATTAATCGGTGTGTTTCATTGTTTATTAATCCGTTTGTTTCATTGTTTATTAATCGGTGTGTTTCACTGTTTATTAATCGGTGCCTTGTTCGTTTAATCTTTTGCTGCAATTGCAATTGTGCTTAGGGATCTGAACGAATGATTAATTGAATCACGGTGTATGCGTTGTGTATAATTATCGTTTGAATTTTGCGATTGGTATTCTGCAGATGCAGATCTTTGTGAAAACCCTAACTGGCAAGACAATCACCCTGGAGGTGGAGAGTTCGGACACAATAGACAACGTCAAGGCGAAGATTCAAGATAAGGAGGGAATCCCCCCAGACCAGCAAAGGCTGATCTTTGCCGGAAAGCAGCTAGAGGACGGCCGTACCTTGGCCGATTACAACATCCAGAAGGAGTCAACCCTCCACCTGGTGCTCCGTCTCAGGGGTGGGATGCAGATATTCGTGAAAACCCTTACAGGGAAAACGATCACTCTCGAGGTTGAGAGTTCGGACACCATAGACAACGTGAAGGCCAAGATTCAAGATAAGGAGGGAATCCCCCCGGACCAGCAAAGGCTGATCTTTGCAGGAAAGCAGCTCGAGGACGGCCGAACATTGGCTGATTACAACATCCAGAAGGAGTCAACGCTCCACCTTGTGCTCCGTCTCAGGGGTGGGATGCAGATATTCGTGAAAACCCTCACAGGGAAAACGATCACTCTTGAGGTTGAGAGCTCTGACACCATCGACAACGTGAAGGCCAAGATCCAAGACAAAGAGGGCATTCCTCCAGATCAGCAGAGGTTGATCTTCGCTGGAAAGCAGCTTGAAGATGGTAGAACGCTGGCTGATTACAATATTCAGAAGGAATCGACTCTTCATTTGGTGCTCCGATTGAGGGGTGGGATGCAGATTTTTGTCAAGACTCTTACAGGAAAGACCATCACCCTCGAGGTTGAAAGTTCTGACACCATTGACAACGTGAAGGCCAAGATTCAGGACAAAGAAGGAATTCCTCCGGATCAGCAGAGACTCATCTTTGCGGGAAAGCAGCTTGAAGATGGCAGAACCCTGGCAGATTACAACATCCAGAAAGAATCCACTCTTCATTTGGTGCTCCGTTTGAGGGGTGGGATGCAGATATTTGTCAAGACTCTCACAGGAAAGACGATCACCTTGGAGGTAGAAAGCTCAGACACCATTGATAATGTTAAGGCCAAGATACAGGACAAAGAAGGAATCCCGCCAGATCAGCAGAGACTCATCTTTGCTGGGAAGCAGCTTGAAGATGGCAGGACCCTGGCTGATTACAACATTCAGAAGGAATCCACTCTTCATTTGGTGCTTCGGCTTAGAGGTGGAATGCAAATTTTTGTGAAGACCTTGACTGGAAAAACCATTACTTTGGAGGTGGAAAGCTCTGACACTATTGACAATGTGAAAGCTAAAATTCAGGACAAGGAGGGTATCCCACCAGATCAGCAAAGATTGATCTTTGCTGGGAAGCAGTTGGAAGATGGGCGCACTCTGGCTGATTATAACATCCAGAAAGAGTCCACACTCCACCTTGTTCTCCGCCTCCGTGGTGGTTTCTAGATCCCTCTTGTTGATCAGCATCATATGTATGGTGTTTTGCGCTTGTTATGAAGTGTATGTGGTGTGTTCGCTTTTAGTTTTCGTTTATGAACAATAATTGTTTTGTGTTGATGTGTGGACGGTTTGTTAGTATTATGCTGCTGTATGCTGCTGTGAAGATGTTTGTTTGGAGTTCATTTTTCTTTTCTACTACGTATATTATTGCAATCAGTTGTTAACCTACGGATCTCATCGTGTTGGATCTTTAAAATATATGGCAACTTTGCTTTCAAATATTTGTGTACTCTGTTTTACATGACTTTTGCACTTTTGCTTATAAACCGGAATTGCTAAGTAATGAAGTCTCAACAGTGATACAATGCCGTAATGAGCTTGTTTATTGGTCAGTTGGATACAAAATGAAGCGGCATTATTATTGTTAGTTGATTAGTTGATTATAATAGGTTTTTTTTAATGCCCCTGGCTTCAAGTACATTTATGCATATCTTTTTGTTCTATGAAGTGTGGGACAACAAACCAGACAATAGAAAAGAGTGAAATGGGAGTAATAAGAGAGTACTTCAGCAAGTGGGTTTATGTGTAGACTTGAAAGATCTCAGGATTTATGTTCTGCCATTCCTATAGCCTTGACTCTCAGCCTCTCAGGAATACGTCTTGAACTACACTTCACCTCTCCATATAGTCTTTGACTCTCAGGAATTGGGTATATGTAGGCTCACTATATAGCAGATTGTGTAAAGGGTAGTTCAGTTTCTCCAAACCGAAAAAAGAGTTGATTTTTATATGGCATGTACTCTTCACTAAATTTTTGTAACAAGTAGGGGTACCAAAAAAGGCACGTAAGACCCATACTTGAATTTCTATAAACCTATGCTCATGGCAGATGCTCACGGCTCACCCCATTTTAGTAGACACAAGTCTTCCTCTTCTAGTTTTTGTATTATTGGAAAAATCTCTATGAATTTCTAGTTATTATGTTTGATATGACATTATTTAAGAGTTTTTAAAATGAAAGATCTTTATTAAAAAACATATTGAGTAGAATCTGAAAAAATTTGTAGATATTAGCCACAAGAACTTATTATACATTTATACCAAACACAACTAGGCCATTCCATTTTATATGGTGAAAATATACACCACTTTTTCACTCCCTGTAACCCATACAGGGGCGGATCCAGGATTCTGAGATGCTCTGAGTTGAATAGAAATTATATTAGGCTTAAATATTAAAAGGGTGGACTAAACGTGAAAAATATGAAATAATTTACACTAAAAACATTAAAAAAAATTCTGAGTTGCCCTGGGCTTCAGCCTACCATAGCCCATACATAGATCCTCCCCTGAGCCCATATATATATCCTTCCAGATGCCTCAAGAAAAACTCTCAAAAATCTGTGCTTGAAATTAACAACAGTGAAGTACTAATAGAAAGTAGAAACAATATTTCTATGTTAGACTACGTTAGAGAATAAATGTACTACTCCTACTAAATTCAAACAATCGACGGTGACTTGGTAATGTTATTTGGCGTTACTTTTGTTACGTAGTATTTTTTATGTAGACTCCATTACATTTTTGTCCAAATTTAGTTATTTTAAATAATCAACAATAGTGAAAACTCCGAATCTATTTAAATGTGTGGTTTATTCCTATAATTTGTAATATAATAAGAAGATTTAAACTATAATGCACTAGTGAAGGTTATATTTAATATGAGTGTACTAAAAAGTACAAAGTTAAAAGAAATCTTGTTAAATACATACTCCGTATATTTTTTGGTATTCTTAAATATAATTAATAGCCAAATAAAGCAAATAAATTATGAAGTATATTTAGCATATTTATACAAATTTTAGAGTTTTTCGTCTTATCAGTCAACTTTTTCATATTTTTGATTTCATGTGCTGAATTGTGTAATAATAAGAAATTATAAGGTTAGACTTAGAATGTTTTAAAAGGGATTGCTTTCAGTCTCAAACTAGATTAGACCAGACTTCCACAATTATAAAATACACAAATGCCGGATATTTATTATATTAGTTCAGACCACACCAGACTTAGACATATCAGACCAGTAAAATTTAGTCCATGTAACTTATTTTTCTGACTATGATGGTTGAAGTTACTGAAGATCTTACTTTTCTGACTATGATAGCGGGAGTTATTGTAGATGACCAATTAAGTTATTTTCACATATAATTTTATCTTATTTTATTATTAAGATATATTTTAAATATAAGTTTTTTATAAACTAGCGGAATCATCCAATTCAACTTATATTTTATAAATTCATGCAGAATCAATCCATTCAGCGAGTTTTGATATTACCATAAATATCTATATATATATATGGAAATATGGAATAAATGAATTCGGAGTTTATTATTGGGAAAAGGTACATATATACCCCCGTAATATAGGTGGAGGAACAAATATACCCCTGTTCTATTTTTTGGAACAAATATACCCCTGAACTTTAAAAAAGGTGCAAAAATATCCCTCATGTTTTTATAAAGGAGCAAATTAATTCTTATTGACTTTACATTAATAAAATAAATTTCAAAAAAAGACCAAAAATAAATTAAAAAATCGAAATTAAAAAATAAACATTTTAAAAATGTAATTTTGTCCAATTCTCCCTTTACTGTTTGTATATCACAATTTAATATTTTTAGTATAAAATATTATTTCAAAATATGTAATTTTATAGTGCAAAGAATGCAAAAAAAATAATTTTTCCTTACATTACGAAACATATGTTAGCACCTTTTCGAAAGAATCTTAAACATATAGTAAAATTTTGAAATAATATTTCATACTTAAACAATACGGAGTATTAAATTGTGATTTAAAAAACTATAAAAGGGATAATTGGACACCATTACATTTTTAAAATTTTGTTTTTTAATTTCAAATTTGTAATTTATATTTGGTGTTTTTTTAAATTCATTTTATTAATTTAAAGCCAATAAGGATTAAGTTGTCCCTTTATAAGAAAGAGAGGGATATTTTTGCACCTTTTTAAAAGTTCAGGGATATAGTTGTTCCGAAAAAAAGAACAGGGCTATATATGTTCCAACATCCATATTACAAGGGTATATTTGTTCCTTTTTCCTTTATTATTCGATACTCATAAATACTTATGAAATAATTGCCACAATATCACTAATTAACTTTTCAATTCTAAAATTATGACTTAGTTTTCTTTTTCCTAAAATATGAGTTGGATAACCCAGCTCTCCTCCCCTAATTTCCAAATTCACAATTCGTAGCCCTCCTTCATCCATCGCAAACTCCCCATCTCCACGCCTCGCAAACTTCATCCATCGCACCTTCGAATTCTCCATCACTCCTCGACCGCAAGCAGCATCCACCAACAACGAAGATCGAGGCGTCATCCGCCATGGCCGCCACCGCTGGTTAAGACTTCCTCGAAGGCCGCCGCCGCCGGTTCAGGCTTCCTTGATGGTCGCCGCCGCCGGTTCAGGCTTCCTTGATGGTCGCCACCGCCGATTCAGGCTTCCTCGATGACCGCCGCCACTGGTTCAGTCATCATCGATGGTCATCTCCACTGCTAGATTCGCCGTCCTCAATATATAGATCTGCGGCGTCGGCTAGGGTTACAAGAGGCGGCGGCAGTTTCGTGGCCGCGACGGACTCGCGATTGTGTGGGAGCAGGGGTGTTTGCGACGACTAGGGGTGGGGGTCGCGATTGTGCAAGATCTGGTCGGGGTTGGGGGTTGTTATGAGGGGTGGGGATGCGGACTGGGGGCTGGGTGATGCAGGGAAGGGGGTTGGGGTTGGTGTATGTGAGGGGCTGGGATAACAGTCAGCGATGGCGGCAGGCAATGGTGGGAGGTGGTGGTTTCCAGCGGTGATGGAGTTGGGCGAGCAGTCACTATGGCCCGCCGACATGCAGTCAATGTGGTAGGTGGGCAGGCAATCACTGTGGCCGGTGGATGGCAGTCACTGTGGCCGGTGGATAGCAGTCATTGTGGCCGGAATCGGTGTCAGTGTGTCACTATGGCCGCAGTCACTGTGGCGGCGAAGTCACTGTGGCGGTAGTCACTGTGGCGGTAGTCACTGTGGCCGGAGTCACTTTGACCGGAGTAACTGTGGCGTCGGAGTCACTGTGGCGACGGAGTCACTGTGGCCGGAGTCACGGCGGCGGCGGGGTTGGTGGCGGCGGCGGTGATGGTGGTGGTGCTGGGTTGGCGGCCAGAAAGGTGCTGGTAGTAAATGGAATAAAAGGAATATTGAAATAATAAAAAGAATATTGAAATAATAAATGTATATTAAATAAAAGGAATAAATGACTTTTAGTCACATTTTTAGAAAAATTTAAAACAAGTCACTTTTTTATCATTTTCCTTCATTTTAGTAATATTGGAATAAAAAGTCCAATACTTATTTGTAAGAATCTTCGCTAAACAAGTGACTCAAGGCAACGCAGCATAAACCGATCCCGAGTACGTAATTCTGGGTTGTTCTTTAGTTCTGCACTAAACTTTAATTCTACGCGAACTGATTAGGCGGATTAATTTTTTTATTCCGCTATTGCTGTTTTGTAAACTGAAATTTTATTGCTTTTGTAGAAACCTATGGTTCAATTCAGCATTGAATATTTTTTATGAAGTACGAGATTTTGAGATATTGCATACCTCCTATGCATCAGGACTCAAATTCGACAGTTGATTTGATTTCTTAGCTATGTATTTGCCTTATACTGTTCTCCGGCCCTAACAAGCTTCTTCCCTTGCTTGATATTTTCTTTCCGTTCATATTTCAGCATATTATGGGGTTAAATGCTCACTTGTTCATATTTCAGTATTGGTCCTTCATATACTGGGCTTAAGTTTGTTAAAGCTTCCGGTGCATTATATAATGATAGATCATACCTGATGCCACCTTCTAGATTAGCTTACTATTCTTTTGTTCTAGGTTTAGTTTTAGGTTCATCCACATTTGTAAAAACTTAACTAGTACAAAACTCTAGTTCATCAAGAAAGTGATACTTTCCCTCTAAAAATAAAATACAACAGAGAGCCACCCAAAGCATACAAATACTACATTCCAATGATAACTTGACAGCCCTGATAGAGTCTATCTCAACATGGAGTTGAGTATATTTACCTGACTCACAGCTCTAATCCATCTAGGAGTTCCAGAAACAGCAACATATTCATCTTTATCATCATCTCATATAACCCCTCTTGCCCATCATCTATCTTTTTTCTTAACAACTCCTTCAGAATTTATTTCAATCTGTTAAGGATGTCTACTCTAATAGAATCTGGAAACTCTAAAAGTCCCTTCTTGCTACATGTTTTGTTCAAAGAAAGTATTCTTCCAAAGCCTAATTATCTGTCAAAGCTGCAGCCTCTCATCAACTTCCATATCTTTGTGTTCTAGGTTATTTCTAGCTTTCTTAATTCACCAAATAAACATTACAATGAGATCTCTAAGCTTCTTCAGATCTCTACGATTTTCCCTATCTGATAGAGGAGCTTTCATCTCACATCTTTTAGTAATATTAGAACGGTGGAACAAAAAGGCGAAACTGGTTGATCCTTATTTCCAAGTGAAGGGGTTCCTGCTTGTATTTATAAAATCATTGTGGACAGACCCTAGCAGTTTGTTTATATTCAACTTCATACCATCCCTTAATTCATTGACTGTTACAGTAGATTTCTAGCCACATCACCTTTTCTAAATCATCATCTAATATGAGGCTCACCTGTTTGTTTAATCGTTTAGAATCACTTGCAAACATGAGGAGTCTATACATTTTAAGTAGGTCTCAGCACAGTGAATGTTATCATGATATTTAGTCATGAGAACTTTTGGCCCAAAGGGATTTATGTTTTTTGAAGTTCCACCAAATGTGTGATCAAAAGCAAGGTTCATATCTTTGTGTTCTAGGTTATTTCTAGCTTTCTTAATTCACCAAATAAACATTACAATGAGATCTCTAAGCTTCTTCAGATCTCTACGATTTTCCCTATCTGATAGAGGAGCTTTCATCTCACATCTTTTAGTAATATTAGAACGGTGGAACAAAAAGGCGAAACTGGTTGATCCTTATTTCCAAGTGAAGGGGTTCCTGCTTGTATTTATAAAATCATTGTGGACAGACCCTAGCAGTTTGTTTATATTCAACTTCATACCATCCCTTAATTCATTGACTGTTACAGTAGATTTCTAGCCACATCACCTTTTCTAAATCATCATCTAATATGAGGCTCACCTGTTTGTTTAATCGTTTAGAATCACTTGCAAACATGAGGAGTCTATACATTTTAAGTAAGTCTCAGCACAGTGAATGTTATCATGATATTAAGTCATGAGAACTTTTGGCCCAAAGGGATTTATGTTTTTTGAAGTTCCACCAAATGTGTGATCAAAAGCAAGGTTCATCACATCCAAATTCTTAATCCCTAAACTTCCTTCCAATTTAGGAAAACATACCTGATACCAAGAAGCTCAGTGAATATGGTTCTCGTTAGAGGCACCCTTCCCACACATAAAGGTGTTGAACAAATTTTATTGGAGATCAAAATGCTTTTAGGAGGGCTGAGTGCCCAAGTGTTCGAATAAGATAAATATCCATACATATTCAACCGAGATCGTAAAGGAGTGAGTCTACATCCAGAGGACATGAACTTCAACTTCAAGCCAACCAATCTGATAGAGTCTGAGGAAAGCCTAGACCTTTGTTACAAGTCAGGATTGTCAAGGGGAAAAACTGTGCTCAACATGTGCAAAAATATTGTATAGTATAATCCATATTGCAATCTATAAGAAATCAAGGAAATTAACAAAGAACAAATGGGGTCTTCTTGTAGCATATAAGGTATTGAGAGACTAGCAGAATTTGTGACTCAGAGTTTAGAAAACCCTTGGCTGATGAGAAAATTATATTTCTTGTGAATACCTTTAGTGGGAACTGGAAGAAACCTTGTCTTTCTCTCAAACAATCCTTATATGGCATAAAACAATCACTCAAGCATGGTTTGGCAGGTTGGGTGAAGTTATAGATAATTTTGGTTTGGTACAAAGCAAGGTTGATTGCTCAGTTTTCTACAAGCATTCACGTGGTAAGAAAATATATCTTCTCGTTTATGTTGGTGATAATGTCATCACAAGGAATGATATGGAAGGAATTACTAAACTAAAGAAACATTTGTTTTAAAACTTCTAAACCAAGGATCTTGGTACTTTGGTAGACTAAAATATTTCTTGCCATAGAAGTAGGCATGTTATAAGCTGCACATGGAATTTGTGTGCTCCAAAGGTAGCATTACTAGACTGATGAAGGAATTGGCATGTTGAATTGTAATCCTGGTGACACAGCAATGGAGCTTTATGTAAAACACATGCCAGGACAGGGGAGCTATTGACCAACGTAGTGAAATATTGGAGGTTGGTATGAAGGCCTTTGCAGCGTGGTTAATCAGCTGTCATTTCAAGTGTGGCTCGTGAGTTTCTGAAGTCTCCATGGTTCCATGCACAAGCCATTGAGGTGCTGTTTTCCGAATTCAGAAACCACAGAACTCAGAGATATATAAAGTATCCAGGAAATGTCCTATAACATGAGAATTATCGGCATCCAAAGCGTGTTTGTTACATAGATGGTGACTGGCTGGATGTCCTAGTATAGAAGATCAACATCATCATATTGTGTTATTGGGGAAGCTTAATCTCATAAAAAGTAAGAAATATTATGTTGTCTCACACCCAAGTGTTGAAGCCAAATAAAGGGCAATGGGTTTAGTAGCACGTGACGAGGTGGGTGAAAAATGGTCTCATTGAGCTTGACTTCTACAAGATCAAACCAATGAAAATGATTTGAAGCCTAACATGTTACATCCAACCACATAGTTCATGAAAGAACTAAGCATATTGAAATTGATTGTTGTTTTATCCGTGAAAAGATTATTTCTGGAGAAATTGGTATACATTTGTTCCAAATCAACTCGTGGATGTCATTACCAAATATCTCGAGGCCTAGATTTGAGTGTGTATGTAATAATCTTGGAGCATAGGATTTCCGTGCTTCAGCATGAGAGGAGGGGGGGGGGGTGTTGGAATATGTCGTGACTACAGTAGTCCTGCAGGCTTCTAGAACAACTGTTAAGTTTATATAGCGTGTTATATGTTTCTATATATCATGCTCTTTGTACTCAGATATTTGCGGCTTTGCGCAAGTAAAATAACAAATTCTGTCTACCATTTAATTCAATAGTTTCAAATATGATCATCTTTAAGTGGTGAAACTATACCAAATCTAGTGCTCGGGGGCCTATCAAAATTCCCAATCAAATATTGCTTTTGTAAATCTGTTATGTGGGTTCTCATTCATCTATTATTCTTAACTATTTATGATATATATCTTCAATTCAGCTATACATGTTTGCTATTTGTCCTTTTTTTGCAACTGTTTCTTCACTTTTCTTCTTTTCCTCATTTTGTCCTTTTCCTTATGCAGAAGTTTATCTGGCTGTATCATCCAGTCTGCTAGATGACCTGAGTAAGTTCACCATGGCAGATGTGCCGGGTTATTTGCTGGCCTGCTTACAAACTGGGAAGCTTGCTGCCTTGGCAATTCTAGTCTCAGGGGGCATTGTGTTGCAAATACTAGTAACTACTACTTTTGCAGATATTCTATGTTTTTTGTTTTATAAAAGAAAAGGGGAATGTTGTAAATATTGAAGGGTATGTACAATATGAATAATATGTGTAATAGGAAAACTTTTCCTTTATTAATTTCTCTAAGCTCTCTTTTACTTTTGCCAGGCCTGTGCTCTGTACAATAACTGGTGGCCAATGCTTACAGGTAGGTTGATTCACACATGAATATGTTTATGTATTTGTGATGCTTCAGTATGTTCTGCTCTCAAATTATATAGATGAATGATACTCTTTCCATCCTCAAACAAAACCACCCATTGACCTGAAATGGAGATTAATAAAATGAAAAGTGTGTGGTCGAGATTTATTTGGAGAAAAGAGAAACAATATGAAGTTATGAACTACATAATGCTCTTTAAAAAAGGGAAAATGAGATAACTTTGGGACACACGGAAAGGGAAAGGGAGAAGATGATTTCGTGACGAGGGTGACAGGGTGTGATTAATACGGAGTAATTGCCAATATGTATATTTTTTTTCTTCATATGGGACATGTGATTATTGAAACTATCTCTACTCATCAATCATCATCATCTCATGATATTTTCCATGTAAGTGGAGAAAACTTGTGATGATGACGGTTTTGAAATTTCAACTCATTTTTCATCCTTCATAAGAGAGCAAGGGTGTCTGATGTGAAATTTTGTGAATGTGCTTTTTTTTTGCATAAATTTAAAATGATAATTTAGACAATTCATTAACACTGCAACTTTTGTGCTGCCAATCCCGACATAGTTGGGAGTTGGGACAAAGGCGGTGGTGTTGATGATGACGACAAGTTATGACATACTCCACAGCTATGCATTTACTCTTTTACTCTTCAATCAATGCACTTGAGATTTAACACATTTTTAGTCATGCTTGATTGAAAGATAAAAAAAATTGCCCTCTCTGCTTAAAGGCTTCATGTCATGTTTTCTTTGAACCTCCCTTCCTATCTCTCCTTTCTTGGAATAAATCATCAATAACCTTCAACATGACACTGTTATTATAGACGCTAAAACACTGTATATTGTATTGGTGCATCGACACTAAAGCCCCTTTTCTAGCATGAAATGATGAAATGCAAGACTAGAGTCCCCTCACCACGAATTAAATAAATGGCTCTTCCTAATATTGACCCAACACTGTTCCTTTATATCATCATCTGTTTGCAAATTAATTGCATAATACTTGAGTTGTAAATTCGATTTTTGCAGTGATAATGTATGTTATGCTACCGATGCCACTGGTTTTCTTTGCTGGGTCAGATACTTCATCTCTATATTCTGAGTCTTCAGATAGGTAAAGACTCTTTCTGTCTCGCACAGTTTCTTAAGATCATATATATATATAGATAAAACACACCATATCAGCTGTTGAGTTGCTTCATCCTTGCAGTTGGATCGACGCAGCTAAGTTCTTAACTGGGGTTTCAACAGTTGGAAGCATTGCAATCCCAGTTATTTTAAAGCATTCTGGCGTGATTGGTTGGGGAGCCATGGCAATGGAACTCTCGTCATTTTTCATTTTCGTGCTAGCAATTTTTTGCTTCGTTACAATGAGTGATGATGACGATGGATATCATATGATCTGATGTAAATGCATGATTTGATCCTTGCGCTTCTCTATGTCCAGCTGTTTAGCTACCTTTTACGTTTGCTAATTTAGCAGTGATATCTATCCCACGCTTTGCTTTGTAAATACATCACCATTGTGGTTTGTGAAAATTAATGTTCTTCGCCTGTGTTTGGTATGGTCGTCACTTCTCATGCATAGGATTGTACCCAGGAATGAACTTTGCGATGGAATCCTAAACGTAATTTAATGGAATCTCCATACCATTATGCTTCCTTATTTATGAATAAAATGTTTTGCTACGTATTAATTGCATTATGCTTTTTATGCAGGATAGTATTTTTTTGTATTAGTTTTCTAATTAAAAAAACAATTAAGAGTATCTCTACGTTGGAGGTGAATGTGCATAGATGTTACTAATATAAATCCTGATCATAGTATACTACTATACTCTAATAACGCATACCATCAAGGCATCAATATAATTAACGTGCAAGTGTCATTTAAATGTGAAAATAATATGATAGTGATAAATATGCAAATATAGCTACAATATATTTTATACTTATCATAAAACTTTATATTGTAGTTTTTTTTATGGTAAAAAAAGCTACAATATGGAGTTTTATGAGAAGTATATACTCCGTAGCAAATATAGTCATAAGTAGGGATGGACTCGGGCCGGGCGGCCCGAACCGGAACAGGCCCGGCCCGGCGGCCCGAACCAGAACCGGCCCGGCCCGGCCCGGCGGCCCAGCCCATGGGCGGTTCGGGTCGACCCGGCCCAGTGGCTACCGGTTCCGGGCCCGGGCCTTCATTTTGGTGACCGGCCCGGCCGGTTCGGTCCCGGTTCGGGCCGGATTTAATTTTTTTTTTATTTTTTTTTAAGTTTTTTGGGTTGGATTGGTTATTTTGGGCCATTTGAGGTGGTTTGGGGTGGTTTGGGGTTGAGGGGGAGGGTACGGGGTTGATTAGGAAAACCAAAAAAAAAAATATATAGAACCGGAACCGGGCCCGGCCCGAACCGGACCCGGGGTTACCCAGGCCGGTTCCGGGCCTCCCCTACCTTGAACCGAGGCCCGGCCGATTCAAGGCCCAAACCGGGCCCGGCCCGGAACCGGTCCACCCCTAGTCATAAGAAAAACCAAAATGTTAGAAAAATGATGATAAATGGATAAAAATTGTACAAAATAAGAGAATAAAGAATGTCTCACTTCATAAAAAATTAGATTCAAAGCCTGTTTAGTAATATGGAATTAACCTAATCGGATAAAAAGATTATATGAAGCTAACGGCACTCAATCCTAGCCTGGGTCTTTTGTTCGAATTATCAGTCCTATTATCCCTCCTAGCAATGCGTATAATCGTAATCTAGATACTAGTAGTCCACAAGTGTTAGGTCTCGGGTTCGAATCCCGGCAACTGCGATGAGGGGTTACTATGTTGAAAAATGTATAGGATCTCTGCAAGTACCGGGGACAGAGCCCCACTCTCTATCTTGTGATTATAGTCCAATTTACATCCTCCCATCGTGCCGTCCGATCGGTGGTGGGGCACTCAGGGATGGGGTGTCATCTTTTTTTTTAGTAATCGAGATACCGTCTTCTTCATATTTTGTGCCCATTTATCAAAATAAATGTCAAACACTCCATCCTTCCATCAACTCAAAAATGGTGAAAAAGTGGGTATAAAGTCAAAAAAAAAATTGAAAGTAGGAGCAAAGTCAAATTCTTTTTTATTTTTCCTTGTCATACAGTGAGTCCTTCCACGAGGTGCTCGGCCTTGGTAGTTTTTTGCAGACAATTGGCGTAATAATCAAATAAGCTCTCTCCCAATTTAAGGAATCAGATCCATAATGGACGACCAGCAGAGGGCACTCCTCCTTCAATCAGCTGCTCAGTTCCCGCCCCCCAAAGGTCAAATTTCTCCCATTTCCTCACGTTTCCGGTTTCTGCAAAACATTTATATTAGCGTTCTTGAAATGTTCTGAACAGGGGTGAAGCTGTCATATGGCACATCAGGGTTTAGAGCTGATGCGTCAGTGCTCGAATCAACAGTCTTCCGGGTGGGGATTCTGGCTGCACTGAGGTCGCTCAAGACTGGTTCAGTGATTGGTCTTATGATCACTGCGTCTCACAATATCGTTTCAGATAATGGAGTCAAAATTGCTGACCCGTCTGGCGGAATGCTGACTCAAGAATGGGAGCCCTTTGCTGACCAGCTTGCCAATTCCCCAAATCCTAGTTCTGTTCTTGAGGTTTCATCTGTATCTCTCTCTATTCAGAAATTCCATCTAATCTATGCTGAAATCATGCTCAGTTCTTAAGCATTGACCAAAACAAAATATGCAGCTGGCCTGTTCTATCATAATTTGCAAAGTAGTAATCTAAAGAATGAGAAATGCTTAAAAAAAGTGGAAAACAAAAGAAGATTGATGTGAAGTGGAGATGCTTAGGTCATTTTTAGACATATAAGAGGCATCATATGACTCAAATTGAGTGTTAAGTGAAATAAAAAAGGGAAAAATGAGGAGTTATTTATTAACACTTTTTGAAAAGGTGGTAAAGAGGTGTGCTTCAATGTGAGGCCTTCATGGCGGGTGTTGAGGTTTACCCATTCTTGCATGATAGGAGGCTTACACCATAAAGTGCAGTGCAAGGAGCGTCATGATGAAACACATGCATGAAATCTTTAAGAATTATTAATGACATAATGACACAATATTCAATTCCTTAGTTTTCTATCTGCACGAGTAATCAACTAGACATGTGTTTGTTCCTTTGTTTAATTTCTTTTTTCATTAGTAGCCAATATAGTAGAATAGATGCTTTAAGTTTTTCTAGCAAATAGTAAAATAGTTTCCACTATACGAATCAAGTTCTATATTCGGTCATTGAGTTATGAGTACTTGTTCAATAATGAGTACTATACTTGAGGTCTTATTGCACGTGTCTTTCCTTGTTAGAGACCTGGACTTATGGACTTAATATGTTAGTAAAATGTAATAGTGGGCTGGGCCAATTAATTAGATAGATTGAGGGAAGCCCATTAGAAAAAGAATACATAAGGTGAGCTGGGAGGAGAGAGGGGAGGTTGGAATTATCTTAGGCTTGGGACTGGGAGTCGGAACCTTGTTGCGACTTGGGAAATCTGTTTCGTTCTCTATCTACTTTCTGTTGTACGAACTGAACTACCACCATTGTTACATATTGGATTTTCTCCATTATTAGCTCTCAAATTTACAGTAACCTAACATTTTTTGAGGGAAGCCCATTAGAAAAAGAATACATAAGGTGAGCTGGGAGGAGAGAGGGGAGGTTGGAATTATCTTAGGCTTGGGACTTGGGACTGGGAGTCGGAACCTTGTTGCGACTTGGGAAATCTGTTTCGTTCTCTATCTACTTTCTGTTGTACGAACTGAACTACCGCCATTGTTACATATTGGATTTTCTTCATTATTAGCTCTCAAATTTACAGTAACCTAACATTGGTATCAGAGCCTTCGTTCCTGTAGCCTATCAACGGTCGTTACACGCAGAGCGATGGAAGGAAGATTGGAGAAATTGGAGCGCGAGTTGGCGAGGCGATCCGCAAACATGAAGCACGAGTTGGCCAGGTGGTCCGCAGAAATGGAGCGCGAGTATGAGAGGCATCGCGAAGAGGACAGAATCAGTAATGAGAAGGCCAAGCGCGATTGCGAGGAGATACGCGAGATGATTAGGAAGGAGCTTAATCACCACTTTAGCGGTCGATCAAAAACCTCCAAAACGAGTGCGCGGAATGGGAGCCGCGACTCCAGATCCTCTGCAGGTAAGTCGAGAACTTCGTCTCACCGTTCGAAGTCGCGAACCGTTTCTGTGAGTTCGCAGGATTGGTCGCAAACTTCTTCTCCTAGTCCGTCAGCATCCTCACGAGCACAAGAGTCCAATTCGAAATTCGAAGTTGATGTTACCAGCTCGCAGGTTACTTCGCAGAATTCGTCGCTACTGGCTTCGCTGGGATTACAAGCTTCGTATCCGGCTATAACTGTTACTACTATTTCGCCACGGTTAAATGAGCATAACCAATTGTCAACACAAATTTCGTCTAAGGTTTCTGAGTCGGCTCAAGTTTCTAAGCAGGGGGTTTTATTGTTGACACCAAATCTGGAATGGAAACAGGCAGATACTTCAGTTCTGGAATCAAATCCTGACAAGGACACTAATCAACAGACAGGATACTCACCAGAAATTCTGGTGGAATCCAAACAGCTCAAACCTGATATTCCTTACAATCAGGAAGGAAATTGTACCTACCACCATGATCCTGCGTTGGGAATGAACAACAGTTTCACCGGGGCTGATGAGGAGAGCAGGTCTCACATACGAATCCATACTTATGATACTCCAAGTGTGCACCGTCAGATATCAAAGGGGATTTCAAAAGGTTTGACTAAGTTTGAGAGCTTCAGATTTGATGGAGATACTTCTAGTAAGAACACTCAAAATGTATTGGGGGAAAGAATGACTGGAAATTGGAAGAAAATGGGTGGATATACTACTGATGGATACACTGGCATGTTCCTGGGGTTTGACCTGGTGTATATGACCAGTACATCAACCTTGCCTATCTTAGATCCACATGTTTCATCTGATAGGACTAAACTTGCATTTGGGAAACTCAGTGAGCTTAAGGATGAAAGAAGGACTGATGCAGAGGCACAAGAGAACCATGCTCACCCCTGTTCTGGGAAATCAGATGCAAAGATTCCACTTGGGGTAGAGTTTTCACATGGAAGTTTTGTAGATCGTATGGAGGTTGTGTGCAAAGGAAAGTTTGCTATTCAAGATAGATTGGAGGGAATCCTCAGCTCATACACTGATGCTATTGATGAACGTAACTGGGCGTCCTTTCCTGTACCTGTGATTCGAAGAGTACAACCGGAGCTGGCTGGCTGGGAAATTTTCTCACAATTCACTTCTAAGAACTCTCGTACTGAACCTCATATTGCATTTACCATTTTGGCTGCTCTTTGTGGAGAATCTGCAACTATCCTTAAAAAAAACATTAATTTGGGATGCTGACAGGTATTTACGAACTACACTTGAACATTACCATCAGTTAGCTACCAAGTTGGGCTCAGGATCATGTCATTATATGTACGTTGGTTCCAATAGAGTAGCAATGGGTATTGATGGATTCCGATTAGATAGTGTTACTTCTATGATGTGCACTCAACATGTTGGATATGTTACTGAGTTTGAAGCTGACGTGAATCTGAGACAGATCAAAGATCTCTTTCTTGGTCTCTTCACAGATGTCTTAATCGTGGGCGAAGATGTTAAGGGGCTGCCAACAGTTTGTATACTTGTTCAAGAGGAGGCTGTAGGTTTTGACTACCTGTTTCTTATGATTAATGCTGGTAAGTGGATCAAGATACTCAAGAAAAAAAAAGAGGATGAGGAAAATGGCTCTACGGAAACATCTAGTGTCTGCAGTCAGTTAAATGAGGATATATATATTACTGGGTCTCAACACCCTGACCAGGAACTGGCTACATATACTCAAACAAAGCCAGCCTTACAAGCTGCACATAAAGAGACAAGGAAGGTCACATTTGATCCTTTTGATCTTCCAAGCGATGTTGAAACCCTTAACCAGATGGTTTATCATGTTCATGGTGGTGAAATTGCAGTGCCTTTTTGTGTGGTGGGGTTCATGTTTTGTCAGATTCAAGCTTCACCCCGATGGATAGCTACAATATTAATGTGGGGACTGAAAGTGTTGCTTGTTGCTTCCGTTTTCTGTACAACAAGTTGTTTTATCTCTGTTTGGCATGACACTAGCAAAGATTGTTCCCTCTGGAAGCTAGTCCACGGTTTCCCACTCGGCTTTCCAAGAAAGCAAGTGACAGTCAACTCTATGCCTTGGGAAGGTGAAAATGCAGAGAGGGTTTGGTGGAGTCTTTCAATGGAAGTTGATTGGAGGGATGCTCTTGGGTGTACTCAAAATGCGGCTGAAGATGACATTCCTTCACTGGACAACATCATTGCGGTTATGGATGCAGAATCTAGGAGTAGCTTGGAGACATCTCTAGTAGATGCTACTAAACCAAACCAACCAGCAGGGGAAAAATGGGCTAAGCAGAACAATAGAGCTGGAGTTTTTGATGCACTTTGTGGAAGAATAGATGTGAATGAAGTAACGAGTAAGATTCAAGTATGGGAGCTCCTTGTCCAGCAAACAGTGAGGTACTGGGAAGGAAGGGGCACGAGGATGAAGCTGGATGGCATGGCTGCTCTTACTCCCCACCTTGAGGACAAGGTGGTTGTCAAAGGGGGGAGTGATGTTAGAGACCTGGACTTATGGACTTAATATGTTAGTAAAATTTAATAGTGGGCTGGGCCAATTAATTAGATAGATTGAGGGAAGCCCATTAGAAAAAGAATACATAAGGTGAGCTGGGAGGAGAGAGGGGAGGTTGGAATTATCTTAGGCTTGGGACTTGGGACTTGGGACTGGGAGTCGGAACCTTGTTGCGACTTGGGAAATCTGTTTCGTTCTCTATCTACTTTCTGTTGTACGAACTGAACTACCGCCATTGTTACATATTGGATTTTCTCCATTATTAGCTCTCAAATTTACAGTAACCTAACATTCCTCTCCATTTTTTTATTTAAACAAAAAAGTATCATCATACATGATGTCTAATATTGAATATTAGCTTTCGTGCTGTGCTTGTTTAGTTGCTAGTAATAATAACAATAATAAGAAATGATTGTTAATACTAAAATTGAATACTTTTTTTTTGAGAGCATACTAAAATTGAATACTATTAATAATAATAGCATTAACAATAGTATAAGAGAGACACTCGTATTGTCAAACTATTTAACATGTTATTTACTCCGTATTAGCATGTTTGGGGCTTGCACTTCAAAGTATCTCAAGGGGGCTTACACTTCAAAGTATCTCAAGGCTTACACCTTACCTATAGACTATGGTAGATGTTCTATTTTGGATGGAATCTCTCTCACCCTCTTTTTTTTTGCTTGATGTTAATAATAATATGCTATTATAACTTTGCTCATTACTCGTACTTATGGACTATGGTAGTTGTTATATTTTGGAAGGAAGCTCTCTCTTTCTCTCTCATTCTCCCTTCTTCTTGATTTTAATACTTAAATTATAATACTTCTGTATTTCTATTACTCTATGCAATTGCCAAGGCACAATTAATTGTTCTGCATTCTTGACTATTGACTATTCTAAACTTTATGCTTGAATCTATTATGTGCACATTACACTTTTATTTTCTTGACAAATCCCTTTTGTTTCTTGAAACAGTTAATAGTTAATTTTGTGAAGAAAGAACACATTACACTTGATAGAAAAAAGTCACCAGTGGTTTTATTGGGGAGAGACACCAGGCCTAGTGGAGAGAAACTCATTGCAGCTGCAAAGAAAGTAAAGATTCTCCCTATTATCACCATTTGCTAGTGCATGTATGCAATGTAATCTATTTGGAAGCTTTTTTCTATTTCGCACTTTCTCCTTTAAGGGTCATCCGGTAACAGTCTCTCTGTGCTTTAGTACAGGGGTAAGACTGCGTACATCCGACCCCCCCTTACCCCACCGTAGGTGGGAGCCTTTGCGGCACTGGGGAAAATGAAAATGAAATGACACTTTCTCCTTTAACCACAACAAAAGTTTGAACCTGCAAACCCAAAGCATTCTTGTTCTTTCTTGTTCTGTATTCCCTCTTTTTCATTGCATCTTAATTACACTTTTAAGTATCAAATTCTTTCCACTCTCATATTTTAATATCCTCTACCCATCAAGGGCGTAGTTAATCCTATACAGAATACATGCATGTCAAAACGACATCCTATGTGCTTTAGAAAGTACATGAGTTTGTTGCATCATGTTAGTCAACTAGAATTTTATTGGTTTGTTGGGATTCCTATAATAATTTTTTTTATGTTAATGAAGTATTCTAGTGCCACTTAAATATAGGGAGTTGCATCAATTGTGGGAGCCGTTGCCATTGATGTTGGAGTGGTGACAACCCCACAACTTCACTGGATGGTCCGTGCAAAAAACAAAGGCTTGGAAGCATCTGAGTGTAGTTACTTTGATCAACTTGCATCCTCTTTCAGGTTGATTTATGCTGAGAAAGGGAAAAAAACATCACCCGATAGCTGAAATTTTTGCCACTCAACAGTGTTCATCTGCTCACACTTTTGCGTGATTACAGGTGTTTGATGAGTTTGACACCCCAAAGAGGACGAAGCAATGCTTGGAATGAAAAAGTTATAGTGGACGGTTCAGACGGCGTGGGTGGAGAAAAGCTTGAAGAATTGAAGAAATTGTTGACTGGGATCTCCATTGAAGTTCGTAATCGTGGTGATGGTGTTCTTAATGATGGCGTTGGTGCTGATTTTGTGCAAAAAGAGAAGACCGCGCCACGCAATTTTGGTCATACCGATGTTGGTCTGCGGTGAGTAATTTCCTATTTATTTCTTCCAAATTGTTTACAAGAAATTGTTGAGAAATAATAATAGTTTGGCTTTTATTTGTGCCTTTTCATTGGTAGATAGATGGTAGCATTCTTGTAGCATTGTTGACTAGTAAAACTTATCCACACATACTGCTACTTGGTAAAGTGTTGTGTGGGATTCACTCAATACCTTTCAATAAGCTATGAAGCGGATAACTTAGTTTGATGATTTTAGTGTTTCAGGTGCGCAAGTCTGGATGGTGATGCTGACAGGATCGTCTATTTTTCAATAAAAAATGACAAACTCAAAATTGACCTTGTTGATGGGGACAAAATATTATCCATGTTCGCTATATTTATCAAGGAGCAAATATGTATTATAAATAAGAATATAGATGGAAAAGAAAATAAGTTTTGTGCACCGAGGCTTGGGGTTGTTCAGACAGCATATGCAAATGGGGCATCATCTGATTACCTAAAGTCAATGGGTCTAGAAGTAGTGCTTACACCAACAGGGGTAAAATACTTGCATGAGAAAGCTGCAGAGTTTGATGTTGGCATTTATTTTGAGGCAAATGGGCATGGAACCATTCTGTTTTCTGAAGCATTCTTATGCTGGTTGGAGGGCAGAAGTGAACTTTTGTCAACATCTGAAAGTTAGTTTTGACTATTGATTTATTTAGTGCTCACATTTGCCCTGCTGGTTTTTGCCATTAACTGCCTTTCATTGGGTTTCAGGTTCAGAAGAGAAAAGAGCTGCTTCAGTACTTTTGGCAATTAGTAAGTTGATGAATCAAGCTGTAGGAGATTCTTTAAGTGACTTGCTTTTGGTGGAGGCCATCTTACATCATATGGGATGGTCAATCAATGAATGGAATGCACTTTATGAGGACCTACCCAGCAGACAACTTAAGGTCTTTCTTTTACTAGTGGAACCTATTCTTTTACTTCTCATAGTGTTCAACATCCATTTTGGCTGAAATGTATGGTGAGCAAGCCACTATGTGAATAGGGCTAATAAAAAGCATATCATAATTCGGAAGTTTTGAAATCAATTGGAAGTTGATCTGGGAAATAGGAAATTTACATTTTATGAATCAAATCAGGCTAAACAAAATTAAAATAATTGCTTCTCATAGAAAGAGAGATGCAGAGTTTTTATGTACTTTAATAATACTTATGTTGCTGGATGTTTGACATCTTATATTCAGGTAAAAGTGGTTTACAGAACTGCAATTGTGACGGTGAATGCAGAGACGGTTGTTACTAAACCTAGTGGTATTCAGGAAGCAATAAATGTTGAAATCGGTAAGCTCAGTGAAGAACTTCTAAAACATATTCAATCAGTGTCTATAGGTTTCGACTGTTGAAACATATATTTTTACTGCTACTGAATTAATATACTGTTTCTATCTAAAAGTTTAAAGCTTATTAACATCAACATGTGTAGATAATAAATATTTAGCATTATTTAATTTCCACAAAATTAATTATCCATTAATGAAACAGCAAAGTGGTAATTATGCATGGTGAAATGTAATTTATGTTGTAATCGGTGGTAACCCCTCTAGCATTGTTATTATATACTATCGTATGTTGCAGATGTGTCTAGACATGCTCGTGTCTGTGTATATATGTATTATATATACTCCATCTATTCCTATTTATCTGTCAGTTGACAAAATTACATTGTTTGGGAAATGTGTTGGATTGAAAAATTAGTCAAAACCTTTAATACTCTATGTCTTTACCAAAGATGTCCTCAATAAAAGCCATCATTCCATTATTGTTCCTCTCGATAAAAGTGTACATTGAATAGCATACTAAGGGTAGATTGGGAAAATGTTATTTAATGTACATAGATTTCATTATGGAAAGATAAAAGGGAACAGGGAGATAAATAGGACCAGATGGATTTTATGTGTGTATTGCTACTTAAGAGTCCTCCGATGAAGAGCCTTGTTGCTATGGTACAGCAAAATATCCACGGGGAAGATGTTTTGTCAGACCATCTGGAACAGAAGATGTTGTGAGAGTATATGCGGAAGCAAGCAGCCAGGAAGGAGCGGACTCCCTAGCAAACTCGGTCGCCAAGCTCGTTGAACTCCATCTTGGTTTTGGTCACTCCTAAATCCAAACAAACATGTCTTCTGCTCTCTTTTTCAGGTCCATGGTGGGTTTCTACGTGCCTACATTAATTTTCAACAAATCCAGAACTGTGAGCTGCAGTTCAACTCAGTGGGGAACAAGCTCCAAATCCCTACTGCTCCACAAACTTGTAGCTATATTTGGCATTTAACACCGGAAATGGTTAAATATAATGGCAGTGACTTGTCGATGTCTAAACAAGCTCAGTGGTAGATGTTGTCAGCGATCTGACTCATCTTGCTGATGGTTTTTTTTTATCATTATGTAAGACATTCACAAAGATTGTTGATTTTTTTTACATTCAAATAAGACCATTATGTTTTGAATTTTTGCCACATTCATCTTTTGCTGTTATCTTGTTCCATGCAGTAGTAGTATGCTTGAGAAAATGCATGTCAGCATAAATAATGAAAATATTCTTTGTTAAAATAATATAATGATTTAAATTTAAATGTTTTACATAAATATAGTAGTTAAAATGATTAATTAATATTTATCATTTTTTACTGGAAAAGTCAAAGATGACTAAATAAAAAGGGACATAAATAGTATAATTTAGGGGGAATTTGACTTGACACTTCACATTTTTTATGATGTTATGTTTAGGGGTGGGCATAAAAACCAGGCCGAACCGGTACCGAACCGGCCCGTAATGGTACCGAACCGATTGACGGGTACTTAAACGGTTTTATAATTTTTTGGACCGAACCGAAACCGTACCGTTTGAAGCGGGTACGGGAACGGTTCTGGATTTTGAGAACCGGCTTATACCGGACCCGATCGTTCATAATTAATATATTTAAAATTATACTCCCTCCGTCCTGCTATGATTGTCCCATTTTACCATTTCGGTCCGTCCCACTAAGATTGTCTCATACCTTATTTGGTAAAGTTTGTGTGGTTCTAAATCATTTCTACTTTATTCTTACTTTATCAATTCAATATCAACCACATAAACTCACTTTTATTAATAACCGTGCCACCTATTCTTGTCCCAAACATAGGGGAACGGAGGTAGTATATTTTTCCCAACCCAATAAATTTATAAATATGTTTCAGGCCAATACTTAAAGCCCAATCCAATGTTCAGCCCAAACTAGAAGTCCTGCCAAGTGCCCAAATCCAGTAGTCCTGACCGAGACAATAGATTGCCATATGCTCGCACGAAGCCAGAAAGGGCAGAAACCCTTATTTCAATTTGCAATTGCTCACAGTACTTGATACCTCAATCGCACGAAACCATATGGAATCTTCAATCTTCAATTCGTCTTCGTCTCTGCCGCGACGTTGATACATCTGGAACACGGCGTCGATCTTCTCCCAGAACATCAACGAAGCTTGGACTGTTCTGACTTTGAAATATTCACTAGCTTAATTGGACTAGACCTGGACACGCATCAATCTAGAAGAAGGCTCAATGGTTTCATCTACTTCAATGGTTTCATCTTCATCTTTTCCGGTGGTGCAATCTGAAAATTCGACCCCTCCTCATCTAGTGTCTGCCCAGGGGAGCTGTGTAGTAACCAAGCAAATCAACTTACCAGTGGTGACCAACAACTTACCAATGGGTCCTGATATCATCCATGAACCACCACCAGGTATACAACGTCTTTTTAGGTCAGATATTTGGAGTCATGTTACACCTTATTGGGTTAGACATAAGTCTTATGAGAAGGATGAGAAAACTCGTAAATTTGTAGAGGTTGTAACATGGAAAATGAGGGCTAAGTGTAAGTATTGTCCAAAAGGTCAGGGGGATTATGCATGTGACAGTGGTCCTAATGGGACAGGAGGTCCAAGAAAACACATATTCAATAAGCAGTGTAGGTTCTATCCAGGAAATGTTGACTTTGAGACACGGAAAGTTTTAGCCCCGGGAGATTACAATCAGTTAACAAGTAAAGGTTTTAGTCAAAAGGAAACCATGATAGCTTGTGTTGAGATGGTAGTTCTTGATGAGTTGTCATTCAGTTTTGTTGAGAAGCAAGGGTTTAGGAGATTTTGCAGTAAAGGGATGCCTTTGTTTAAGGTTCCATCTAGAAGAACTCTGGTCAGGACATTCCTAGAGATGTATAAAGAAAAGAAAAAGAAACTTAAAATAGAATTGAAGTCTCAAAGGATCTCGATCTCTAACCACCGATACATGGACAAGTCTCCAGAACTATAATTATATGGTATTGACTGCCCACTTCATAGATGCAGATTGGAATATGCACAAAAGAGTGTTAAACTTTTGTGTGATTGCCAATCATCAGGGTTTAACTATAGCAAATCTTATTGAGCAATGTTTGAATGACTGGGGCATTGAAAAAGTATTTACAGTTACAGTGGATAATGCTTCTCCTAATAAGGTAGCCTTAGACTTATTAAGGGAAAAACTCAACAATTGTGATAGTCCACAGTCTATTTTAGCGGGGGAGAACATGCATATGCGATGTGTAGCCCATATTACAAATATAATTGTGGGCAGTGGATTAAAGAAGCTAAATTCTAGCATTGAATCTGTTAGAAATGCAGTGAAGTTTGTGAGGAGTTCTCCGAGTAGATTTGAGTTTTTCAAGAAAGCGGTTGCGAGAGAGAAATTACCATTTAAGGGGCTGGTGTGCTTAGATATTCTTACAAGATGGAATTCAACATACTTGATGCTAGAATCTGCTTTGAGATTGAAAAGGGCATTCAAAAGAATGGAGCAAGACCCTATTGGTGGATACATTGCCTACTTCAATGAACCAGAAGAAGCAGTTCCAGATGATGACAATGCTATAGTGGCAAAGAAGGGGAAGAAGAAGGCTGGGCCACCAACTGATGGAGATTGGGACAAGTGTGATGTATTTGTTAGCTTTCTCAGAGTTTTCTATGAAATAACTCTCAGAGTTAGTGCATCACTTCGCCCTACAATCCACACGACATTGCATGACATAATAGCAATAGAACAAGCTATGAACAAGTTAACTCTGCCCAGTGTAATAGATGGTACTTCTACAAGTCTTTTAATGGCTGAAATTGGCGCTTTGATGAAACAAAAGTATAGCAAATACTTTGGTGATTTGAAAACAGTAAACCCTTTTGTCATTCTTGGTCTTGTGTTGGATCCTAGGTTCAAGCTTTGACATGTAGGTCATGTGTTAAGAACAGTGATGAACTGGACTGAAATTGAAATTTTTGACAAGGAAACTGAGATAAAAAAGTTCATGTTAACTCTCTATGACGACTATGTTGACAAATCAGGGGCTGCTAAGAATATGAAGAAGAGGCTTAGGGATGGTGGTCAAGAAAGCAATATGAAGAGAGAAAAGAACACTGTTGTGCGCGGTAACTCAAGCACAAACATGTTCGTAATGGACTGGACTAAACATGTTGAACAACAAGATGAAGTGGTGATGCATGAGATAGACAAATACCTCAAGGATCCTTTAGAATCAATAGGAAGGAATGCTGAGAAAGAATATGAGGAAGATGAAATTGTCATTTATGAAGAAGTGATTGAAGAGGATTATAGAATGTTTGATGTTCTAGGTTGGTGGAAATCTGCATCTGTCAAATATCCTATTTTAGCATTAATTGCTAAAGATGTACTTGCTGTCCAGGTTTCAACAGTTGCCTCTGAGAGTGCTTTTAGCACTGGTGGAAGAATTATTGATTCATTTAGGAGTTCCTTAACTCCAACTTCAGTTGAGGCATTAATTTGTATGCAAAATTGGCTTCGAGGGGATGACATACTCGTTCAGTTCCAAGATGAACCATGTGTAGAAGAGCTGGAGTTTTATGAAGGCATTGAGACAGGTATATATATTACTTTCAATGAATTTATAACTTTATTTTTAGTTGATATAATTATAAATTATATTTACACTTCTAGAATTGGCGAATGAAAAGGCTGGGAGCTCGGTTAGCAATGAAGATGAAGGTCAAGGATGAAGGATGAGTAATGTAACACCCCCTACCCGGCCCGGAAGGCTCGGGCAAGGAGCGCTACCCGCAGTGCCGGAGCACCAAAGCGCAAACTAACTTTTCATTATCATTTTGACTATTCTAGAAATACTTTAGGAATTTTAGGAAATAGTAATTTTATAAACATTCATAATTGCAGAAGCATCCATATTTTATACATAACACTTAAAAAGTTAAGTGTTGCTATCAGATTCTACTAACATGCTGACTACATATGAATGACACAGACTAAAAATAAAATATCACTAAATGCAAGTGTGACTCTGTGCTGATTGGCAGGTTGCTCCCAAATGCTTTCCTCCTTTTTCCTCCTTAAACTCCGTCTCGGACTATGTACCTACGCGAAGGACAAAATCCAACGCGCTAAGCAAATCTTGCTTAGTGGTGTTCATTCTTTCTCATACATTATCAATAACAAAAATCACATAATAAATTAACAATTAAAATAACTTCAAATATAAATTGTATTGAAAATAGAAATATCACCGTAATGATCTGTACCCGTTAACTTATGTATCTCACAAAAATAAACTTTGCTTCAAATTAGTAATTTAAAACTGTATGATGTCGTTTCATTCGATATAGCTCGTTCAATAATATTTCATTCTATTCTAAACACGTATTTCAACCTATTACAGAATGTATAACATTGTAATTATTAAAATCCCCATCTCAATTTGAACTATTATTATCTCTTTATTTTGTTTGAAACATATAGAGTAACTTACAAAATATACTTTTCTTATTTGCGTAGAAGCATATAAAATAGTTTATCCTGTTGTCTCCCGTATTCAATTCAATATAATGTTACATTCTCTTATCGTCCTTCATCTTTATATTCCTATATTTTACTTCGTACTTCGATTTTCTTATTTTCTATTTTCACATTTTCCTTTCATTCTTTCTGCCTCCATTTTGTCACTTCATGTCACAGTCTAAATTATTCACATGAGCAATATCATAGCTCGTTGTGATTCAATAATTCATTCAACATTCTTCGTGTTCCACTTTAACTTTCATTTGCTCAATTTTTCATCTTCTGCTCATTGTCAAACTCTCTATTTTCGTTTTTCACACTTTTATTAAGTTTCTGGAATTCTACTCCTTGATTTAATGGACTGGATAAACGGGACATTCCTCATCTGGTACTGTCCACTCTGTGGCTGCGGACCATCTGAGTAGTATCAGCCTGACCGTTGTGTGGGTCAGGCCTTTCGTTTGGGTACTGTCCACTCTGTGGCTGCGGACCCTAAACGATCGAAGTTCAAGATTTCGGGTATGGTAACAGCACTGACCGTTGTATGGGTCAGGCCTTTCGTTTGGGTACTGTCCACTCTGTGGCTGTGGACCCTAAACGATCGAATTCTACGGCCGTATTAACTATCCCTATTGGCATGCCAACCTATCCAGATCCAGAAACAAAGGTTTCAAACTCCATTTTATTTTATTCATTTCAATTGAGTCCGTATCACTAATATTATATTATTATTTTCCAATAATATCATTATAATCAATTTTAAGTATAATTTATAATATAATGATATTCCAGATTGTGTTGGAGTAAATACTCTCGTACTTGCTCACTGATGGATAGTCTACCCGGGGGGTATCTTATCCGAGGGGTTATTGCGGGAATAACTAGAGAGAAGTCAGAGCAAAATAGGAGGAGAGAGAGTCGATTTTATTAAATGAACTCAGCGTGTGAAAGTTGGATGTAGATTGTGTCTTACAAGGAGAAATGGGCTGCTATTTATAGCAGCAATAAATGCGATGGGAGGACACGTGTCAGTAATCCAACGGCCGAAGGGTCACATCAACCGGTTGGCACCGGCAGTGGTACGTTTACCGCATTGAATGCGGCTGGCGGATGTGACGTGGCATTAAATGCGGTGGTTGGCTGTCTCCAAAAGGAATCTTCGATGATTGAACGTGTTTGGCCGAAGGCAAACTTGTGTAGCCGAGGGCTCCTTGTGTAGCCGAGGGCTCCTTGCGTAGCCGAGGGCTCGTTGTGTAGCCTAGGGCTCCTTGTGTAGCCGAGGGCCCCTTGTGTAGCCGGGGGCTTATGTTTTCTCCCGTTTTCTCCCAGCAGCTTCTTATGCCCAAAAGGCTATCCTGTGAGTTTTGGAGCCTTCGGCCAAGGAGGCCGAAGGCACCCCAGCGTGTATTCTGGGCTACTTTGAGGCTTGGGCCATTGTATTTGGGCCTGAGTTGTTCCCTGAGCCCCAACGGACTTGTGTAGGAGAAGTAGGAGTCTATGGGCCGGGGGTTCCTGGGCCATATACTCCATCAGGAGTCCCTCACTCCTTTTGCCGAAAGGTACTTGAGGGAAAAGGAGTAGATGTGTTGATTCTTCTGGGGGCTTCATCATTTAGTTGGGCGCCTTTGTTTGAGAACTTGCCTTCTGCTTATTGCAGAAGGCTTCCCTCAGTCCCTCACATGTCGAGGGTTTTCTGAGGGAAGTATAACACCTGTATGACTGTCGAAGGCTCTCCTCAGTCCCCCACATGTCGAGGGTTTTCTGAGGGAAGCATGGATGTATTGCCTGCGTGTGTTGTGATGAGGGCTGCTTCATTTCCGCAAGTGACTCGGGACAAATTTTGATACCCTACCTCTGCCGAAGGGAATGTTGAAGTATGTACCCGGAAGTTTCTGCTTTGATGTTCACCCGGATGCTACATGCGTCAATTGTAAATCTTTGCCTGAGCAATTTTTGTCCTGCATGATTCCCGAGGGGTGTATCCCAGTCCCCCACTCCTTTAGGCCGAAGGCTAGTTCGGGCTGAAGGAGTTATGATGAGTTGATGAGCCCCCGAGGGGTGGTAACATTGATAAGCCGAAGGCTTATGCTGCTACGGGCTCGAGGGCGTTCGGTGGAGTTCGTTGTCTGAAGGCTGCGGAAGCGGTAGCCAGAGGCTACCATCCGAGGGCACGCCAGTGTTGCCGATATGTAGCCATTGAAATAGAGCCGTTGCAAGAGGGGTCGACGTGGCCGGCTGCCGTTGGCTGAAGGTGGGCGGTATCCACCTATTGGCCGAACCGGCGGCCCGTAATGATGGGCTTTCGAATCGAGGCCCAGTTCTCGAGGCCCAGTTGCCTATAAATACCCCAGAGCCGAGTTCATTTCTTCTTGTGCGTTCAAAAGCTCTAGCGAAGCTCTGCTGAATTTTCTAGAGAGAGAAAGTGTTGTCGTCGATCGAACCCAAGCTTTTCCTTCGCCTCAAGGTCAGTTCCTCTTCTGTTCTTCGTTCCCTTAGCACATTTTGCTTCCCCGTCTCCAGTCTTAGTGTTTAGAGAACTTTAGAACCCTCGGTTAGGAACCCTCCCCTTATTCACAACTATGTCCTCCGCGAGCGATTCCCAAAATATCTCGGAGGAGGCTCCGGCACAATCCGAGAGCTATTCAGATGTGGAGCCGTCGAGCGGGCAAGCCTCCTCCAACAATGATTCAGAGGTGGCGAGGGAGGTGCAGAGCAACCTTCGTACTGAGGCCGAAGCTGAAGACTTCGAGCAGGTGGCGGAGGATGAGGAGATGGCCCTCGCTCTCCAGGTAGCAGAAGAAGAAGAGGAGAAGGAACGCCTTCGGGTGACGGTTGCTGTTCTACCCTTGCGCGGTGCTGGCGAGGCAAGCACCTCCCGACCATTGGACCCTGATCCGCTGAGCGTGGCCCCGGGAAAAAGGAAGAAGAAGTTGAAGGTTGCTCCCAAGAAGAAGCGAGCGGCCATAGATGCTGGTCGCCCCGTCGGGATCCCCGAGGGGCACTCGTATTTGGACACTACTGCCCTCGAGGTGAAAACCTCGGCCTCGGGTGCTGATTATCAAGCCCTCCAAGTCCTCGTGGGGCCCTCGGCGCAGGTCGTGGAGCCGGGGACCGAAGATCTGCTCTCCCACCCCCCGGAGGGATGCTTCTCTGTTCATATGCTCTCGGTGGAGTTGGGTCTTAGGTTCCCACTTCATCCTTTCGTCTTGGAGTACCTGAGGTTTGTGAAGTTAGCCCCCTGCCAGCTAACTCCAAATAGCCATTATTACTTGGCGGGGTTCCTATCCCTCTGCCAGAGCCGGAAGGTGGAGGCTACGTTAGATCAATTCTTCCTCTCCTTCAATTTGTGCCGTGGTGGACATTCGCACGCCGGGGGGTATGCTAATCTGCAACAAGTGCCAACTTGGAAGCTATTCTCCGAGACTCCCTCATCACATAAGGAGTGGAAGGAAAAATTTTGTTACATCCGGATGGCCGATAACCCATTCCCGGGGGGCCCTGCGTAATCATTTCCGTAGGCATCCGAAGGTGGGCAGCGCAGCACTGCAGAAGGCTGGTAAGAAACTCACCGAGAAGCCCGAGGGCTCTGACAAGGTGATTGCTATCAAGGCGGCGACGCTCCCAGAGGATCTTTTCTTGCTGGGTTTCAGGCGGTATCGCCTTCCGGGGGATGAAGATGAGGAATATCCCGAGATCGACCGGGGGTATCAAAACGCCGGAGGTTGTGGCTGAGGGCTCTTGTTTTTGATACTTAGAATGTTTCCCCTTGATTAGCTCTGATTCTAACCCTTCTTTGTCTTTTGCAGGTGATATTATGGACGTGCAAGCCTTCGCTCGGTTGTCCAAAAAGCTGGCCAAGGTGCCGAAAAGGAAGAAGGAGGAGGGGCCCTCGGCGAACCAACCCCTCGTCGATGAAGTCTTGAAGAAGGCTGGGGCTTCTAAGACTCCGGAAGATAAGGAGTCCACTAAGGAGGTTCCCTCTGCTGATGCCGGCGCTGCTGCCGGGAGCTCCAAAGTTGGGGAGCTTAAGAGAAAAAACGCTGGGAAGGGCTCCAAGCCTCCGGTGACTAAGAGACCGAGGGGGGCCGAAGAAGGTAGGGGTGCCCCCTTGGTGATCCTTGAAGAGCCCTCCTCCTCTCACCTGGTGGATCTTGACGAGGGGGCTTGGCCACAAGAGGCGGTGCAGTTCTCTTTTAAGAAGGGGACTGCCATCGTCCATGGCACCCTCAATCCGAGGGAATACTTGGAGGGTGCTACTCCCCCCCTAGATCGATCGACCCTCGGTAAATTCGAGGATGAAGCCCTCGAGCGGAAAGCACTTGAGGCTTCGGTCACGGTAAGTTCCTTCCCCTCGCTAAACACATGCTCTGCGTTCACATAATTCTTGCTTGCAGGCTCTGATTTTTAGTATCCCTCCTTTGCTTGCAGGCTAGCCTGGCCTTCGGAGAATATGTCCGGAGGATGGAACAGCTTCGCCTCCGGAAGGCGGAAGATGATGAGGCCCTCAAGAGGCTTGTCGCCAAGAACACTGAGGCCATCAGGAAGATGGCTGAGCTAGAGGAGGCCCTGAGGCTGGCGGGCGACAAGCTGGAGGCCGCGAGGGTGGAGGCTCGCTCCGAGGGGAAGGCTGAGGCAGAGAAGGCAGCTGAGGAGGCCTCAAAGAAAGCTGCTGATGAAGCCGAGAAGGCTAAGACCGAGGCCGTGGCCAAAGCGAAGGAGGATGCTGTTGCTGCTTTCCTTGCCGAGGGATGGAAATCCGATGAGCACCAGGGATGGGTGGCCTCGGTCATTGAGCAAGGCGTCGGCGCTTGGGTGAAGGGCCCCGGGTCCGAGTGGATGGCCCTGAGAGGCAAAGACTATTTCGATGGAGGTGAGTTCTTCACCCAGCGTCTGATATATCGGAAGCTGGCCGAGCATTTCAAGATTCCCAAGGATGACTTCGACCCTTCGGCCTATGGTCTTCCTCCCCGGCAGCCTGATGTAAGGGTCCCCCTCCCGGAGGGCGAGGAAAGGGTTCAGCTTGCAGACTCCGAGTTGATGAGGGAGTACGGCCTCCAGGACGAAGAAGATACGGAGGATGACGCAGCCTCGAAGCCGAGGGACGAGGCAGCCGCAGAACCACAACCTTGAATTTTTCTAAGTACATTTGAATGTAATAGTGGTAGACTCTGGCTTCGGCCTTGTATGTGAACAAACACTTATTTTGTACCTTGAATGAATGATCGCCTTCGGGCTCCTTGTATAAATGACTGCCTCATTTCTCTTCAAATGTTGTTTGCCTTCGTCCTTTTCCTTTATGAATGTTTCCTTCACTTGGATAAATATTTTTTTTGTCTGGTTTCCCGGAGGCCACAAGTTTGTGGACTTAGAAATTTTTTTTTAAGTGTAACTCCTTGCCCGCCCCCGGTCGTAGTGGAGTATCGCCGAGGGGTCGCTGTTGTGGACTTAGAAATATTTCTAAGTGCAAGCCCAATCATGAGCCCTCAGTAGTATTCCGGGGTTGCCGGGGGCTCGTCGTTGTGGAGTTAGAAACTTTCCTAAGCAAGACCTCTGTTAGGACCCTTCGGATGTAGAGCAAAATCTTAGAAAATAATCCAAGTAAATTCAAACTCTGGTAAAGAATCCTTGTAATACTTCCGGGGTGAAGTGATGGGACCGAGGGCTAAAATGAATCAGACTTAGCAATTTACTAGGTGAAATTGCATCTTGGGCCCCCGGAAATGCTGAGCCTTTGATTAACAGTGTAGCTTTGGTGTGGTTTTGGGTCCTCGTCGAGTAGTTTGAGGTCGCCTTCGGCTAAGCCTGTCGGTAGCAGCGAAGTCCATGTTTGCCCACCGAGGGCTTCCCGTTTGTGGGCTTGGGAAATTTTTTCACTATTGAGCGAGTTTGGTAGCTTTCTGCCCTCGGCTTGAAGCCTCCGGTTTGTGTAGACATAGGTTTAGCCTGCCTTAGAACTTTGTGTAGCCTTCGGCATGTTACATGGTTGACTTTGATTCAGCCGAAATCTTCTTGGGCCTCCGGTGGAAATCTTGTACTCCAAGGTTTCATGCAATGAAGCCTTCGGCTATGTAGCCAGATGACTTGTTGTTGCGAGACTTTCTTGTGCCTTTGTAGGAGCCTTCGGGAATATATATCCGAAGTGTTGAGCCTCCGGGGAGAATAGTATCCGGGGAGTTCCTTCCCCCCTACACATCTTTTTTTTTTTTTTTTTTTTTTTTTTAGATGGTGTAGGAGGGGCATCTAGAAACTTGGTTTCTAGGAAAGGCTTGGCCTATATGGGAGGCAACGGAACAAACCGTTGGCTCCCCCTTCGGGAATGACCTTCCGATATCCCGAAGGGTTTGAGGGTCGTTTCCTCGGCCCGAGACATCGTCTGTTGCCTGCTTCCCCTTGGGAGATAGCACGGAAAGCGCCTCGGTTTTGAAAGTCGTCCCCTCAGCCCGAGACATGGTCTGTTGCCTGCTTCCCCTTGGGGGATAGCGCGGGGAGCGTTTCGTTTGTGGAAGTCGAATCCTGGGCCCGGGACATGGTCCGTTGCCTGCCTCCCCTTGGGGGATGGCGCGGAAAGCGTTCCTGGGAAGGGTTTTATTTGTGTGAGGAACACAAATAGCCGGGGGCACTTGGTACCAGCCGGAGCCGAGGGGTATTGTACCCCCCGTTTTTTTTTTTTTTTTTTTTTTTTTTTTTTTTTTTTTTAGGAGAGTATGTAAAAGTTTGAGAAAACACTTGGTGTTTTCAAAGAGTGATGGGGGTGACCCATACACTTGGTACTTGGTACCTAAATCGTTGTTCCCCCTCATGAGAGGGAGAGGCCTTGGGCCTATTTTGGTGAAGCGATGAGGGCTTGGCCACTCATTTGTAGGAGAGAAGGGGGGGCCTTGGGCCGCTTGTACAATATGTAGGTGATGAAGGCTTGGCCTTTTGATTATTCTTCAAAAACATATGGGGCCTTGGGCCATTGATATTTGCACTTGCTGAGGATGAGGGCTTGGCCGCTCATGCCTTATTGATAGAATTTGACAAGGTGGTGCACATTCCAATGTCTAGGGACCTCCGTCCCATTAGGACGTTTAAGCTTGTATGTCCCTGGTTTGATGATGGCTGAGATGATGTAGGGGCCTTCAAACTTGGGCGCCATCTTTCCTCCTTCGGTGGGTAGACTGGCCTCCCTTCGTCGGAGGACGTAGTCTCCCACCTGGAATTCCCGGGAGCGGACCTTGGCGTCGATGTATCCTTTGACTTGTCTCCTATAGTTTTCGGATTTGAGGAAAGCTTGCTCTCGGCGTTCCGAGATGAGATGAAGGTCGAGGGCCATGTTGGCGTCGTTGGCCTTGGGCTCATATTGTTCCACCCTTCGGGTGGGAAGGGTCACTTCTGTTGGAGCCTTTGCCTCAAAGCCATAGCATAGGGAGAAAGGGGTCTCACCTGTTGCACGCCGAGGGGTGGTGCGGTAGGCCCATAGGATGTTATGAAGCTCTTCTACCCAGCCTCCCCCTTCGGCTTCCAGCTTCTTTTTCAACCCTTCGAGGAGAGTGCGGTTGGCATTTTCTACTTGTCCGTTGCCCTGAGGGTAGGCAACGGAAGAGAATGTGTGCTTGATGCCCCAAGCCTCAAGGAGGGCACAGAAGGGGGCTGCCTCGAATTGAGTCCCGTTGTCGGAGATGATTTGTTGGGGGACGCCAAACCTTGTGAGAATATTTTTGAGGACAAAGTGGCGGCACCGGGCCTCGGTAATGCTGGCGAGGGGCTCCGCCTCCACCCATTTGGTGAAGTAGTCAATGGCCACAATGATGTACCTGTTGTTGGAGGTACCCCTCGGCAGAGGGCCTACTAAGTCAATCCCCCACCTGGAGAAGGGTATAGCGGTGCTGATGGGGGCATAGTTGACCGCTGGCCTGCCGGGGGCCTTCTGAAAGTGTTGGCAAGCAGTGCACCTTCGGGCCAGATCAGCACAATCCCTAGCCATCGTGGGCCAGAAGTAGCCCTGAACTATGAGCCTTCGGGACATGGAGAAGGGTCCCTGGTGAGCTGAGCAAGTGCCACTGTGCACTATTTCCATGGCGACTTCGGCCTCATCTTGATGAAGGCACCGAAGGAGGGTGCCGTTGTAAGATCTCTTGTAAAGCCTCCCGTTTTCGATGGTGTAGCTGGGAGCCCTCAGCTTTGTCAATTTTGCGCGGGCTTCGTCTTGGGGCAGTTGCCCCGTGGTGATGAAGGTGATGATGTCGGAGATCCAATCCTCCGGCCTTAGGTTAATATTCATAATGGGGCTTGCGTGGATACTTGAGAGGCTGAGTTCCTCGATTCTTGCAATTTTGGAGAGGTGCTCGGGGGATTCATCTGAGAGCTTTGATAAAATGTCGGCCTCAGAATTTTGAGCCCTCGGTATTTGAGTGAGGGAGTGAGCCTCAAATACCTTAAGCAATTCTTTGGCCGCTTCCTTGTATTGCTTCATCCTTCCTTCCTTGGCCTCATATTCGCCGGAGAGTTGGCCTACGACTAGCTTGGAGTCGCACTTGACGTGGATCTGTTTGGCCTTCAGATTTGCTGCCAGCCGAAGGCCACAGAGGAGGGCCTCATACTCGGCTTCGTTGTTGGAGACTTTGAAGGAGAAGCGGATGGCATAGTAGGCGCGGAAGCCTTCTGGTGTGATCAGAACTACTCCCCCTCCGCATGCTTTGGTGGCCGAGGAGCCATCGGTGTAGAGGGTCCACCATTCGTCAAGGGGTGCCGAAGGCTCCTCGTCCACCGCTGATCTCGCGGTGCATTCCGTCACGAAGTCCGCCAGGGCTTGGCCCTTAATGGCAGGCCTCGGACGGATATCTATGTTGTACTGGCTGAGGAAGATGGCCCATTTCACCATCCGGGAGGAACTTGTGGGGCTTCTCATGAGGGCGCCGAGGGGTTGATGAGTGAGCACTTGGACCGGATGAGCTTGAAAGTAATGGCCAAGCTTCTTGACGGTCCAAACGATGGCTAGCACCGTCTTCTCGATGGGAGAGTACCTGAGTTCGGCCTCCCGGAGGGTTTTGCTGACGTAGAAGATGGCATGTTGGATGCCGTCTTCCTCTCGGATTAGTACTGAGCTGATAGCCGCAGGGCTAACACCGAGATACAAGTATAAGGTCTCCCCCACCTTTGGTTTGGAGAGCACTGGGGGAGAGGAGAGGTACTTCTTGAGTTCGTCGAAGGCCTCTTGACACTCAGATGTCCATTGGAACCCCGCCGTCTTCCTCATGATTTGGAAGAAGGGGAGGGCCCTCTCGGCTGACTTAGAGAGGAATCGGTTGAGGGCCGCCAGGCGACCCGTCAACCGTTGAACCTCTTTGACGTTGCGCGGGGGCTCCATGTTGATGATGGCCTGAATCTTCTCGGGGTTGGCCTCAATACCCCTTCGGCTGACCATGTAGCCCAAGAATTTTCCTCCCTGCACGCCGAAGGTGCATTTCTTTGGATTTAGCCGGAGGTTGAATTTTTGCATGATGGCAAAAATCTCCCGGAGGTCGTCGGCGTGAGTGCTTGCCTTCTTACTTTTGACGATCATATCGTCGACATAGGCCTCCATAGTGCGCCCCAGGACAGCTTGAAAGACTCGGGCCACCATTCGGGTGTAGGTGGCGCCTGAATTCTTGAGGCCGAAGGCCATCACAAGGTAGCAGAAGATACCTTCGGGTGTCATGAAGGCGGTTTTTTCAGCGTCTTCCTCATGCATGTAGATCTGATGATATCCGCGGAACGCGTCGAGGAACGACATGATTTCGCATCCGGCGGTCTCATCCACCAATTGGTCAATGTTTGGCAGTGGGAAGGGGTCCATGGGGCACGCCTTATTCAGATCCGTATAGTCCACGCACATGCGGAAGGTAGGAGGCTTCTGTGCGAGGACTACGTTTGCCAACCAAGAAGGGTACTTCACCTCCTTGATGTGTTTGATAGAGAGGAGCATGGCCACCTCCTTTTTCACAAATTCCCTTCTCTCGGCCGAGAGGGGTCTTCTCCGTTGTTGTACTGGCTTGGCCGAAGGGTCCACCGTAAGGCGGTGGGTGATAACCCTTCGGTTAATTCCTGGCATATCCTCCGGCCCCCATGCGAAAACAATGGAGTAGGCGCGGAGAGCTTCGGTGATGCCAGCCTTCAGGTCTTCGGGGAGCTTGGCTCCGATCTTCAAGACTCTCTCCGGCTTGGCCGGATCGAGTATCAGGTCTTCAGTCTCCTCGGCAGGCTCAGCCCTCGGCCTGCCTTCTTCTTCCTCTAAGGCTTTGGTGGTGATTGTGTCAACACGAAGTTCAGTTTTACTAACCTTCTTGGTGAGCTGAAGGTAGCAGGCCCTGGAGAGCTTCTGATTCCCCCTCGAGTAGCCGATGCCGGTGGGTGTGGGGAACTTGAGGCAGAGATGCCTCATAGAGATGACGGCCTCCAAGTCCTCGAGGGCGGGCCGGCCGAGGATGATGTTATGTGCGCAGTCGAGGCTAACGACGACGAATTCCACTTCGAGCTTGGCTCTATGGGATCCGTCGCCGAATTCGACATGAGTGTGATGACGCCCTCGGCGTCTATGCTGTCCCCCGTAAATCCGGAGAGGGGGGTGTTGATGTGCCGAAGGGACCCCCTATCGAGTCCCAATTCTTGAAAAGTACTAAGGTACATGACGTTGACAGAACTCCCTGTGTCAACGTAAGTCCGGTGGATGATGGCGTCATTGATCTCAGTGCGGATGACGAGGGCATCCCTATGCGGCAGAGAGCCCGAGGGGAGGTCTGTATCCGTGAAGAAGATGGGATCCGCCCTTGGCCTTTTAGTAGGGGGCACGTGGTTGACCTCCCCAACGTAGAGGGACTGTGCCCACTTCTTCCTTTGGCTTGTTGAATCGCCTCCGGTGTTGCCGCCGTTGATCATATGAATATGGCGCTTGTATTGTTGATGGGAGCCCTCTCCCTCGTCGTCGAGGCCACCGATCTCACGTTTCTTCCCCTGTGGGTTCCCCAAGGGGATGGTGTTGGGGTTCACCCATTTGTTTGCCTTCGGCGGAGGCCCTTGATGATGAGGGGGGCCCTGGGGAGGAGGGCCCCTGATAAACTGAGATAAGTGGCCCGCCTGTATCAGCCTCTCAATCGCGTTCTTCAGCTGATGGCAGTCGTCGGTTTTGTGCCCATGGTGGCGGTGAAAGCGGCAATAGGGCTCATCAGGGCCGATGGCATAGATCTCGAGGGGTGTCCGGGAGTCTCGCTCCACGAGCCCTCGCTCTTCTGCATGATCAAGAATGACGCTGACGGGATGCGTCAAGGGAGTGCGTGGGTGCTCAAGGAGGACGGGTTGCGCCCATGCCTTCGGATTGTTTTTGTAACCGCCCCCGGTCCTGGCTTGGCCACCCCGGGGGCGATCATTATATTGTGGCTCTCGGTTGGTCGGAGGGGGAGGTCCTCCGGGCCGATTTCTGCCCTCATTCTTCTGAGAAGGATCTGTGTTGCGGCGGTCCTTCTCGATCTCTTCTGCTTCGGCGTATCGGTCCCCCCGCTGAAGGGCCTTCGTATAATCGCGAGGGGGATCAGTGATGAGACTCCTGGAGAAGTTACCGTTGCGGAGGACAGTGTGAAAAAGGGCCATCAGGGTCCTGTCATCGGCGCCTTCGACCTCGAGGGAGGCCTGCCTCCAGCGTTCTAAGAAACTCCGAAGGGTTTCTTCCTTCTGTTGCCTCACGTTCAGGAGGTGGGAGAAGTGTTTCTTTGAGCGATGCCTCCCGGCAAACTGTGTAAGGAAGCGGTGGGCAAGTTCTTGCCAAGAATCAATGCTGCCTTCGGGCAACCGGTTGAACCACTCATACGCTGGACCCTCCAAGGTGGAAAGGAACCAACGACATAAGTATTCATCCGACGCCCCCATCATCATCATGCTGTTTTGATAACGGCTATAGTGCTCTTGGGGATCCGTCTTCCCCTCATACGGCTTGATAGGTTGCCCCCGGTACTTGTGGGGGATTTTGGCCGCCAACACTCTTGGGGTGAAGGGTGTTCTAGTGCGGAGTTGAATGAGGGGCTCGCCTGAGCCTTCGGCAAGCTTACGCTTCATTTCCTCCACTTGCGCCCGGAGGTCGGCGTACTCGGGATCAGGCCTTGCTGTGGAAGCCGTCGGGGGTGCCTGACGATTCTCCTCAAGTTGTCGGAGGAGGGCTTCAATGATTTCGTCCTTGGGATCCTTCGGGGCAACCCCTTGGGAGTTGGCCCGGAAGGATTGCGCCTGTGTGATTTGGTGCCTGGCGTCATCGGCGTGGAGGAGGGCTTTGCCTCTGCTTCGGGGGGGAGGTACGCCCTCGGCCCCCGAAACGGAGGCACCACTCTCCTGGGGCCTGCTGAGTTCTTGCTTGCCGAGGCGGTCTTGGACCCCTCGGCGTCCGGGAGCTCCCCCAAGCCTCTCAAGTGCAGAGGTCCGGGGTTTCTCCTTCATCATGGGGCGCTTGTCCCTGGATTGAGCCTCCTGGGAGGCGGTATCCTGCGCTACGACCCCCTCGCGGTTGCCAACCCCCGGGGGAGGGTTGTTGAACAAAGGAGGGAGTGGTGGTAGGTTGATAACATTCCCTCCAGCATAGGGCTGAAGGGGTGTTTGGGAGACGAGGGCTCCGGAGTTGAGAGCCATGTTTTGAACAAAGGCCGCAAAGGCTGCCTGAAGATCGATGGCCGGGGCCGGAGGGGGAACTTGGTTCTCACTCCGATCCCTCCTTCGATTATCAAGGCCAATGCGGGCATCAGGGGCGTTCTTCTGCAGCTGCTGACGGAGGTCAGCGGTAGCTTGCTCCAATTCGAGGATGATACCACCCTCGGGTACCAAGAGCCTGTTGGAGGCCTCTGCCCCGTTGGTTTCGCCGGGGGCTACGTGGTTCTCCTCAAGGGTTTTGGATTGGGCACGGGTGGTTCTTCCCATTTTTGGTGAGTGTTTAGTGTTTGGTAGAGGGGGAGGGTTTCTTACTTGATAGTTCAGACCTCTCAATGAGAGCACCAAATGATGGATAGTCTACCCGGGGGGTATCTTATCCGAGGGGTTATTGCGGGAATAACTAGAGAGAAGTCAGAGCAAAATAGGAGGAGAGAGAGTCGATTTTATTAAATGAACTCAGCGTGTGAAAGTTGGATGTAGATTGTGTCTTACAAGGAGAAATGGGCTGCTATTTATAGCAGTAATAAATGCGATGGGAGGACACGTGTCAGTAATCCAACGGCCGAAGGGTCACATCAACCGGTTGGCACCGGCAGTGGTACGTTTACCGCATTGAATGCGGCTGGCGGATGTGACGTGGCATTAAATGCGGTGGTTGGCTGTCTCCAAAAGGAATCTTCGATGATTGAACGTGTTTGGCCGAAGGCAAACTTGTGTAGCCGAGGGCTCCTTGTGTAGCCGAGGGCTCCTTGCGTAGCCGAGGGCTCGTTGTGTAGCCTAGGGCTCCTTGTGTAGCCGAGGGCCCCTTGTGTAGCCGGGGGCTTATGTTTTCGCCCGTTTTCTCCCAGCAGCTTCTTATGCCCAAAAGGCTATCCTGTGAGTTTTGGAGCCTTCGGCCAAGGAGGCCGAAGGCACCCCAGCGTGTATTCTGGGCTACTTTGAGGCTTGGGCCGTTGTATTTGGGCCTGAGTTGTTCCCTGAGCCCCAACGGACTTGTGTAGGAGAAGTAGGAGTCTATGGGCCGGGGGTTCCTGGGCCATATACTCCATCACTCACATTTTTGTATTATAAAAGCTTCGAATATAATTTCATATATGCCGAACATTTTCAGACAAAATGGTTTTATATCAGAGTAAATATATGTATACAGCTGCACATGTAATAATGGATATTTTTAATATTAAGAATTAGGAACATAAACTATATGAGTACGTTTCTTAATGATCGATTACATATTCACTTTGCTTATCAACCTATATAATGATCGAAATTACCATATTACATCATTACGAATGTGTATATTATGCTTTTATTTATTATCTTTATAATTGAGACTTGCTCTTTAATCATGTTAAAGTTTAATTACTTATTAAGTGATTGAATTGCCTTGGTATGTATTTACGTTGTTGGTTTTCAAGATTACCGTACTTGACATCTAAAGAAAATCCCAATTACCTATTCTACAAGTGAAGTTTGACAATTATCACATGTAAATAAAATATGGCAGTATAAACTAAATAGCATAGCAAATAAAACGTAATATAATTAAGACATGCAATTTATTAAGATATCTAAATGTAAAACTCTAAAATTCAATAACATTTTAAAGCATAAAAATAAGATTAAATTGAGAAGGGAATGAACACAGACCTCTACAAATCCCAAATTTGTCTCACACCTTACGATCCCTTAGTCTCTCTTCATCAATCTCATCCTATCTTATTACTTCCTTTCATCCTTACGATGTTCATGCAATCCATTCTATATTGTAAGGCTTAAGTTTATCTGGTGGTACTAGCTAGCTGGGTAGTCATTTCCTACTAATATTAATACACTTACTCTTTTTGTTCTTTTCTCCAATAGATCTGCCGAGTGTCCTCCTATGCATGTGATGAGTCATTCCCTTTCCTTTGTAATATATGCATGGAATAGCCAAGTGTCAACCTTGTCTCATTTTAGATTTATTTATTAATTTTTTTTTTATATTTTTATGTATCTCTAAAGAATTTATATTGTGGCAAGGTATTCGGCAATTATACTATTATTGTTATTATTTTCACAATTAGATTTGGCTACTCGGACCATTTATCTCTAATAGACAATAATTATTTTCAATCAACTTACTTCGATATGCATACTTCATTCAATTTTTCGTTTTTAATATATATTGAATTAATGAATGAGCTTTCTAATTCGTTTGTATTTTTATGCATGCATATGTGAAAAGAAGTTGTTTTGATCTGCATGTAACTTTTGTTTTATTCTTTTTAGTATTTGGCAAATTGTTCACCTATGTATATGGGAAGCACGCATTTCTTATACACGTGTAAGCATGCAAATATATATTAAATTGATAGGATACTAATTGCTCCTATGCCATTCCCATATGCATTTAATATACACGTCTATAGGTGTGTAATATACTAATACATTAGTGTACGTAATTAAATGATCATCATCATCGAACATTATTTATACGTTTATTAGTACTCATATATTTTTGATAACATTATTCTTAATTGTATACATTTATGTTTTACCTAGTTGTATTTTTAATAACTAAATCGCTTATTAAATTTTGCATGCACATATTTTATTATTTGTTATTTTGAACTATACGAAGTATAAGTTTTGGGATGTTACAATTCTTCCCCTCTAAAAAGAAATTTCGTCCTCGAAATTTACTTAATCAAACCAGTACAAAATCATTTTTTTAAGTGGTCTTACAAAAACACTTTTTTTAAGTTAATCTGTTATTTCCTTGGCTTCTTTTGCTGCTAATATCTTGACTGTTACGTTCTTCCTTGTATGTCAATAGTGGTACATTAGGAAATATAGTTCATTGGGAGCAATAACAACGCATGCCATAGAACTTATCTTAATTGATTAATAGTTAATGATGTCATTTAATTATTTTATGAACTAAATAAAGCGTTTTTTTTATATAACTTTAATTAATTTATGAGTTTGTGCATCTAACATTTAATTTGATACTATCTTTAACACCGTGTGGCACATTTAATTCTGAGCACATCATTAACAAAACTTGTTAATGACTATCAGTACTCTTAATCATTTACCAAATACGTAGTAACCCTTTTTTTTTAACACACGAAGTAACTTTATATCCATTCAATATTTATAACTGCTATATCTAATTGTTTTATTAATAGTCAAAAGCACGTATTAAGTAGATGCATATTTGAAAATAAACAGCCCATGAATCTTTTATATCTACTTTGTGACATATATATATATATATATATATATATATATATATATATATATATATATATATATATATATATATATATATTTGACTGCATATGAGAACATATATAACTATATAAGTTGTAGTTCATTTTTCTCTTGTAATTATGAGAACATATTTAAGTAGATATATAGTTAGAAGCCAAGTATTATAAGCACAATAACTATACGGGAACATATATAAGTCGTAATTTATTTTTCTTTTGTATCTTCACAGTTTTAATTAAAGTTTGGTCGACAATATGTAGCTATCTTTTTATATCATTGTATTACGAAAGATATACTACAGTAGTATTTAGATTTTTATTATCTAACTTTTATTAAACAAGTAATTCATTTTTCAATTTCAATTTAGGCCATTGTCTCAACCAACCAAGTTTTATTACTTATTCAAAACTTTCGCACCATCTCTATATTTAAAATCAGGTTTGTTTCGAGTGAGCTAAACACATGCATTTCTAAAACTTATCTTTTGAGAAACACAATTATTGGGGCATGATAAAATGTTGTTAAGGACAGATTCTCCGTATTAGAAAAATATTGATTGAATTATTATATACCTAATTATATTTTGTTCACCAAAAATTATTGGGATGCCCTTGAGGCTTCAACCTTAAATTTAGGTCACCGTGTATGAATATCAACTAATTCCACTTGTATGATATAAGATAAGAAGAGTCTCGTCTATATATTATTGACATTGTGGTTGTGACTAATTTGTACTCATTTACGACATACTAGTGATTCGAGCAACTCAATTTCCCAAGTCTAAATGAGCAATTTGGGAGTTTCGCCAATCAGAGTCACATCATTGTGTAAGTGAAATGTCCAACTCCTATCCTATATGCAATCTCCTAAACCTAGGCTCTGATACCACCAAATGTAACACCCCCTACCCGGCCCGGAAGGCTCGGGCAAGGAGCGCTACCCGCAGTGTCGGAGCACCAAAGCGCAAACTAACTTTTCATTATCATTTTGACTATTCTAGAAATACTTTAGGAATTTTAGGAAATAGTAATTTTATAAACATTCATAATTGCAGAAGCATCCATATTTTATACATAACACTTAAAAAGTTAAGTGTTGCTATCAGATTCTACTAACATGCTGACTACATATGAATGACACAGACTAAAAATAAAATATCACTAAATGCAAGTGTGACTCTGTGCTGATTGGCAGGTTGCTCCCAAATGCTTTCCTCCTTTTTCCTCCTTAAACTCCGTCTCGGACTATGTACCTACGCGAAGGACAAAATCCAACGCGCTAAGCAAATCTTGCTTAGTGGTGTTCATTCTTTCTCATACATTATCAATAACAAAAATCACATAATAAATTAACAATTAAAATAACTTCAAATATAAATTGTATTGAAAATAGAAATATCACCGTAATGATCTGTACCCGTTAACTTATGTATCTCACAAAAATAAACTTTGCTTCAAATTAGTAATTTAAAACTGTATGATGTCGTTTCATTCGATATAGCTCGTTCAATAATATTTCATTCTATTCTAAACACGTATTTCAACCTATTACAGAATGTATAACATTGTAATTATTAAAATCCCCATCTCAATTTGAACTATTATTATCTCTTTATTTTGTTTGAAACATATAGAGTAACTTACAAAATATACTTTTCTTATTTGCGTAGAAGCATATAAAATAGTTTATCCTGTTGTCTCCCGTATTCAATTCAATATAATGTTACATTCTCTTATCGTCCTTCATCTTTATATTCCTATATTTTACTTCGTACTTCGATTTTCTTATTTTCTATTTTCACATTTTCCTTTCATTCTTTCTGCCTCCATTTTGTCACTTCATGTCACAGTCTAAATTATTCACATGAGCAATATCATAGCTCGTTGTGATTCAATAATTCATTCAACATTCTTCGTGTTCCACTTTAACTTTCATTTGCTCAATTTTTCATCTTCTGCTCATTGTCAAACTCTCTATTTTCGTTTTTCACACTTTTATTAAGTTTCTGGAATTCTACTCCTTGATTTAATGGACTGGATAAACGGGACATTCCTCATCTGGTACTGTCCACTCTGTGGCTGCGGACCATCTGAGTAGTATCAGCCTGACCGTTGTGTGGGTCAGGCCTTTCGTTTGGGTACTGTCCACTCTGTGGCTGCGGACCCTAAACGATCGAAGTTCAAGATTTCGGGTATGGTAACAGCACTGACCGTTGTATGGGTCAGGCCTTTCGTTTGGGTACTGTCCACTCTGTGGCTGCGGACCCTAAACGATCGAATTCTACGGCCGTATTAACTATCCCTATTGGCATGCCAACCTATCCAGATCCAGAAACAAAGGTTTCAAACTCCATTTTATTTTATTCATTTCAATTGAGTCCGTATCACTAATATTATATTATTATTTTCCAATAATATCATTATAATCAATTTTAAGTATAATTTATAATATAATGATATTCCAGATTGTGTTGGAGTAAATACTCTCGTACTTGCTCACATTTTTGTATTATAAAAGCTTCGAATATAATTTCATATATGCCGAACATTTTCAGACAAAATGGTTTTATATCAGAGTAAATATATGTATACAGCTGCACATGTAATAATGGATATTTTTAATATTAAGAATTAGGAACATAAACTATATGAGTACGTTTCTTAATGATCGATTACATATTCACTTTGCTTATCAACCTATATAATGATCGAAATTACCATATTACATCATTATGAATGTGTATATTATGCTTTTATTTATTATCTTTATAATTGAGACTTGCTCTTTAATCATGTTAAAGTTTAATTACTTATTAAGTGATTGAATTGCCTTGGTATGTATTTACGTTGTTGGTTTTCAAGATTACCGTACTTGACATCTAAAGAAAATCCCAATTACCTATTCTACAAGTGAAGTTTGACAATTATCACATGTAAATAAAATATAGCAGTATAAACTAAATAGCATAGCAAATAAAACGTAATATAATTAAGACATGCAATTTATTAAGATATCTAAATGTAAAACTCTAAAATTCAATAACATTTTAAAGCATAAAAATAAGATTAAATTGAGAAGGGAATGAACACAGACCTCTACAAATCCCAAATTTGTCTCACACCTTACGATCCCTTAGTCTCTCTTCATCAATCTCATCCTATCTTATTACTTCCTTTCATCCTTACGATGTTCATGCAATCCATTCTATATTGTAAGGCTTAAGTTTATCTGGTGGTACTAGCTAGCTGGGTAGTCATTTCCTACTAATATTAATACACTTACTCTTTTTGTTCTTTTCTCCAATAGATCTGCCGAGTGTCCTCCTATGCATGTGATGAGTCATTCCCTTTCCTTTGTAATATATGCATGGAATAGCCAAGTGTCAACCTTGTCTCATTTTAGATTTATTTATTAATTTTTTTTTTATATTTTTATGTATCTCTAAAGAATTTATATTGTGGCAAGGTATTCGGCAATTATACTATTATTGTTATTATTTTCACAATTAGATTTGGCTACTCGGACCATTTATCTCTAATAGACAATAATTATTTTCAATCAACTTACTTCGATATGCATACTTCATTCAATTTTTCGTTTTTAATATATATTGAATTAATGAATGAGCTTTCTAATTCGTTTGTATTTTTATGCATGCATATGTGAAAAGAAGTTGTTTTGATCTGCATGTAACTTTTGTTTTATTCTTTTTAGTATTTGGCAAATTGTTCACCTATGTATATGGGAAGCACGCATTTCTTATACACGTGTAAGCATGCAAATATATATTAAATTGATAGGATACTAATTGCTCCTATGCCATTCCCATATGCATTTAATATACACGTCTATAGGTGTGTAATATACTAATACATTAGTGTACGTAATTAAATGATCATCATCATCGAACATTATTTATACGTTTATTAGTACTCATATATTTTTGATAACATTATTCTTAATTGTATACATTTATGTTTTACCTAGTTGTATTTTTAATAACTAAATCACTTATTAAATTTTGCATGCACATATTTTATTATTTGTTATTTTGAACTATACGAAGTATAAGTTTTGGGATGTTACAAGTAAACTGTAATCCTCTCTAAGTTGGGAGAATGGGTAGCAATGAGTTTTTGTTGGACTGTTTTGAATTTTTGATATCGTGCAGGCAGTTAGTAACTTGGTGATTATGATGCTCTTTTTTTTATCATTTGAAATGGTTGGTAATGTTTGAGTTTTTGTAAACTAAACATGAATTGTAATCCTCTGGGAGATCAACTAGCAATTAGTTTTTGTTGGACTATATTGATGTCTTGCAGGCAGTTGGTAACTTGGTGATTATGATGCTCTTTTTTTACCATTTGAAATGGTTGGTAGTGTTTGAGTTTTTGTAAACTAAACATTGAATTGTAATCCTCTGGGGCTCTGGGAGATCAACTATCAATGATTTTTTGGTTGGACTGTTGTGAGCATTTTAATCTAAATTATATGCTTTTTTCAAGGCAGTTTGTCATTCTAACTTTGCATCAAGGTATCTAGTAATTTAGAAATTCTAATTGCTAGGTTTTTGTAATAACTTTGGCATTGCTTTGGCATTGTACCGTACCGTTTTGGACCGTTCCGAAATGACATGGTACCGAATTGTTCCAATCCTAGAACCGAACCGTACCGGACCGTTTAAAACTTCATGAATACATTACGAGGTTTGCTAATTTCCCGGACCGTTCCGGACCGCGCCCACCCCTATCAGCATGTGTATCACCCTGGTTAGGATTTCACATGGGCAAATATGTAGATGAGCTTCGAACTGTGAGCAGATTTTTTTCGCTATAGATTCAGCAATCAACACTAGTTTAGAGGGCACTTGGGGCTTGATTGGGTTATAAGGGAGAGATGATTAATTTTTATTTTACTAGTTTATTATTTCTAGGGGAAATTCACACCAATAATCTGTACTTGTACCGATTACACAATAATAATCCCCACCGACAAAATGTATACAAATACTCCGAACTCTTAAACATGTTCACATAAATAGATGGAATGAAACGGGACTAACGGTTCCGTTTTATATTAATCCCTACCGCTACCATCGCTATTTCTTCTAGCCGGTCTCCATGTTCTCTTCCTTTTCTTCTTTATCTGCTGTCTTCTTCTCCATCTTCTCTTTGTCGCATAATTTTGGTTTCATTTTGTAATCATATTCACCTCATCACACGATCTTCTCACCAATCGATCTCTACCCTAAATTTTTCGTGCTCATAAAGGTTTACCCGAATTTACTTGTTTCATCCATGAAAACCTAAGTCAGAATTTTGCTCTTCAAAATGACCTATTGTAATTCTAATGAAGCCCAATCAACGATTACTCCATCATCAAAAAGCATATCAAAGGTACTTGTGAAATGCGACCATGGCATGGTTTCAGCTTTGAAGACAGTGACATTTGGGCCAAACAAGGGAAAGAAATTCTATGGCTGTCCTTTATGGCAGGTATAATTAAGACCAAATTATGAATAACTGTTTTTTTTTGTATTAGATTTTGACATAGGTGTTATGTTTTTGTAATTTGCAGAGTGACAATTGTAATTTCTTTTTGTGGGAGCATGATTCAAAGAAGATGGAGAGTAGGGTGTCAATGGATACAGAAAAGCAGTCAGTTTTGGATGAGAATGAAAAGCTTAGAAAAGAGCTGGAAGCAATGAAAATTGAGAACAAAATTTTGTTGGAAAAAATATGTAAGCTCAGAATGAAAAAAAAATTGTTAGAGGCTGATAGAAGGAAAGTAAATTCAGGGAAAAAGGCTATGTGTGGTGTTGTTTTATCTTGGGTTGTCATTGCTATTGTGGTATCCATTTTAGTTGGTAGGATGTAAGGATGATAGCAGTGTGGTGTGCTTTGTCATTGTACAATCCATTTAGGCCAATTTGGTCTGTTTTTGTAATAAGTTTGGGATATATGTTGTGCTATTTTGTTTGATATGGTAATGTTTATACACCTTCAACATTGATTATCAATTTATTAAGAGACTGCAGTTTAGATTTAATGGGAACATGAAATATTTTAAAATTGCAGCTAGTTTGTTTGTAATGATGGCAATTTGTTACACATGATATCCACATATCTATTGCACTTAGAAATACTAAATTATGCACCCGTTGTGTTTTCTGTTTCCACTCAAAACAGTAAAATGTCATTGGGAAAAAATCTGAAAAACTTCTCTGGATCACCATAAACAACTACAAAGAATGTTGATTAAAAAAAATGAGCATGTTTTAGAAATATTTTCCAGTCAAATTTGATTATGTATTCGGAGTTTCTCACAACTTTGACATCTTAAATCATGCTATATCGAAAAGATATTAAGATATGGAACTCACATTTTAAAAACTGATAAGAATTTATAAAGTTGGTTTCACAACCATAATTAAGAAATAGTAACAAATGTATTACTGTGTATCCTAAAAAGTTCATGGTTTAATAAAACTAAACTAAAATGAATGAAGTGGTGGAATGTAGTAAAGATGCCAAAGTTCTGGGTGAAAGAAGTGAATAATGCCAAACCATGATATGTGCAGATTCGAATTCAAAGGGCTAGGGAAAGATGGCTAGCTAGCTAGTCTTTTTTAGTTGCTTCTATTTCAATGGCTTTGCTGTCAGCCCAATGTTTAAAGTGGCTTTAAGTATTATCCACCAAAAAGAGATCACTTCCAGTATTCTATAGCTTTATAATATAAGCAGTGGTGAGGTTCCTTTAACATATTATGAATGTAATAGGAGTTACTTCTGTAAGTTTCATCCAGACATGCATCATTAAAGCTTCTCATGGCAAATTAAAGAGCTTGTCCACAACTAGGATAGAAACAGAAGTATAAGACATGTTCAAGTGACTGCTTATAATTTGTATTCACTGAAGTCTTGAAGAGACTGATAGTGTGAAAAAGGTTGGAACCATGAACTAGTATTGGCACGCTGGGGTTGTGAAGAGACTGAAGTATTATCAAGTCCCAGGATTCCGGCCATTAGCTTAAGAAAAAAATCAGCCAGACTAATGTGGAATATCAGATTGTTTTAAAAGATGTTGTGTCTAGACTGTAGATTCCATCCAATAATAACAACAATAAAAACTGCAATCCATCCCAAAATATATAAACATCATCCAAGAATTCATTCATACAATAACATACTAACATCCAATCAGGGTTCATCTAACCAAAATATAGTTTGAAATGGTCAATATCTGCAAAACCAGCAATTTTCTAACCAAAGTATACCAAAAACGACTAATACATGATCCATCTAATTAAAAACTGTCATGGGAATCAACACTGCCTTCAGGTTTGAGTTGCGCCCGTAGAAGCGTTAATGCTTTCATTTTGTCTTGACAGAGATGATTGGGTCTTAGGGAAGGACACTTCAGATACATTCATAGGATTAGTCATTGTCTGCAAAATCAAAGTATAGCCAAAAAAAAATACGAATAAGACTTGCTACAAAAAGTCATATAAATGATTACCACAAAAGTATTAAAAAACATTAGTACACATACATTCATATACTGATTACCATCTGCAGAGTTATAGTAATCCCCAGATCCAGCTGCAATCTGCATATTTTCAGTTTTAGAATTAAATAAAATTTTAAAATGATTTAAATAAATTAAATAGCTAACATATGTTCCCCTCTCACTTTGTTTCTGCCTTCAACCGCTTGTATTCCTCTTCCCCTTCTTTGCCTATTCCCACCCCTACCTCTATTAGAAGGTTGGGCCACAACTGAATGGTGATTTGTATTTGAAACTTGATCATTAATATTTATCTTTCTTGGCCTCCCTCTAGGCCTCTTAGTAATGGCTTGTGAGAGTTCTTCAGGGTTGCTCTTGCACTTGTTTTTTGTGTGCCCTTTTTCCTTACACTTACTACAATGCATCTCTCTACCATGCCTAGTTAGCTTCCCAACTTTTTTAGGATCCTCATAAGGATCTCTTTTTCTTTTTTTCTGTGGTCTGCCAGGGCCTTTTTTAATTGGAGGGGGGTGAACCAAAATTTCAGAAGATGGCCAATACTTTTCACCCTCTAAAGCAGCTATCTTCCCACTATAACTCTTCAAGTAGGTTGTTCTCTTGTAGAAAGGATGCACAAAGTCTTCTGCTTTCTTTCTCAAAAAAAAAATGCATGATATTGCATGACAACATGGGATACCGGTGAGGTCCCATTTTCTACATGTGCATGTTTGGTTTTCCAAATCCACAACCAACTCATCTAGAACATGTCTTACTTGGAATTGTGTCATTGTCGAAGGCGTTGGATAACAGTTAATGCTTTCATCTTTTGACCTTTCCAGTTTCGCAGCAATCCTAGGACAAATTTCATGATCATTTGCTTCCATCCATTGCCTTTTCACCACTAACCTTTCCATTAAAGCAGTCCGTATATCCTCTAACATGTAGATAATATGTTTAGATCTTGTTTCGATAATGTAACCATTTAAAGTTTCTGCCATGTTATTCACAATGACATCACATTTCGTGTGTGTGTTTAGAAAAGCCCTACAGAATGATTTAGGATTTTGAGCTACAAAAGCTTCTGCAGCTGATTTGGATATCTTTCCTAGCTTTTCTAAAGCCTCACTATATCCAACTTCATTATACGATCTCGCAGCTTCCCAAAAGTAACCTTTTATCTCATCACCTTTAAATTTAGAGTGCCAGTTCTTAAATATATGCCTTGCACAATTTCTATGCTCAGCCAAAGGGAGTACTTTTGACACAGCATTTACGAGACCCTGCAAAATGTATATTACATTTATCTACTTCATCACAAGTTCACACATGAGATTATTTACAAGATAAATTTAAATGAAACAAACCTTTTGTTGGTCAGATATTAATGTCCAGCCTTCTCCATTTGTTGTCTCCAAACAAAAATGTAACTTTGATAAAAACCATTCCCAAGAGTTATTGTTTTCACCCTCCACGGCAGCCCAAGCCAAGGGAAACATTTGATTATTCCCATCTCTCCCAACAGCAACTAGCAGCATCCCACCCAAAAAAGTCTTTAAAAAGCAGCCATCTAAACAAACAACCCTTCTACAACTACTTAGAAGACCACATTTCAACCCATCAAAACATACAAACAGCCGCTGAAAAATCAATGGATTTCTGATGACCTTAGGATCTGTGAATAAGTCAAAGAATGAATTAGGATTTGCCTTCCTCAGAGCCATTAAATAGCTACCAACCTTAGCATAATGGTCCTTCATTGAACCATGTAACATTTTGTTAGCCTCATACTTTATTTTGTATGCTAACGTTCTCTTGATAACCACTTTCCACTTCTTCTTAACGGCATCAACAATTTGCTTCCCGGACCAGTGGGGTGTAGCTTTAAAGACTTCCAATAAATTTTTGGCCATCCACTTGGACTTCAGTTGTCTATTCCTGCTCATGTCTCTAAAACAGTTATGTTTGTTGTTCACAGATTTCACAACAAAACAGTCCCGTTTATAGTCCCAAGAACCATAGATAGAAAACTTGCAGCCTGGTGCACATTTCACGCCTAATCTTTGGCTCCTGTTTTGATCACTAACATTGTAAGTCAAATTTCGTCCTTGAGCAACTGCATACCTAGTGATAGCTTCTCTAAACTTCTCTGCGTTACCAAACCTTATCCCTGCACACCATTGTAATTTGCTGAAATCAGTAGACTCGTTCACAATTGGTGCCCTACCCTTCTTCTTCTTCCCTAAAATATCATCTTCTTCACTATCTCCTGGGGAATCTACTTCACCATCACTATCTTCATACTCTGAAACACATCCACCAACTTCTTTATCTAATATCAACAATTGTTCTTGTTCTCCGGCAGATGTGCCCTCTTCCATTTGAACAGTAGCTTGTTTCACTTCTTCAGTTGTTTTCATATTCCATTTCTCCACTCTATCTCTAGCTTCAGTCCATTCTTCATCACTCGTATCACTTTTTCCTCCATCCAGTGCTTCTAAATATGGATGCTCAGGTTCTTCAAAGCCGTCATCCCATCTATAGTTTTGTTCTCCTTCTTCTGAGTTCTCCTCTATACCTTCAGCGAAAGGGGAATGGGCAGGGTATTCGATTGAGGTATTGTATTGATTTTCATCACCCTTATGCACAACATATAAGTCAACCACACCTACTTGCATACCCAATCTGCCTATTTCTATCACATCTTTATCACCACTAAGCTTATGCAAGCCTGCATTTAACGACTCCCCAGGAACAAGGTAATAAATATCCTCAATTTCATCATCAATTCCCATCTCTTTGGGCAAACTGAACAGCAACCAAAAATCCAATTTATCAGGATCTATATTCATTGCGAGTGTTTCCTCCCCTCCTACATAATGTGATGGGGCTGTTTTGTTTAAATGCCCTCCATAATGATAGTTCAGATTAAACAACTCCATTCCTGCAGATCTCCAATTGACAAAACTCAAGTCACATGCTTTCATCTTTTAAAAAGATCATTACAGTAACAATATAAAGGAACATTCAATTGGGATTTATGTCAATAGTGGACAGAGTATAGACAATACACTTATATATTACACAAGCAAAACAGTTGTATAAAAAAGATGAATGTCTTGGTTAAACCTCTACTTAGAATTAAATACCTATTTTATGATTTTTTTGGGAATTTAAAACCCTAAGTGCTTATAATAAACACTATATTTCCACATGAGAATCTGCTAAGACGTAGCTTTAGTCATCAATTACATCAAAAGCAAACACAAAGTCAATAACCAATCTTTCTCAAAATGAGAAGTCATAACCCTGAAATCGGGAAGGACATATCTTTCAAAGACTCATTTCTATCTTCCAAAGTCAACAACCAATCTTCGAAGACTGATTCCTATCTAAAAGAAAAAGAATTACATTAATAACCTGATAATCCAAAGAATTCCAAAGAGTTGTTTCTGGTATGCTACTTCTCCACCAAATACTCGACCGTTTCTTCAATTTTCTCTTCTTAATCGAGCCTGGTCGGGTAGCTCCAAGATTAGCAGCGAAGTGTGGTGATTACATGAGAAAAACCAGTTCAGTGATGATAGAAAGAGTGCGTGAGGCAGTTGATGAGAGCGGGAGGAAGATAAATCAAATATTTTGAAGAGTAAATGAGGGGGAGGGCAAGAAACGGGATGTGTGGGAGGTGGATGGGGATTAAGCGGTGAAACGGAAACGTTAATTCCGTTTCATTTTATCTATTTATGTGAATGTGTTTATCTGTTTGGATTAATTGTATCAATTCATTTGGTTGGGATTATTATTGTAAAATCAGTGTAAGTACGGATTATTGGTGTCAATTTCACCTTATTTCTATTCTTTACAGGGAAAACAATGTATACATAAAATTAGAAATTACTTCAAATAGGACTAAAACTATGGCAAAAACTCAAAATAGGACTTGATATGTTTTTATTCCAAAATAGGATCATATTGGTCCAATTGGAAACACACCTATTTCTTCATTCCATTCCTACCCCTCCTTTAAATATGAGTAAAACATAGTCAAAATTCATAATTAAATGTTTAATTCATACGTAGTAATAAATTTGAAAAAAATTCAAAAATTCGTAGGAAAATATTAAAAAAATTAATAAAAATTTTACAAAATAAAAAATCGATTTTTTTATTTATTTTTTATAATTAATAAAAAAAATAGTAAAACTCCATAAAAAATTTATAAAAAAATGGATGCCTTTCCTACTACCTCTCTCCACCACCACCTCTGATCCGATCGGTGTAAAAAATGCTATCTTTTTTTTTAAATTCCAAAAAAATGGCATATTACTGAGAATGACAACATTTTCATTCTGCCAACTTGAATCATTTTGATTTCTGCCAAAAATATGGCATTCGTAATATTTTTGGCATTTTTTTCCCCCGGTGACAGGAGGTGGTGGTGCTGCCTCCCTGCACCACCACCTCCGACCGTTAAAAAAATGTCATATTTACATAAAACTGCCATTTTTTTTCCTGAAAATGCCAAAAACAATGGCATATTTCTCTTTGAGAATGCCAAGTCGAATCATTCTGCCAACTTGAATCATTCTTACTTCTGCCAAAAATATGGCATTCATAATGAATTTGGCATTTTTTTGCCAAATGACTAGAGGTGGTGGTGCTAGGGCGACAAAGGTGGCGTTTTTTTATAGTATTATTGTTTTTTTGGTATTTTTACGAATTATTATTATTTTTTATTATTTTATTATAAACTAAAACATTCCAATAGTTATAAGGGTACATTTGTCCAAGACACACATAATTAGTCCTATAGAAACATAGTTTGATTTTTGATCCTATTTGTGCAAAATGAGTGACTTTTAGTCCTATAATAATTAACCCAGATAAAATTCAATCGCACATTTAACCACATAAGTTTCAATAGCATCAAAATAATATTGTTTGTTTCAAACATAATCCACCCACCTAGGGCCGGGCTGGTATGTTTGAAGGCGCAGCCGCGCAGGGGCATACTTTTTTAAAAAATTGTAAAATCTTTTTTTTGTCTAAATTAACATGCATAATAATAAATTTCACAAAAAATTGACATAATTTAAAAAAATTGTAAAATTCTTTTTATTTTTTGTCTAAATTAACATGCATAATAATAAATATCACAAAAAAATTCGATAAAAAAATCTACTTTTATAAACAATAAATGTCTAATAGGGACAAAAACGTTTCGAATGAAGCTTAAACTTGTATTTTGTACACATTTTTCAGTCCTTACCATTGACGTTTTTTTTGTAAAGTTAGGGTATAAATAAAAAATACCAGTTGAAAAGGTTCACTTTTACAAATAATAAATGTGTAACATAATAATTTCAAAATAATCAATTCTTTTGTGGATCCCGCGCTCACTAATTAATACCAGCTTCACAATAATCTTGAAATAATCTGAATTCATATTTCAATCCCGAATTATTTTGTCAAATAATCTCGTTAAATAAACTTCATCACTCAATCATGATATAAAAAATAATGCGTCATATCAGCAACTTAATCCTCCAATAATCTTATGGATGGAGATGCCCTTAGGGCATCTCCATCCATACTGATGTCATGTGATCCCTCCCCTCTCTTCCACATCATTTCCCTAAAAAAGTTTAATCACCTCTAACCTATCACACTTTCTCCTCACTATGGTGACCTAGGTCATTTAAAATTTGTACATTCTCCTTGCATATTTTTGGTATATTCCACCATTATTAATTTATATAATTTGAAAAAGGAAAATCCACATTTGACCGACTATAATTATTTATTGTTGGTAATTGGCATTGTATCTAGGTAGAGAACGGGTTGGATCCATTTTCAGAGGAAAATATATTCTAAAACAGATAAAATTAGATGCAAGAGAGAAAAAAGTGGTAAAATTTGAAGTGACTAAACATATCCTTCATTGGTGTCTACTTCTAAAGGAAAACAATCTAATTTTTTGGTATAATATTTTTCACAATAAATTAAATTTAAAGAATAATAAATGAAATTAGGGAGTTGGGGATAGTTAATGGGGTTGGTGGTTACCTTGATTGGGAAGAGAAGACATCTGTTTCTCATGCCACTATTTTTTCTAAATAAAAAGCCACTTAACTTTCTATACTTGGTTAGTAAAAAAATGTTCAACAATGCTTGATATACCCACTCTTATACCCACTTTATACCCATCATGTTTGTGAAGTGTTTTTTTTGTCTGTGAATCCGATTCACAGACAATATTTTGTTTGTGCAAACACTTCACAAACATATGTGGGTACAAAAGTGGGTATAAGAGTGAGTACAAACATAATTTTTGAAAAATGTTTGTCAGATCACATCCTCAACCTTACATTTTGACCCATCACCTCATGACCTCCCACATTGGATCAAGTGGGATAATTTGTTGAGAGCTTCTTGTACCCACTATTGTACCCACTTTTGTACCCACCATGTCTACATAGACATATTTTTGTCTATGACCGGGATTCACAGAAAAAAAACTCCTCACAGACATGGTGAGTACAAAAATGGGTACAATAGTGGATACAAATAGTTTTTGTACTATTTGTTTTTTATCCTCCGTGACCTCTCGGGTGCTCTAAAAGGTTGGAAGTTGGAATTACATATTTGGTACTCCCTCCGTCCCTATTATATCTTCCAAATAGGTTTGACACAGAGTTTAAGATAGTGGGTATTGTGTGGTAGAGAGTTGTGCAGAGGAGAGAGAAATGTGTAAGAATTGCTGTGAACCACAAATTCTGGCCAAAAAAGGAAAGTGGAAGTTTTAATTGGGACGGACGAAAAAGGAAAGTTGGAAGTTTATTTAGGGACGGAGGGAGTACTTCATAACTGATTAACCCATTATACGAAAAAGAATAGAAAAACGTAAAAACTAAATAAAAATGGAGACCATATGTCAGATCAGCCAATTAAAATAAAAGGATGACACCTCATCCCTGAGGGGGCCCCAACACCGATCGGACGGCATGCTTGGAGGGTGTAAATTGGACTATAATCACAATCTGACAGATAGAGAGTGAGGCTCTGTCCCTGATACTTGCAGAGGCCCTATGCATTTTTAGCATAGTAACCTCTCATCGCAGCTGCCGGGATTCGAACCCGGGATCTAACCCTTATGATACTCCCTCGCTACCAGTTGAGCTACGCCCACCGGTGGTGAGATCACCCAATCACATGCTCTAGGGAGTTGTCAGCCGATAACTTGATCTAATTGATAATTTTTTAATAGTAAATGTATTTATTTTATCATCAAAAAAAATAGTAAATGTATTTATTTAATGTTTTTTTAGTAGAAGGGTTGGACGGATGTATTTGATATAGTATAAGAGTGTATTTGAATCTTTTTTCCAATTTTTTATTAATATAGGAATAAATGTATTAAATGTTAAAAGTTTTTTTTTAAACTTAAAAGTAAACATTTCTTTTTGTACTAATAATTAGAAAGAAACGGAGGGAGTATGATGCTTTTGAAGATTCTCTGCGTCTGCACTTCATATTCGTGGCTTTCATTGCTCTTCATATGACCGACGCTCTCTACACCTGATTCCTCATTTTCTCAAAAAGATCAAATTTCATACACACAATCTTCGATTTAACTGCGACATTTACAGGAACTCCATGGACAGGTGATGAAAATAGTCCTTCTTTCCAGTTTTTCTCTTTGATTTTGCACGTATATGTGTTATTCCAATCAAAGTTATATCCGAGGACGCTCTTTCCTTATATTTTTATTCCTGTTTTTCATTATTCCCTTTTACTTTTCGTAATTTCATCTATGCGATTCGACGCTTCTTGAGTGCAAAGGCTGTGTCCTTGTTTGGACATTTTTGTGATTCACTGATACATTATTGTATTGATGTTCTTGAGAACTTGATGCGTATAGTTAATGTGGAAATGTAGATGGTGGGTATAATATACAGTGCCTTACTGCCTTAAGGTAGACATTGATGTAGTTTCTTTTGAAAATTTCTTTATTTTTTGTTCAAAAATCATTTTGACCTTTCCCTATTATATTTGGAATTGAGGCTGTTCGTTGTAAAAGTATGGGTAGTTTTTATCTCAAGTAGTGTATAATTAAATATGTGTGCTAGAGATTAAGAATACGTAGCTAAACAGAAAAATGTTATAACTAGATATAATGATGTGTAAAATGAAAACAAGCTCATATAAAACTGTGATAGAATATAAGCAGAAAATTCTTGTTTCATAAGACTATTATTACTATTGGAGAGGTAAAAGAAATTAACATCTAACCAACACTGCATTCTTCATTGGCAGTGTTTCTTGTCTTGCTCAACTGGTTCCACTTGAAGCAGTACTGTTTGACATTGATGGAACTTTATGCGACTCTGATCCAATCCACCTTCTTGCCTTTCGTGAAATGCTTCAGGAGGTATGTATTATCTGTTCATTTTATACTAAAGAGGCTGGTATAAATTAATAAGATATTCATTTCTCCCAATTTACAGCCGACTTGCAGTACAATGTTTCATGAATTTTGATATCTGACTTTTGGGGGGCCTAATGCAGATAGGCTACAATGGTGGTGTTCCAATTGATGAGGATTTTTTTGTCAAAAACATTGCTGGCAAACATAATGAGGACATCGCTTCTTTCCTTTTCCCTGATGATCATCCAAGGGGAGTGAAATTTTGTGAGGACAAAGAAGCTCTATTCAGAAGGTAATCAAAGTTGACCAAATGCTAAGGAAATTTCCATATAATTGAATTTATCCAAAATGTAATAGTTTAAAATCCAGGCTTCCGGCAGACTGAAATGTATTCATTTAAAAGTGTAAACTAATACTTTTCCAAAAAAATTGTTTTTTTTTTTAATTAATTGCTTTCAAAATTTAAAATATTAAATTTTGGTTCATCTCATTGTGAGGCAGTCCCATACGTCACTACTTTTTTCTAGATTCACCCTTTGCCCGTTTAGAACACGAACGCAAAATACAGGGGGAATAGAGTCGGAAAGAAAATAAAGATAACTGGAAGAGAATTTCGGGGGGGGGGGGGAGGGGGGGGGGGATACAAAGGCAGACTCAAACTGAATATATTGCTTTTAGATATTTGTTCAAACTCCTATTATTTATTTGTATCATAGAAAGACTAAGAAATTCAAACCTTCTTTGTATCATAATGTGTTTAAAATTTTGTTTGCATTTTCTGGGATCCAACATACCCTTTCAGACTTTTTCTCTATGCCCAACTCCCACCTCATAATTGATTGGCTTCATAGTACAGATTGGCGAAGGAAAATCTGAAGCCTATTAATGGCCTATACAAGTTGAAGAAGTGGATTGAAGATCATGGTTTGAAACGTGCTGCAGTTACTAATGCACCAAGGCCAAATGCTGAATTGATGATTCAAATTCTAGGCCTTGCAGACTTCTTTGAGGCTGTTATTGTCGGCAGTGAGTGTGAGCATGCCAAACCATTTCCTGACCCATACTTGAAGGCCCTTGAATTGCTTAAGGTTTCCAAAGATCACACCATCATCTTTGAGGTTTGTTCAGTTTCTCATTAGTGTAGCCTGTGGTGGGCAACCAGACCCTGCCCACTGGAGTTCAGTAAATAATAAAATTTGGTTTGATCATCTGGCCATGCTGTTTTTTATAAGGGTCACATAGCGTCATGTCCGACATCTTGTCTCGAATCTCGATAGAGTGCATTTTTCATATTTCGTTGAGCCAAATCACATTAGTAGCCTGTAGCTCGATATCTTATACTCCGTATGTTTGTTTATGATTTTATATTTAGCTGGTGTGTGACAATCTCTTCACGAATACCGTTTTTAGTGTGAACTTTGAAAGCTCATTTGGATCAATGGTTTTTCCTGCCCACACTGAATTCGAAATTCTAGGAGTCTGATTTTGCCATGCAGTTTCTAGTCTTACGAATTGCTGAGAACTTTATTACTCTTTATGTGTTTAGGATTCTGTTTCTGGGATAAAAGCTGGTGTTGCTGCAGGGATTCCAGTTATTGGCTTGACCACCCAAAACCCTGCCGACTTACTGATGGAAGCTAAGCCTGCATTTCTGATCAAAGATTATGCAGATCCTAAACTCTGGGCAGCTCTTGAAGGTATCGATAAAAATGCTTGAGAATGGCAGTCAGTCAAGTCAGACTACTGCTGCAAAATCTGAAACACCATTGGCCGTTGCAATAATACTGAAGCTGGTTCAGCAAAATCTCATGTATAAGAGACGTTACTTGGTGAGTAGTATCCCAGCGGGGCTTGGGCAATATATGTTTTTTTTAGCATTTGAGATCTAAACTCTTATGGTCCGTTTCGATGAAGGTTTTTAGAGGGTTAGGAAAGCTGTGGATAGCTTTGTCTATATCTTCATAAATACAATTATTCTGGAAACGAATGCCAGTTAATTGGAATATGAAATATTATGTTAACCTATTGATTTTTTCAAGGGAAAAAGGTCAAACATATGCCCTTTTATTGTTTCGAACCCTTCACTTAAACTCTATATTAAACAAGTATCATATGAGTACATGTTTACTTTAAAAGATTGATCAATCTCATCATTTTATCTGTTTTTGACCTTGATGTGAGATTTCTTGCACTTAACATAGATATAGCAACAATATAGGGCTAAAGTACGAGTATTGTTTCCACAAGAACAGAAAAAGGGAATTAAGTGTTCATTAATTTCAGCAATTTAAAATAAATAAATTAAATGCGAATGTATGAGATTGAATTTTTGAAATCAAAATGCGACAAGAAATAAAGCTAAATTAAGAGGCTCTTTCGAATTAAAAAGGGGATAGAGATTGATTCCAGGGCTTAATCATATTTTTGGTCCAATAATAAGTCTTAATCACATGAAAATCATTTAATTAAATTATGTTAATCAATACTAAATTCTTACTGCTCTCGTGATACGATTTAGAGAGTCAGGCGGATCTCTCATGTGATACGCTTCTAAATTGTTGCCAAAACGAGCGAACATAAACTATCTAATTGTGCTAATCTCTTAGCTAGTGATTGGACGTGCGTGAAAGTGTCATAGAACAATTTAGATCTCTCTTAAATTGTTCTATGTGCAATTAGAATTTTAGTGGTCGTTCCAGGTTACAAATGTATCTTAGTATATTTGGAAGGAAATTTATCAAGTAGCTTGTTGTGAGATGAAGGAATTTCAATAGTTCTTTTGTAACAATATAACTTGTTATATTGTTGTGAAGTTCCTCCTATCTTAGTGCAGCCTTCTAACTTCAGCCTTCTATCTTAGTAATTGTTATTTACTAATTTTACTATTGTGTACTTGTAAATTACAACAACCATGAACCCCAACTAAGTTACTAAATTAATTAACGTTATTGAGATAATTAGCTACACTATAAGAAAAAATCTCCCTAGTTACAAAAAAAATCATCAATATTCTGCACTTCATCTGCATGCGAGGTTAGAATAAACAAATTTCGAAGTCCTAATCTAAGTGAGCAGATTCAATGGCAGCATACACAATAAATTTACTCCACCCTTATGGACCTCAAATTAGGTTTCTCCTTCATCAATACTCTTCACTTCATCTGCATGTGATGATCCTCCTTCACTAGTCCTATCGCACATCAGGTTTCCTCTTGGCCGGGATAGCAAGTCGGATATCTCACATGTCTCTCTTTTTACGAACTCTCTGGAGTCAGCACGCTGCAAGCAAGAGACCTTATCTACACAATGATTTGAACTCTTCTTTTTAAGCATCCAGCTCCTCTTCAACACCTTTGATTTCTGCCTTGTACTCTGAAGTGTCAAACCCTTCTTTCTCTTATCCAGCACACTAAGTTTCCATTTCTTCCTTGTTTGTTCAAGAAGAGCATCAACTGCAGAAACTGTCCCTTCTGGATGACATTTGACTATGCGATGATCCCTATTTTAAGCATTGCAAATTTACACTTTTGAGCATATATGACACCCACCTGTGCAATTCTGTAAACATGATGTGGATAAAATGTTGGAGTTTAAGTGATAGAAAACGTTGGAGCTTAAGCAGGTTCTTGGAGTGAATATATGATTCCCACTTAGCTTTCATCATAAACCACAACAATATCTTTCTGTCAGAGTAATCAGTATTAGAAATTAGTTTGCAGCTACAAATTGGACTAATTTTGACCTGATATAAAAAGGTATTTAACTGTAGGACTGTAGGAGTGATAAACTACAAAAACAAAAAACATGAAGAAAGCAACAAAACTTTCAGACATACACTCAAAATATAAAATTTGAAAAGATAAAAGTCCTAAATCTCTACTTTAATAAAAGCGAAAGGTGTACAGCAGGAAATTAAGCTTGGTTTTCTTTTCCGGAGTTAGGAACAGAACATGCAAAAAGTATTAAGATTTGTCTCAAGTAACCAAGAGTCTCTTCCAAATAGTACCCAGCCATTAGCACCTTATATTAAAACAATTTCTACGGTCTAAAATTTCTATGTAACTATGTTATGTATGTATAAAATGAGGATTTCTGCTTTTCAAATTTCACCATATTGTAATATTTACTTCACTAACTATCACCCAAATGGTTGCTAACATATTATATTATATATTATGTATGCAAACAGAATGTGGATTGTTACATTTCCATCCAGGCTTCTATAGTTCTATGCTTCTTCTCAAGACCAGGCCAGGAAACCTTTGCTTTTTCTCACTTTAAGAATCTGATCAATACACACCTTATTAGTAACTACGACGAAGTATTTGCTGGAATGTTTCATTGTCACTATGATAGCAGCGGATGATGTTTTTTACTGGTTGGTAAAAATCATGCAGCTTTCTCCGCGAGTTTTTCCTTAATAGCTAGCTGCTTTGCTTCTTAATTTTCTCCACCTATAAAATCCAGTTACATATATCCCAGGAAATGAACTGCCCAAGCTTCTAAAACAATCCTATATAAGGTTTGTACATGATCAAATGTTTAAAGTGTGAAAAAAGGGGGTTTTGGTGACGTAGAAGACAAAATCCTAATCTCCTTCAAAGTGCGCTGATATTCCCGACGTTCTTTGGCATATATACCTCATTTAAAACCTTTAAGACAAAGGGAAACTGATTCACAAATTACAGCACCTCCCCGTCATCAAGTCGTTCATGTTAGTCCATCCTCTGTACTTTGCTTTAGTACAAGAGCAAGAATGCGTACATCCGACCCCTTACCTCACCGTAAGTGGGAGCTTTTGCGGCACTGACCTTACCCTGGTACAAGGATTGTCCGGGTGAAGAAAAAATCTGCACCGAATGGATGATTAGCGTAGAGAATAAATTCATAGAAGTGATAATAATGTTCCATCCTTTGCAATGGAGCCAAAGTCTCACTATTTTTGGGCTCGGGAATATGATGGAATAAACTAATAAAGTAAAATGGCTCCCTAAATTGGCTTCTTTGTTATGCAGCAGTAGTTAGTCTAACAAAGCATTCCGGCCCAGCTATTTGTGAGGTTACCGTGCATAGTGGGAGGCCTCGAGTTCGAAACCCGCTAAGCACATAAGAAACAAAGCATTACTCCAGGCTCCCCCAGCCCCCTCCCCCAAGACCCACCCTGGAGTAAAAAAAAGAAGCAGTAGTTAGGCTGTGCAATTTTCGATGTGAATTTCACCATGGGTCATCTGGAACAGTCTCCCTGTGCTTTAGCATAGAGTAAGACTGCATACATTCGATCCCCCTTACACCACCGTAGGTGGGAGCCTTTACCACACTAGGGTAATGTTGATGATGGAGTGATAATAAGAGATGAACCACAAGGTCCACAGGGAAGAATGAATTAACACGGTGAAGAAATCAAACGAAGAATTTTGCAAAAGGGGGTGATGGACTGATGTACGTGCAGTGAAGAAACAAGAAGGATATTTTAGGAATGGGAGTGGATTATACGATCCACTGAAGAGAGGCGTTACTTTCTTTAACATTGTACAATCCAAACATATCTACTGAGTTTTTTATAAGTATTGATTGAGGTCTCGTTTGGTAGTTTACAAGTTAAATCTTTGCCCGCGAAGTGATTGCATGCAAAGTATAGAGAATCAATCATTTTGCATCTAAAAATACTACCTCCGTCCTTTAAAACTTTGCCAAAGTTGACCGACACGGAGAATAATAAAGTAAAAACCGTGTAGTTGAGTTTTGTGCACAAGAAAGAGAAATAACAGAAACCACAAAATAATTGTTTAAAAGGAAAAGTGGAAAAGTTTTTTGGGACGTCCCAAAAAGCAAATATGACAAAGTTTTAAGGGACGAAGGGAGTAGATTACATTGTTTGGCTAGATGTGTAATTTATTGTTAAATTGCACGCAAAGTCGTTGAAGTGCTTCATAAAATGCATGCTTAGTATTTTACCATCCTCCCCCACGTAAAATATTTTACATTGTACAATGCGAAATGTTTTAAAAAGTGCCCAATAGTTTACATTAAATAATCAAACCTAACAGTGCATCTTATTTTTTAATAAAACCTGGCAAACGTTCCCCGGCGTTTGCCCCACTGATTTTGGTGGTTTGCCTACCGGGTTCAAAAAAAAAAAAAAAAATCAAACCTAACAGTGTTAACATTTTACGTCCTTACACTTCACATGCAAAGTAATTATTTTACATCCTACCGAACGCCCCCTGAATGTTGAAAAATTTCAGTCGATTATGAGCTCAAATTGTGTGACGTAGGGAGCCTAAATACATTAAAGACATATTTAGATCAATACAACAATTAGTGGAAGCAAGATATGGAACTACATACCTCCAGCCATTTTTTATGAACAACTCACTGCCCTTGCTTCCTTTGCACTTCCAAGCCCTTCTCTTCACTCAGTTTTGATTAGGGCTGCACAAGAATAACCCGTACCCGCATAACCCACCCGACCCGACCCAACCCTACCCGACCCTATTTAATCGGGTATTTGATTTTTAAAAATATTCATGGGTTAGATATGTTTGAACCCGCACCTAATGGGTAGGGTTGCAGAATTAAAATCTCAAACCCGATAGTACCCGACCTGGCCGAAGTTCATTTTACTATTATTATGCTACAACGTTTTCTTGGATAATTTCAATTTAAGACCAATGTGCTCTATCTAGGACTTTATGATATTAGAATTATAATTAAACATTTATCATTTTGACTAGGTGATTATTATATATTTACGTTTCCTTCTAAATGAACTTCCTTTACGGAAGGATGTTTTAATACTATTACCTAATGTTTTTGCTTATAAAAGATACGAGTACTTGTATTTGTTTGTGTGTTTTGGAAACAAGTTAATCGAGTTTTAAATTGGTTACATTAATTTCCCACATGAAAGATGCAACACGAAATAATTTTTTCTCCAATACCCGACCCTACCCGACCCGTTCATGCATGGTTTACCAACTTATTTTGCCTACCTCGGGTTGGTTAATAGCCAACCCGAACAAATCGGGTAGACCCAAAAAATATAGCAAACCCGACCCAACCCGCCCGATGTGCAGCCCTAGTTTTGATAGTGTTTGCTAGTGAAGAGCAGACTCAGGGTGCAAAACAAGAGCCAATCTTGCTCCTATTTAGGGAGTGTTTGCAACTGTTTCAAAAAAGCACTTCTCGACTTTTGGCTTAAAAAAAAGCTAAAAAGAGTATTTTCAAATGACAACTTCTACTTAAAAAAACGTTTATTGAATTGACTTTTGTGCAAAAAGTGCTTTTTACTTTTTCTATTACACAAAAAACACTTATTTTATCAAACACTATCAACTTTTACTTTTCAAAATCAATTTTTTCTCAAACACTATCAACTTTTACTACTAATCACTTTTCCAAAATCACTTAAAAAATGCTTTTTAAGCAAAAACAATTACAAACACTCCCTTATCCCTTATGGAGTCTCCCCATTGTGCAACACAAAAAGTGGGAGAAAGTAACCTTAATCTTCTCTCACTTAGTTGTGTGGGATATAGGTAATCCTTATCTAAATAAATAGACCAATTCTGAAACAATATTCCCTTGAATATATTTATTTTATTTACAAAAAAATAAGGTTAAAATACTAACTCAATACTCCGTCATAAGAGAGAAAACTAAGGGCCTTTTTACTAACAGAAATATTTTCCTGTTTTCTACTTCTGTTTTTCGTTCTCCAATTTTCTGTTTTTATTTTTCAGTTTTTCTATCTCCAATTTTCTGTTTCTATTTTTTAGTTTTCCATTTTCAAATTTGAAAACATGTTCATCAATTTTTTCACACAGTTCTCCAATTCCACACCCTTGACCCCTACCTCTATCCTTACCACGATCTTACACTCTACCCATACTCCACCACAACCCTTCATACCCACCCATACCTACTCGTAGAGGTCGGGTAGGGAAGTTATGGGTGGGAGTGGGGTAAGGGGTATGGTCGGGGTAGGGTGGTAAGGTCTAGGGGTAGGGGGTTGGGTGGGGGTAGTGGGTGGGTTAGGGTCATGGTTAGGGTTAAGGGTGGGGTAGTGGGTAGGGTTGGGGTAAGGTAGGGGTAGGGTAGGTAGTTGGGATACGATGGCGGTAGGGTGGAGTCGAGACCAGGGTGGGGCCGGGGTAGGGAAGGGGTAGGATGACGATAAGGGTGGGGGTAGTGGGTAGGGTTTGGGGTTGGGGTAAGGTATGGGTAGGGTAGGGAGTTGGGATAAGATGGCGGTAGGGTGGGTCGGGACCAGGGTGGGACCGGGGGTAGGGAAGGGGGGTGGGGGGGTAGGATGGCGGTAAGGGTGGGGGGTAGTGGGTAGGGTTTGGGGTTGGGGTAAGGTAGGGGTAGGGTAGGGAGTTGGGATAGGATGGCAGTAGGGTGGGCCCTGGACCTGGGTGGGGCAGAGGTAGGGTGGGGGTAGCATGGCGGTATGAGGGTGGGGGTAGCATGGCGGTATGAGGGTGGGGGTAGGATGGCGGTGGGGTGGGGGCGGGGTAGGGGGCATGTGGTAAGGAGTAAGGTAGGGGTAAGTGGTAATATACGAGGGGTGGGAGTAGGGTAGGGTGGGTCGGGGTGGGGTCGGGGTGGTAGGGGTGGCGGTAGGGTAGGGTGGATCGAGGTGGGTTCGAGGTGGTAGGGGGGTGGCGGTAGGGTAGGGTGGATCGGGGTGGGGCCGAGGTCGGGGCATGTGGTGGGGGTGGGGTAAGGTCATTATAGGAAAAAATGGGTACGCGGGGTGGGGGTTGGGTGGGTAGGGTAGGGTAGGGTAGGGTAGGGGTAAGGGGTAAGGTACGAGGATGGAGGTACCAGAATGGAATCGACATCGGAGCGGGACCGGACCCACCACTAGGTGTAAGTATGCAAATTCATTGCAAAGGCACTGTAGCATCTGCGTTTTCCAAATTTGGAAAACTAGTAAAAGTCACTTCTCCAAATCATTAAGGAAAAGAGAGACATGTTTCATTTTTTCCGTTTTGGAAAACGATTTGGTAAACGCGTTTTTCTTTTTTCCTTTCTCCAGTTTTCCAGGAATATCTTTGGTAAACACGTTTCCTGTTTTCTGTTTTCCAGTTTTCCAGAATTCTGGAAAACTGGAAAATATTTCTGTTAGTAAACAGGCTCTAATATTCTCTCACTTGGTTCATTTAACCAATGATCAAACATAATAAAAGATCAAATCTATGAATCACGGAGATAGTCTTTTGCTATAAAATATTACCATAGTACTTCGTATATTACAGTATACCAAGTCTCCTAAACATATGCTCTTAAACGCGCTCTAGTTGAAACAAACTGGATGGATAGGGTCATCCTATTCTATTTCATTGTGGATGCCATCACACACATATTGGATAAAGATAAAGAAAAAATGTAACTCATAGTCACCAAAGTGTAATTGATATGTGGATCAGGTCGTCCATTCAATTACTTGAGCTAGTAACTGTTTCTTTGTGAAATTACAAAGCGGTTTTCAGGTCACCTCCATATTAAAGAGTTAATTATTCAAATACGAATAAACATGGGAGATGTTCAAAAATAGGAGTTAGGGTATCAAAATTTCCCAGAAAGGATTTTTTTTTTCTAAATGGACAAGAATGCATCTGCCCTTGCCAAACTTACTGCCTGCATGCTATAGTGCCACCGGATGCCAGAGCTCCGCCGCTGGCTGCTGACATAGTGCCATGCCAGAATGCTGCCACCGACGTCGGATCTGCCTCTGCATCCACCGGAGCTCCAACGAGTCCAAGAAAAATTCCATTTTTTTTGCCCGCCTGCCACCCAGTGGAAGTCAAATTTTGGGAGTTCAATTCTTTTTTACAACTATAAATTTTAAGAGAAATAAATAATTATACTAGAATTACACATATATACCAACACCTTGGAACAACTGTGGCTCCGCCACTGCTGCCACCGCCGCAGTTGCCGGAGCTCCACCTCTGCCTCCACCACCAACAGACTGCCCCGGTTACCCAAGGGAATTAGGGAGGAAAATTAATTAGTTTAATAAGGGTATTGGGAATGAAAATCAAGGGTGATTTACATGCAATGCAATGCAAAAAAGCGGGCAATGTTTTAGGGTTTATGAAAATTCGGAAGTGGGAAATCCAACTGGAGATAGGGTTGGTTTAATTGTAAAAAAGCTCTAGTTGAAAGTGACGTGGGGAATCCAACCAGAGATAAGATTTATTTTAAAAAATTGGAATCACACTCCCGTTGGAAGTTGCACATCCGGCTAGAGTTTTTTTAAATAATTGCTCAATTATTATATTTTGAATAAATAATGATTTTTAAATAATTTCGAATAATGATCACAAAAGATAATTTCAAATCAAAAATTTTGAAATTAAGCGGGTGATTATCTTTATCTGATTAAATTTTATCTGATTATATTCACCTGATTAAATTTATCTGATTATATTTACTTGATTTATTTTATCTGATTATATTTATCTTATTCAAATTTATCTGATCAAACTTATTTGTTTAAAAGTTATCTGATTAACTATATCAAATACTATCGTATAATTTATTTGCTTAAATTTATCTGATTAAATTTATTTGATACATTTAATAGAAGCACTTTTTTCTTAAACACTACCAACTTTCACTATTTAACACTTTTTTTCAAAATCACTTTAAAAAACACTTTATTAAACTAGACTAGAAGCAATCGGAAACACTCTTTAAATAGTGTCAAAATCAAATTAATGTAGTGATCTTTAAATACAAGGTCGTATTAGGGAGACTTAATTATTATTGTTTTTGACGTTGTAGTTATAAATCTTATAACACTAATAGCCCGTTTGGTAGCACGAAAATCGGTTGATTTGGCTGATTCTGTTGAAATTTATGAAGTTCTGACTGAAGTGGCTGCATTAGCTGATTCTGCTGATTTAAGAAAAAAATATTTTTAAAATATATTTTATTAATAAAATAAAGAAAAATTATATGTAAAATAACTAAAATGATCATCTACAGTAACTTTAGCCAGTGCGGCCAGAAAAGTAAGTTCAACCTTATTTTTTGTGCTTATTACACAATCAAAAAACTGTTAGTACCCACTCTTATACCCACTTTTGTACCCACCATGTTTGTGAGAAGTTTGTTTTTGTCTGAGAATTCCGGTCACAGATAAAACATGTCTATATAAATTATTTTGTCTGTGAATCGGATACACAGACAAAAAAAACTCCTCACAGACAAATATGCGTACAAGAAGAAGTTGCCTCCCATATAAACCCTTCCCCCAGATACTCTTATTTAGCGAAAAGTCATCTCCCAGCTAGCCATTACTTTATATTGTAAGTTGGGTGTGTCACACCGTGTGTGTTTGATCCAATCAATTCTAAGGCAAAATTATCAGAATAAAAAGTTGAGTTCCATTTTGTCATTCAAAATTCCAAACCACAATTTTGTTGGTTTGACTTGACGTACTCAATTCGGTTTTAGTTCTTCTTCTTTTTGACAAAACAATTCTATTGATTAAAAAATCACAGTAACCGCAAAAATAAGTAAAAAATAAACATACATCATACAATAATAAATAATGTCAACACAATACAAAGAATTGAAATGAGAAGGAACAATAAGTTTTCCAGAAATAAACTACAAAATGCACCTCATTAAACTTTCTGTAAATCAAATTAAATAAGCGCATACGTTAACATATGAAATTAATAACGCGTAGACTCAACTTAAACCTTTGTTTAAAGGTTGTATACTTGTATACAATGATTCTTTTTCAAGCCAAAAGATTTTTTATGATTTTTTCCCATTTTCGGTCCCTCGACTATTGTGTCAGTGACACTTTTGGTACTCGACTTTTAATTTTTCCATTTTTAGTCCTCAACTATTGTGTTAGAGACACTTTTAGTCCTCGACTTCAAAGTGTTCCACATTTAGTCCTTTGATATTATCAAATTGACACTTTTAGTCCTTCTATTATGATTTTGACACAATAAGTGACGGACCAAAAATGTCACTATTATAATAGTTGGAAGACCAAAAGTGTCACTTTTATGTAAGTCGAAAGAGTATAAATGGAGATTTTCAAAGATGGGTACCAAAAGTGTCTCTAGTATAATAGTTGAGGACTAAAAGTGGAAAAAATCAAAGTCGAGTACCAAAAGTGTCAGTGACATAATAATCGAAGGACTAAAAGTGGAAAAAACTCGATTTTTTATTGACGACAAATAACTTAACATACACTTATTTAACTTTTTTGTAAGGCAAACATGCATATATTTGTGACAAATTTTCACACATCATATTTATTTGTTTGAAAGTAGTTGAATATACATATATTGTCTAATAAGGTATAATTTAGATAAAAAGTCACCTATTCAGCAATATAAAATAGTGTGGAACAAATAAAAGAAACATTATATTATACACAGTATAACATTTGAATAGAACAGCTCCTATAACAATAAAAAGACCTCATGAGGCATAGATGTTCGCCAATAAAGACTTCGTTTTTCCCCATGAATACCTAATGCTATTGGATAAAACCTTGTTTTTTCATCAAACAAGACAACACAACTAAGCACACTAAAAAGAATGAGATAAAAACAAGTCCACCATAATGCATAAAATTGCATTTGATCCTTGTTAATTATCACTGCAATGTTTATTCGTCAAACGTCTCCATTCTAACGCTGACAACAGCTTTCGGTTCAACACCTACACAATTGATGACGATGCAAAGGTCAATTCTAACCTCGGCCACCTGATATGATGTATGCATTTATGTATGATGTATGCATGTATGCATGCATTGGGGCCTCAGTTAATTAAAGACAATGAGGAGAGTAGCTTAGTCCATACTAAAGGTTTCATATTATGTACTCCGTAAGATGTTTAAATCTACTGGTTTTAGTTGCAAATCAGACTACACCAACAATAATTCAGATCATATCAAACCTCAACAGTTATAAATACCATTGAAAAGACATCTAAGCTCTAGCGGACTAAACTTAAAAAGACTAGAACCAGATCGGAAAATTATAGTCCAATTAAAGACATTCGTAAATTTATGTCTACTTCACAGAAAAAGATCTGCAATAGGTGAAGTTTCTAATTTTCTATCATGCTTATATACTAAACAACAAAACTAATTGATGTAAACACTTGGCAAATTATAGTCCATGCAATTAGCCTAAGATGATTTAGCTATGGGTAATTCGAAACAATTTCTTTGTGCTTTAGCCTAAGGTGTTTTAGTACAAGGGTAAGATTGTACACATTCGACCCCCTCTTACCCTACCATAGGTGGGAGCCTTTGCGGTACTAGGGTAATGATGATGACGACGACTTGGCAAAGATGAGGAGCATGTTGGATTAAACTTACTTTTAATCGCCGCACGAGGATTTAGAGGATTTAAATATGGCCTCTTGCCCCAAACAGTGGGCACATCTGTATAAAAAAGAAACAGGCCAAACTTCATACCTTATATATCAATCGACAAAAGACAAACATCAACCAATTTCCATCACTTCATTTAAAGAGAGAAATGGGGGAAAGGAGAATATATAGAACCTTGAATTTTACATGAGGTGTTAGAATCAACCTTGCAGGCAAACGTGTAGTGTTTACGGTTGAAGGAAATAACATCATAAACCCTCTTCTTAGCTTCTTCCCCACTTAGACACATGCATCAGAAAACACAATTACGCAATAACATTTATATAAATAAAAAATGAATAGACAGCAACCAGAAAACCAATCCAGCCGATTGAAATTAGTACATACAAGAATAAACATTATTTTATTTACGAGAAACTGCATTAAGAAGCCATACCAAATAAATAAGAAACTACAAAATAAATTATTACCTCCATCTCCCGAATATTGGGAGAAGTTGGCACGGTTATTAACAAAAATGAGTTTATGTGTTTCAAATTAAATTGATAAAATAAGTATAAGGTAAAAATGATTTAAAACAAACAAAACATACCAAATTTGATATGAGAAAATCTTGGTAAGATGGATAAAAAAGGAAAGATGAAACAATTTTAGCTATATGGGAAGTACAAAATTAACTCAAGAAATTATACATTATAGCAGGAGTAAAAATAGCCGAAATCCACACGAAAGAGTAGTATTTGGTGGATGATTATTGACCAAAATCTATAACTTTGACAACTTTTGATTGTCAGTCAAATTTCACAAACAATATAACACTCATCATTTCATTTTTCATTTACCCTAGTGCCGCAAAGGCACCTATGGTAGGGTAAGGGGGTCGGATGTAAGCAATCTTACCCCTGTACTAAAGCACAAAGAGACTGTTTCTGGATGACCCGTAGTGAAAATCGCGTCCAAAATTGCATGGACTGACTATTGTTTCATAACAAAGAATGGTTATTATATGAATGATTTTTACAATCGAAAAAAATCTGTTACTGGTTTATTGAAACTTCGCAAACAGTAATATGAAGTCTATGCACACACAATAAAAGGCATATAAGGTTATTACCTGCCAACAACTTTGGTTAGCGTTTTGGTATAGAAGTCTATCGATTTCTCTTTATCCTCTGGTTCTTCATCTTCATCATCAGGGTATTCCACGGAAACCCTCCATCATTCAAAGTCCATCCTAGGGAAATGGAGCATTATTTCAGCACACTCAATGCAACAGGTGGTCGGGGTCAGGATTGAGGAGACGCTGGCGCAACATCTGACCACATGAAGAGAGGAGGGGATGTGAGGCGAGCGATTGGCGGGGGGCGGCAGAAGACGGCGCTTCACACCGGAGACGATTGTTCGCAGAGCCATGTGGATTTGTATTCCGTTCTATAATCTTAGGGGGGGTGTCCCCAATACAAACTTTAATGGATTTTAAAGGAGTGTAGATTCCATGGATTTTAATAGAATTCTATAGATTCCATGAGATTCAAAAGGAATTCTATGGAATTCTATTTCATAAAATTATATGGATTTCAATGGAATATAATTGATTTGAAACACAAGTCACGCTGCTCCAATCCCAAGTTTCACCATCGTCAACCACAACAATTTGAAAGCCAACAACTTTCATTACGCCAGTTCAGTAAAATACTAATTCAGTCTCATCTACAAGTAACATCAGTGTGTGTGTGCAAATTCAGTTTGTGCATGCAGATGATATAGTTTGTCCACTTTGTTTATAGTTATTATATCAGCATGTGTGCTAAGGAGGGAACCCAACAAATCTCTCCCTACCGACTTAATTGAGAAGTAACACTCAACCACCAATACGAGCCTCACATTTAGACTCAGCAGTCTCCACCTCACATGTGAGTTGCTCCCCCTCAAACAATAATGCTTGCATCACACCATACGAGCAGCCACCTAGGAATGGTCATGATCTCCTCCGCAACAAGAATTGATCCACCAAACTCTCTTGTACCGCCGTTATCTACTAACGGGACACGCCGCCTGATCACCTCAATATCAGGAAGACTTTCGATACAACACACCAATAGTAGATCAAATCGCAAGACCAAACCCTGTATGAGATGTTCTCAAGAAGATCTCCTTTCCGCCGACACTTGACCTGCAATTCTTCTTGTACCGCCGTTGTTTACCAACGGGACACGCCGCCTGACCACCACAATATCAGGAAGACTTTTGATACAACGCACCACTAATAGATCAAATCACGAGACCAGCCTGAGAACCATCATATCCACACGATGCATCTCATCACTCTGCTCCATATATGTATGACCCAAGCTCTAAAGTGAAGTCCAACATCCCCTCAAAGAGCATGATCTCGAATGCCTCTACCAACACTGCTACTATTATGGTAAGACGAGATCTATCCCCACGACGAATTCCACCCGTTACTCTACCTCCAACAACCTCGGCTCTGATACCACTATTGGGGAAAACACGACCCCCGACCTCTTCCAGGATCACCAGCTCAAAGGACTCTTGTACATTCACCCACCCACTCGTAACACAAAGATTCAATCTAACAATATCACTTTGTATTATACAATTGAAATGTACAAGAGATATTTTACAAGTAAACGGGTAGCTCACATCACTCTTTGTATGAGACTACTTCACTCTCACATCCCTCTCTACAGGAGGCCTTCACTCAAGAGCCTCCTCAAGGATCTCTCTCTCATCACTTGAGGAGGCTCTCTCTAGGCTCTCTCTTTAGGCCCTCACATGGCTCTCTCTCTAGAGGCTCACCTAGGAATGAAGAGTGTCACTTCTATTTATACTACTCTTCTCAAAGCTTCTTTAGAACTTTCTATACATCACTACATTTCTAGATTCTTCCAAGAACTAACAACAAGCTTCTCTAATCTTCAAGAAGGATCTAGAGAACTCCACACTGCTTCAGAATGTTCTAGAAGCTTCTACACTCTTCCACACGCTTCTAGATAATTCTACGTCTCTCTAGAAAGCTACGGAATATTCTAGAACATGCAATATTTCTCTACACACATCTAGAGAATTCTAGACATCTCCGCAATATTCTAGAATTCTCATGAACTTCTCAATTAAGGAGGGAACCCAACAATGCAAACTTCTTTTTCCATCCCCCATCTTCCTTCAACAGGAAGACCTCCCAAGATTCTTCATCCCCATCCGGACGGGGGTAACGAATCGCGCAAAGCAACCCTCCATAATCGAAGAGTTCCCACTTGTGGCGCGGCGATTCGTCCTCGGGCTCGGGCCTTTCACCGAAAGATAACTCCTCACTACTAAAATCAAATGAAATGATGACACTCCTCGTAAGCTTCTCCCCACAGGACCTAGTTGCAAGCCTATAATATTTACCATCAACATGTACAGGATTCCCCCCGTATATATAGAAGTAATGATCACCAATAGAGACTTTGATTGGTTTCCAGGAATTTGTGTTCAATGAGTACACCTCTGTTTGGTGTTTGATTTCTGAAGTATAATCGTTACCGTCAGGATCAAGGATATTATGGATTAAGCTAAAAGCTTTAAAATTCCCCGTGGGTTCGGATTCTCGATCGAATCCGAACATAACGGGATCCACGTGGACCGAGTCGTTGTCACCGACCGCTAGCCGAGGAATAGGCGACTTCGGGACGTGTTTGAATTGGTTGAGGAATGGGTTCCATAAAACCATTTCCCCGTAATTGTTTAAACAAAACATGCCTTCACTACACCCAAAAAGTTCATGGCCTAAATACATGTCACCTGTGTGTGTGACAGTGTCTCGAACCAGAGAGAAGCTCCCACTATCCTGATGATACTTGAGAATAGAGTAGTAACATAGCCTACCGTCAGGTGTATTATCTCTCAGGACAAGTATATTAGGTGGCTTTTGTTTTTCCAGTTGATTTGTGCTACTGGAAAAGCGGCGCAAGAAGTTGCTGCTAACTGTCAGTGGCATCAAGAGCTGCAGAAAAATAAGGTAAATTGTTACTCACTCCGTAAAGATTCTCACACGGTTTACGATGTTTCATTGACCATACAGTTAACTAACGATGGTAATACCGTAATACGAAGTATATGCCAGATGCATACATAAAAACCGAACTGAAATGGTACGAAATTAAACTGGTTTGTAAGCGTATCGAAACAATGCGATCTTAACAAAATGGTAAATTTTTACCCCGAACTCAAAATGTATCAGGGTTCTTCTGAATTTATAAAACCTAATCATACTGGACCGGGCTGATCTTAATTAACAAATTTTTTGCCATGTTGGTTTTTTGTAAATGATACATATATTAGTTAAATTTGGGCCTTTTGGCTCTTTACTGGATTCCGTTTTGTGTATTTTTCTTTAACGACAAGATATTAGGGTCGGGAAAAAGAAAGTAACCCCCTTGAAAAATAAAAACATACATTTTGTTTGAGGAATAAAAAACACACAAATTTTGGATGTATAAAAAACAATTTCTCTTCATTTCTTTTTTGTTAATAATCTTTGACTTTTCAAGTTAAAGATACTTAATTTCGTTTGATAATATATTCATATGTGGAATATTTATAATATTAAAATAGTACTCCGTATAAAAAAAAATTGTTTAAAAATATATTGTCCTACAAGTATAAAATTATAAGTTTCGTCCAAATATACTCCCTATTAATTAAAATGATTCATAATATCAAAGTTTACACTCAGAAAGTAGAATTGTCTAACTTAAAAAGGGTAGGAAATATACATTCTTTTCGATGTACTACGTATAAGAAGTAACAACATACATTTGGCTAACAATAACTTAGCACTAGCACTTCGTGTAGGACCAATCATATATCTGAATTAAAGATTAAACAAAGCTTTATACGAAGTAATGTTATGCTACTGTGGTCTACAAAATCATATACTCTATATATAAATGGTTACATGCTTAAAACCAATCCATCAATAATTCTTAGAATTGGTGCATATATACAAAAATTGTACACACAATTGTACGAAATTTTCTGTGTACACAGACAATGCTTTGCGAACTGCATGTGTATACGAGCAATTAGTGGTGTACACTTGACGAACTACATGTATACACGAACAACTAGGATGTATACTTTGCAAACTGCTTATGTACACGGGAAACTAATAGTGTACACATTATCTATGTCCACATATAATTACGTAGTGTGCTAAGTATGTATAAATTTCATGTAAAGAAGATTTTTCCTAATTTAATCCATACTAGTTCCTCAATCCCTTAAAATTTTCGTTTTTTAGTTGTCTCACTAACTTTATCATTTTTATATTTAAATAAAATTTTATGGTGTCAAACTTGATCAAGTTTTGAGAGGAGCTGAGTAGGGAATATTTGAAACCCACATATTAAGAAAAACTACAAAATTAATTAGATGAGCTGATCGAAGGGAAGAGATTGCCTGGGCTGAGAGAGAAGTGGCAGTGAGGCGGCGACGCTGCACTAGGGCCAGTATGAAGGTGGCGGCTCCAGCCATGTCTACAGTCAGTGGCGGAACCAGAACTATTTTTGAGCCGGTGCTGGAAAATACAAAGAGAAGGAATAAATATAGCTTGAATTTTTTGTGTGAGCAAATATATAGTCTAATTTCAGTTTGAAACAAATAAATTAAAACATACTATGTAGCTTTTAAATTTGGAACAAATATATCTTTAAACTACGGAGTATTAGATATCTAACAAATATACCATTTAATTATATTATATACTCCTACGTAGTAGTACGTATAAGAAAACATATACTACCTCCATTTTTTGTTGCAATATCGATGAATTTCGCACTATTTACATATTCTATTTTGATTAGATTTTATTTATTGACATATTATAAATAAAATATTTGAAAAACATTATCAAATTACTTTCTTGACACTTTCAAAAGTCACTATTGTGTATAGATATTAAGAATCACCCATGAATGATTTTACAAATTACAAATAATAAAATCATCCTATAATTGTACTGTTGTACATAAATTCAGTAATTCACAATCAAGTAACCTAGTCAAGTAGCTCTTGTGATATTTAATACGGCGGCAGCAAGGCACATTGAGAGTAGCAAACTAACCATACGCATTAGCCAATATCATCACATTAACCATCCTAGCTAAGTTCTAAAATAAAAAACAAAAGCTATTAAATTATACCCGTATAAACTACTACGTACAAGTTTTTGAATGAAAAAACTTACTCAACAATCCCGGAAGTAAACTGTTAATTCAGTTCAGTAGTTGTTAGTGCAATTATTTGGCAATATATTTTGCATTAAAGAGAGATGATCACAAAAGTTAATGAGGCTTAATGATGGCTGTTGTAACGGATTTGTGTTTATTATTGGAGTTATCAACGATATTAAGGCTGGAGGTTACTTATTTTGAGCTGGCCAGCATTGATGACGAGTTGCGAAACTGACGGGTCGGAACCGTTACGTCAAACTGCCAAAACGGGCAAATAGAGTCATTGAAGCGTCAAGAATATCATTTTTAAATATTGTAACGTTTTTTGTACATTATTAGGCTCCTTAATGTGATTAAGGAAGGTATTAAATGTGTTTGATCAGCCTTTATGACGGATTTGAATCCGTCAGTACGTAACGGATGACCTATCCGTCAATAACGTAAAAACTCATCATTAGGGCTTTAATTACCTTTCCTATAAATAATATAGCCTCATTGTAATCAGGGCAGCTGAAACATTCGAATAACACACAAGTTTTCATTCTTATTCACTCTCTTGTCATCTCCTTCTCTATTCTTGTTCGAAGCCCTTTCTTTATACAAATTCCTTTTTAATTAGTTTTAGCTTATCAATATTTTGCTTAAATAATTTGGCGCCCACCGTGGGGCATCGTGCAAGAAAGAGTTTAGATATGGCAGGAACAAATCAATTGTTGATTGAATTCCATGAGCAGCTAGAGACGATCCGAGAGGAATTCCGGCGTGAGGTGGCGGAGAAAATGGCCCATCTTCAACGAGAGAACGATGTACTTCGGTCCCAGGTAGAATCTGCGGTGTCAATAGCCTCAAAATCAAGACTCAATCGGAGGAGTGACACAATGACTGCCGCAACAAGGCTAGATCTCGGTTTCTCCCCCGCAGCGACGGATCCACCCGCAACATCGACGGATCCAGTCTCTCTTACGCTGGATCTGTCACCAACACCAACCGGGGAGCCATACTCAACAGTCATCTCGCAGGTTATTCCTTACACACCTCTTATACCAGCAACTACACCACCAGCCAGCATTCTGGCTTGTTATTTTCCGGAATCTATTCGAGTCAGACCGAATGGATCGGGCCTACATTCAGCAACCCAAAGCATGCCTATGACAACTCTGTCCTCCACCCCGACAGACCCGTCGATTCCCCATTACAGGAGCAGAACCAGTGGGGACCCCGGTCCATCGCGTTCCAATCCGTCAACTGGTGTGACTTTTACCCCAACGGAACCGTTTACTCCTCACTACAGTAGCAGAATTTATGGAGAAGCTGGTCCGTCAAGTTTCATGCAGGACGCTAGGCGAAGTGGGCCTAATGTATCATTCATAGAGCCCCGACCGCGGCGCTCTGACAGACCCGACAGGCCAGCAACGTCGACGCTTCTTGAGCGACGTCCCGAGGTGATCTTCGTCCCATCTCCAACCCGTCCCGAAGTCACCCAGATGGCAGGACCGACGTCTTCATTTCCAGTTCCAAATCATCCAGCTGTGGCAGATAAGATGTCTATGTTGATGGAGCAAATGCGTCAAATGCAAGACAAAATCAACAGGCTACGAGGAGTACCCCCACCTTTGGACAGAGCGTCAAGGACATGTTATGCAGAGTCCCCATTCAGCAGACGCATCACCAATGTCGAGATACCCAGGAAGTTCGTCGCCCCTGCCATGAAGATGTTTGATGGAACGTCCGACCCATTGGAGCACGTGGCTCAGTTCAAGCAACGTATGTTAGCCGTAGCACTCAATCCGGACCAAAGAGAAGCGTGCATGTGCAGAGGGTTTGGAACGACGCTCTCAGGACCAGCCTTGACATGGTTCGTCAACTTGCCAAACGAAGGGATCGATTCGTTCACAGAGTTGGTCGACTCATTCACTCAACAATTTGCAAGCAGCCGCACCCTGGAGAAACAAACAAGCGACCTGTATAGGATTGTCCAACAGAGAGATGAATCTTTGAGAGACTACCTTCATCGTTTCAACAGGGAGAAGGTATCAATCTCAAGGTGCGACATGCCTACGGCAATCGAAGCATTCTGAAGGGGATTGAAGAACGATTCCGAGTTGTACCGGGAGTTAACAAAGTTTCCTTGTCGGACATTTGAAGATGTCCAGGCTATAACCTTAGCCTTTATCAGGTTGGAAGAAGATTTGCGGGCACAACCACACTTTGACGGTTATGAAGGGGGGTACCGCAAGTCCAATACGTCCAGACGACATGATTACCGAACCGGCAAACCTTACGCCAAAGCTGAAGAACGACCTGTTGCGGCAACGACACATTGGTTTGACGACCCTGATCTACCACCAGTTATCCCAGATTATTGCTTTAATGTCAGTACGGCAGGGCTCATCAACTCACTGGAAAGGCTTGGAGAGAAAGTCCGATGGCCAAGGAAAACCGACAAACCAGCTGGAAAGCGAGACCCAAGTAAGCATTGTGATTTCCACGATGACATCGGACACAATACCGAAGATTGCGTCGCATTGCGGAAGGAGGTCGCGTATCTTCTGAAAAATGGGTATTTGGCAGAGATCATGTCAGAACGTACTAAAGCTCTTTTAGGACGGATTGACAAGTCGTCATCAAAAGCAGCCCGGCCCCCATCACCTTCAGCTCCATGCCAGGTAATTAATTTCATTAACGGTGCGTCAAATTTATGTGGACTAACATATTCCGCAGCCAAGAGACACGCTCGGGATTATTCCAGAGACAAGTCGCTACAGGTATACCGAGTAGAGAAGCGACATGACAACTGGAAGGACACTGCCATTACATTCGACGAGTCGGACATGCCTGATCCTATGCAAGCCCATCATGACACTTTGGTCATATCCCTTAGAGTTGCCAACTTCGAAGTGAAACGGGTCCTTGTTGACAACGGGAGTACGACGAACATAATTACCATGCGGACGCTGGAGCACATGGGAGTTAAGGAAGATGACATAGCAAAATCGGGATTGATAAGTCCGTATTTTGACACGTATTTGATGCGTGTTGAGATCGTATTTTGATGATTTTCCTAGTTTTAAGGTGTTACAAGTCTCAATTTTAGCTCAAGTTATGTTTACCGGGCGTTGGTTCGAGTTTTGTGTTGTTTGTAGTCAAAATCAGGGAATTTGAGCCCGGCACCGGCACTTGAGGAACAATCGGGATGATTTGAGAAGCATTTGAGAATGATTTGATAGCTTTGGAGGTCACCGGAAGATTCACGATGAAGATTTGAAGGAAAAAAGAGCTCTAGGATTGGCTTCGGGATCAAAAGAAGATGAATGAAGCTTGAAAACGACGATCAGAATGACCTTCTGTCAATCGTTCAAGCTTATCTCTTCGTAGGAACAACCAATGGACACGATTCAAGTTGCATAAGAAAGCCAACTGCAAGGGCTACAAATCATATGAAGACACCTTTGCGAGAATCTGAGAGGAAGAAGGTGAAAACAGACGATGAAGTCAGATGATCTCTGCTGCGATTTCAGAAAGACACCTTCCACCGTTTTGATCATATCTCTTGATTGGATGATTCAAATCACATTCGGCAAATTGGGGTGGATAGAAGACTTCATTATCTACAACTTTCATGAAGGAAGTTTTGTCAAATTCGGAAGTTAAGTAGGCACGATCGTGCCCTCAATGTCAGACACGATCGTGCCTGAAGAGAAAAGCACCGCGGAGCTACTGCCTGCCAGGCACGATCGTGCCTGGAGGGAGGCACGATTGTGCCTGCCCAAAATGCGCGTTTTTGCTCCGGAGGCACGATCGAAGGCACGATCGTGCCTGGCATCGTGTCTGGCTCCGAAAATCCTAATTCAGCTCAAATTTCACCCGATTTTTCTATTTAAACAGCCTGTAAACCCCCGTTTTCAAGGGGGGAGCTTAGAGAGAGTGTCTAGCACGAAATTTAGAGGGTTTTTCAGCCTTGTTCATCAATCTTTTGGGATTCTTTGTAAGTTCCACCTTTTTAATTAATGACAATTAATTCTTTTTATTCCAATTCTATTGATTCTTCAATTATGAATTGTGAGTAGTTTTAATTAGGGATTTGGGATTGATGAAGGGGTTAATCATGATGTATGGCTAGATTCTTGTCGGTTTAATTGCATGAATGCCGTTTAATTTGTGTTTGAATAATTTAATTGATATCTTTTGTAACCTAGAATCGCGACTAGAATTACAATTGCATGTAGAATAAATTAAGAGAGATCTAATTTGTTCTAGGACACATTCACACACACTTAATCGTTCGCTAAGAGATTAGTAGCGATTAAGGGGCCGTAAGCTCGCTCGTCTTGGCAATAATTTAGGATCCTGACGCATGAGAGATCAGCCTGGTCCCCTAAATTATTGTACTCTACGCCGCGAGAGCGGTAAGAACATAGTAATGATTAGCTGGGCTCAATTAAATTAATTTCATGTAATTAGGCCTGGTCTGCAAGAAATCTGGTTACCCCGGAATCAATCCCTGTTCCCTTCGTCATTAATTAGAAAGAACCCCCTAGTTTAATTGTTTTATTCGCATTAGTTTTATTTTTCCAAACCAACCAATCTCGCACGACGCTTTTATTTTATTTTCTTTTTAATCGCTGAATTTAATTAATTCTTGATTCCCTTTTGTCCGTCCCTGTGGAGACGATACTCGTACTTACACCACTATATTACGATCTATTTTAAGTGCGAGAAAACTCACATCAGTTTTTGGCGCCGTTGCCGGGGACGGTGTCGGTTTTAAGGGTTAATTAATTTCAGCGAGATTTTTTTTTAGTTAGTTTTCTTTTAGTTTCTTCGTAGGATTTTTCTGTGCTAACCTTTCAGGTATTTTTCTAAGAGGCATGAGATGAACCTATTCAGCCAAATTCCTGGAGGAATTCCTTACCCTCAAACCTCCATGGAATATTCACCATATACGCCATACCTTCCTTTCACTCCTCCTCCTCAATATTACACACCTCATCAAAACTACTCTCCTACGCCACAAAATATTCAGCCTTCTTATCCGTACACTCCAACCACACAACCCTTTCATTCTGATTCTTACTATCCTTCATCACATTACCCTTGGGTAAGCGTAAGACGAGGCTCCATTCTTGAATTTATGCTTTTAAATAAAACGCCTGAGGAAATATCTGAATGTTTTAAGGATAGCATTTGTTCCTTCTGTGGAGGAGATCACCATTTATGTCTTTGCCCCATCAAACCTCTATATGACCATCCTTTCCGGGAAACTGCATACCCCACTTCTTCCTCCCCACAATTTACGAACACAAATGTTTTAGTCACTCCTACGTCTTTGCCGAGCTATGAGCCACAAGATGAAGTGGAAGAGATAATTTCAGAGAAGTTGTCTCACCTGGAAGAAACACTCAGGCAAGTCATGCAAGCAACTGAGGCGTGCATGGCAATTCAACAGCAATCAAACACAAGAAGGCAGAACATGGAGAATCAATTGGGGCAGATTATAAAGGCTTTATCTGAGGAGTCCGAGAGATCTCATCCTAGAGACACAGAAGCCCAACCTGAGGAAACCAATATGGATGATCATGTGAGTGAGTCGGACTGCGAAGGTGGGAATATGACGGATGATACACTTCCTGATGTTTTTGAAGACCCTGATGAGAACGCTGTTAACGAGAGTTGGGATTCCTTCATGGGGAGTGATACGGAGTCCGGAGGAGAGGTTGTGAATGTTCATGATATCTGTGAGGAAGAAGAGGACTTTTCTATGGTGCAGTTTGATTACGGTGTTGCTCCTACTCCTTGTTTGGAGACATGTTTTGAGCTTCCGGTGATGCCTAGAGTAATCAAAGTTTTCACTCATGTTCCCTATCCACCTGAAGAGGATGAGAGTTTCATACTTCACTTCTGCACTAATGAGGGTTATGAAGACCATATGCTGCCTACGTGGACTAAAGAGTTTAAAGATCCGCGACACCTAATGGCATTTGTTGAGAGGAAACTGGAGACGTTGACTATAAGTGCACCACTGCAGTCTTTGCTATTTAAGAGCTTACGAGGTATCGTCGGGCAAACGACGTTAAAAATAGCGCTTCTTGGGAGGCAACCCAAGCTTATTTCTCCATTTTTTTTTGTTTGTTTGTTTGTTTGTTTGCTTTCAGAAAACACCAAAAAAAAGAACCAAAAAAAAAAAATCGGGGTGTTTTTTGGGTTTGTTTTTGTGCTTGTGTGTTTTGTTTTTGCAGCTCAGGGTCGTGCTTTGGGGATGATGTGCCGAGGATCATTGACTCAATTTAGTTCTGCACCGACCAGCGCTATAGGGAAGTTTCTTTGACTCTTTTACTCGCTTGTTGAAATATTGACTTGAGTTAAGTTGAGCATGCGTGACCCTATCCTCTTTACCCCCTTGTGCATAGTGCATTTTTGGTCATCGAGGACGATGCCAAAGTTTAAGTGTGGGGGAGTGAATTGGGCATTCGGGCAGTAGTTGCTACATGTGATTTTTAAAGTTAGCATGCGCAAGTGTTAGTTGATATTCATAAGAAATTCATGTCAATTTTTGAAAATTTTCTTTAAGCTGTGTCTTTGTGAGCTGGCTAGCGTTTTGACTATGTTTTTAGGACATCTTTGAAGTGTTTAGGCTTAAATTGCTTGCACTATAATCTAGTTGTTGAAAGGATGAAGGCATTAGTCACCCATTGAATTTTCCATTAATCATCCACCCCACCTGAAAAAACCCTTTAGGAGAAGCCATTTTGAGCCTGACCGTTTTTTGTTACCCAATTAATTGAGCTCCATAGCCAAACGGACCGTGTTTCCTTACCCGTGAATATTTCTGACATAGTTTTGATGTTTATGGAACTAAGAGATTAATTTGCTAAAGTTTAGGGAATTTGTGTAGGAGCCATTTTTGGCATTGTTCCTATGCCCCAAATGGGGTAAGAGCAGTCACTTTTTAGGAATTTGATATTTTCGAGGATTGCATTGTAGGCATGGATTCACTTTTAAATAAATGAACCTTAATTGCTATTTTTCCTTGGTGAGGCCGAGATTAGAATGGGGTAATGTCTAGTGAGAATTCAAAAGGTGAAAAATTAATATAGCTAGACCTCTTACTTTGCGAAAAAGAGAATGGGAGCCCCGGTCAAAAAGCGTAAGATGAGACTTGGGTATCTTTCGAAAGAAACGGCGTTCTCGTGCCAACATGACAAGGAAAACTAAACTTAATTAATGAACTTGGAGGCTATTGAAATTTAGCTTTAGTCCTCCGTGTACTTCAAGTATACGTCAAATCACAAATGTGCCGAGACGGTTTAGCTTAGTTGTACACCATGTCTACTCTTTGCATAGATTTAGATGATTGTTCCTAATTTGTGGCCTACTGAGTTTCTTGTTCCTAAGAATAGCCCTGAAGTTCCTGAATACATTGAGTCTTTGTTAGAATATTCCAATCTCTCAAAAGAAAGGGACTATTATTTTTATCCATGATCTGTTCACCATCACCTTCACAAGTCCTTCTGATCAGTAGCTAGTTTATTTGTGTATGCTGCCATTACTTTAAGGATGTTGTGAACAATTTGTCAAACAGTTTAGCTTGAGTACAAAGGTCTAGTTTAGGGAAGAATTTTCATGGTTTAGATTGTCTGTCCTGTGAATATCCCCTTAACTACGTGTGCATGCTAATTGTTTTGATTCCGTGTGGTGATTATCGTAAGTCCCGTTGTTCAGTTTGCTTGAGGACAAGCAAAGGCTTAAGTGTGGGGGAATTTGATAAGTCCGTATTTTGACACGTATTTGATGCGTGTTGAGATCGGATTTTGATGATTTTCCTAGTTTTAAGGTGTTACAAGTCTCAATTTTAGCTCAAGTTATGTTTATCGGGCGTTGGTTCGAGTTTTGTGTTGTTTGTAGTCAAAATCAGGGAATTTGAGCCCGGCACCGGCACTTGAGGAACAATCAGGATGATTTGAGAAGCATTTGAGAATGATTTGATAGCTTTGGAGGTCACCGGAAGATTCACGATGAAGATTTGAAGGAAAAAAGAGCTCTAGGATTGGCTTCGGGATCAAAAGAAGATGAATGAAGCTTGAAAACGACGATCAGAATGACCTTCTGTCAATCGTTCAAGCTTATCTCTTCGTAGGAACAACCAATGGACACGATTCAAGTTGCATAAGAAAGCCAACTTCAAGGGCTACAAATCATATGAAGACACCTTTGCGAGAATCTGAGAGGAAGAAGGTGAAAACAGACGATGAAGTCAGATGATCTCTGCTGCGATTTCAGAAAGACACCTTCCACCGTTTTGATCATATCTCTTGATTGGATGATTCAAATCACATTCGGCAAATTGGGGTGGATAGAAGACTTCATTATCTACAACTTTCATGAAGGAAGTTTTGTCAAATTCGGAAGTTAAGTAGGCACGATCGTGCCCTCAATGTCAGACACGATCGTGCCTGAAGAGAAAAGCACCGCGGAGCTACTGCCTGCCAGGCACGATCGTGCCTGGAGGGAGGCACGATCGTGCCTGGAGGGAGGCACGATCGTGCCTGCCCAAAATGCGCGTTTTTGCTCCGGAGGCACGATCGAAGGCACGATCGTGCCTGGCATCGTGTCTGGCTCCGAAAATCCTAATTCAGCTCAAATTTCACCCGATTTTTCTATTTAAATAGCCTGTAAACCCCCGTTTTCAAGGGGGGAGCTTAGAGAGAGTGTCTAGCACGAAATTTAGAGGGTTTTTCAGCCTTGTTCATCAATCTTTTGGGATTCTTTGTAAGTTCCACCTTTTTAATTAATGACAATTAATTTTTTTTATTCCAATTCTATTGATTCTTCAATTATGAATTGTGAGTAGTTTTAATTAGGGATTTGGGATTGATGAAGGGGTTAATCATGATGTATGACTAGATTCTTGTCGGTTTAATTGCATGAATGCCGTTTAATTTGTGTTTGGATAATTTAATTGATATCTTTTGTAACCTAGAATCGCGACTAGAATTACAATTGTATGTAGAATAAATTAAGAGAGATCTAATTTGTTCTAGGACACATTCACACACACTTAATCGTTCGCTAAGAGATTAGTAGCGATTAAGGGGCCGTAAGCTCGCTCGTCTTGGCAATAATTTAGGATCCTGTCGCATGAGAGATCAGCCTGGTCCCCTAAATTATTGTACTCTACGCCGCGAGAGCGGTAAGAACTTAGTAATGATTAGCTAGGCTCAATTCAATTAATTTCATGTAATTAGGCCTGGTCTGCCAGAAATCTGGTTACCCCGGAATCAATCCCTGTTCCCTTCGTCATTAATTAGAAAGAACCCCCTAGTTTAATTGTTTTATTCGCATTAGTTTTATTTTTCCAAACCAACCAATCTCGCACGACGCTTTTATTTTATTTTCTTTTTAATCGCTGAATTTAATTAATTCTTGATTCCCTTTTGTCCGTCCCTGTGGAGACGATACTCGTACTTACACCACTATATTACGATCTATTTTAAGTGCGAGAAAACTCACATCAGGGATCCACCCTAGTCGGTTTCAACGAAGAACCAAGTCGGACCATAGGTAACATCTCTCTCCCTGTTTATGCTAATGGTCTTAATGTGCAGGTCAAGTTTGATGTGATTCAAGACCTCCCGGCATATAACATGATTCTGGGGACCCCGTGGCTGCATCAAATGGGAGCTATTCCGTCAACCTATCACCAAGTGGTCAAATTTCCGACGCCTTGGGGTGTAGAATCCATTCAAGGAGACCAAACAGTAGCCAAGTCCTGCTATCAGACTGCCATGAAGCCTACAACAAATCCACCAGCTTCAGCATAGCAACTAAGGGGTGACCCAGCTTTGGAAGAAGATGACGAGAAAACAGAAGAAGTCGTCATCGATGATGAGCATCCAGAACGGGTCATCTGCATCGGAAAAAATGTACCAGAATGCCTCAGTAGCAAACTGGTTCGATTTCTTAAGGAACATACGGACGTATTCGCTTGGAGCCACCGGGACATGACAGGTATTGACCCGAAAGTCATCACACACAGACTTAATGTCAATCCGTCATATAAACCCGTCAGGCAACGAAGGAGACGCTTCGCTAGGGAACGAAATGACATCATAAATCAGGAAGTCGAAGCGCTTCTCCAAACCGGGAAAGCTAGGGAGGTCAGGTATCCGGATTGGCTAGCAAATGTTGTTGTCGTTAGGAAGAAAGCGGCAAAAGGCAAAAAGGCAAAATGGCGAGTGTGCGTAGACTTTACCGATTTGAACAGAGCATGCCCGAAGGATTCATTCCCGATGCCGCACATAGACGTATTGGCTGACGCAACTGCTGGACATGAGATGCTCTCGTTTATGGACGCTTTCAGCGGATACCACCAAATTCAGCTACATCCCGACGATCAGGAGAAGACGGCCTTCATTACTGAAACAGGTACATATTGTTATGTCGTTATGCCTTTTGGTCTTAAAAATGTAGGTGCGACGTTCCAGAGACTCGTCACTATGATGTTTAAAGATCAGATAGGAAAGACCATGGAAGTGTACATAGACGATATGATCGTCAAGACACAGAAAAACTGAGGACCATATTGACAACTTGACGGAATCATTCAAGAAGTTGAGAGTACAATCTAAAGCTCAATCCGTCAAAATGCGCCTTCGGAGTGTCATCTGGGGAATTTTTGGGCTATATCGTCAGTGAGCGTGGAATAGAAGCAAGCCCGGAACAAGTCCGAGCCATTCTGGACATAGAATCACCAAAGTCAGTCAAAGACGTCCAAAGGCTAACGGGACGAGTAGCGGCACTGAATCACTTCATTTCCAAGTCATCCGACAGGTGTCGCCTCTTCTATGACGTACTTCGCAAGAAGAAAAAGTTTGAATGGACGGATCAACATGAACAGGCGCTTCAGCAATTAAAGGAATATATGACAACTCCACCACTGCTGACGAAACCAAAAGAAGGCGACGAACTCCAGCTTTACCTCGCCGTTTCAGAACATGCTGTTAGTGTTGTGTTAACCAAAGAGGACGACGGATTGCAAACGCCGATATACTATCACTACTAGAAAACTGGCTTATAATGACACTTTGTTAGTGACATTTTCTGCCCGAAAGTGTCACATATGTTCTTTCTCACATATAAGTGTCATGCTTTTCTGACATAATAATATCAACATTTTTTACTGACATTAGACCCGTTTTTCTTTAATTTACTTGGACATTTTTACTTTATATTTTAACACTTCACTCTATTTTATCGTCAACTTCTCCCCCCATCCTCAATCAGCTTTACTCATCCTCTTCCTTCGTATGAACCCTAGCCGCCGCACCCACTACAAATTTGAACTCTACCGTCCTCTTCAATTTGTTCGTTCATAGAAGCTCAGGCGTTTGTTCGTAGAAGCTTTACCCCTTCACGATCGAGCAACTATTTGACAGAGCCAGAGAGTTCCATTTCCCATCCAAGTAGCGGTTTCCCCCAATTTCCAGGTATGTGCTTTTTCCATCTACTCGTTCTTCATCCTTCGGAAACTTATTCGAAATTTTGTAGAGTGTTCATATGATTTAGGGTCTTTGCAGTAGAATTGCGATTTTATGGACCTTCAGGAGGGGATGTTGTTTCCGAGTCGTAATAGGTGGTAGCAATTATCGTTCTGCGCTGCCCAATTGATTTCCGAGTTGGTGCTTGGGAGCGACGGGAATCGGCGATTGGGGTGGAAGTGATGGCGTCGTCCCCTGTAGATGATGTTGCGCCAGCCATAGTCCGATTCCTCTATTTGGGGTTGATGGTGTTGACGACGCTGAACATTGTGCCTTCATTCCAGTAATGGGAGATCTTCACAGAGGTATTTTCCACAGAACACAACCGGATGGTCTCTCTAGCTCCGGATCTATGTTAGGATTGAAAGTAAAAAAATTGCTTTTCAAATCATTGACTCAATTGCTGTACGAATATTGAAACAAAGAGGGGTCATTCCTCTTCCACAATCATTAATCTTGAGGCTGCTTTATGGTTTAGGGATTCAGATGTTTCTATCTCTGCTTTTTTTCCCTTCAAATTATGCAGATTTGTTCTTAATATGAGGGAACATCCTTTTTAAGAAGAAATGGTAATTTGGATAGTTTCTTTGATGGACAAGTGAGATCACTGTATTGAAGATGTTCATCAATTTATAGAGGAGCTCATCTCATAAGCCATCCAATGCCTAAATTAAAAGTCCTTATGCAATTGTTTTAGAGAAATGAAAAAGAGATGTTCAAAGGTATTGGACTTTATACACCTACTTTTATTTTCATTCAGTTTCATTTATAGTGTGTTTGACTATAGAGTACTTATTTATAGCTACAATTACATTTTATGTCAGAAGCTGTTGAAATTATATTCCATTGTATGTATGGCAGAAATAACCTTGAACAAAAATACATACACAAATTGAGTTTGAGCGATTGTTTTATTCTCTCATCCAACAACTTTTTGTTTCATTCTTTTAGGTAAAGTCTTTGCGTTGTTTGGTATTCTGGCTGACTTCTATCATCTTATTTTTCATCTAAATTTTTTACTTGCTATTTAGATTGTCAAAAGTGCAGCTGCTTTGATCAAGATCTGCTGATTTCCCATTTCAAATGTGCTGATTTTTTAACCATAAATGTAAAATAGCAAGAATCTAAATATGAATAGAGGGAGTATCAATGTACCATACTCTTGTTTAAATCTAAAACTACTTTTATCTCTTACATAACATCAAAGCAGTTGCTGATGTTGCCAGATAAGTGGTTAAAAGTGCTGCTTTAGAGGTCTGCACTATTAGTTATCTTTCTGTGGTTTCACAAATTCGCATAATGGTTGGTTGTAACTAAGTGTTCCACTTCATATGACTTTAAAGGATTAAACGGAAAATAATAAAAAGTCTACAACTGTGGTTGCTTATAGAGCTACATTGGCAGTAGTTGACGTTGTTATTGTAGCTATGTTGTTTTGTGATTGATTACAAGTCAAAGTTTTCAAGTTAATTTTCATGTTTAGAAGCTAAAGTTCAAGTTAATTTTCAAAATTGATGCTAAACTTGTAACAGTTGGAAGCCAAAGCTCGTGTTTAGAAAATCACAAGGTTGGTTTCTATGTTGTTTTGTGATTGATTACAAGTCAAAGTTTTCAAGTTAATTTTCATGTTTAGAAGCTAAAGTTCAAGTTAATTTTCAAAATTGATGCTAAACTTGTAACAGTTGGAAGCTAAAGCTCGTGAGCTGAATTAGAAGCTAAATTTCAGAATCTGAAGTCAATTTACAAGTTCATTTTCAACTTGAATAAGACTGACCTTGTTGAGAAAGGGCAAGTCTCTACAGAGGAAGGAGAAGCTAAAGTTTGTGAACTAAATGTCATGTAGGCAATGCTAATGAGTGAGCATCAAAGCCTTCTAAGGTATGCATTTGGTTCATTTTGTTGGGAGAAAAGTACTTCCTGTGTTAAGGTTTATTTTTATTTTATTGCAACACCAGGAGCAAGCTAGACTATCAGATCATCTTCTAGCTTGAACTCTGTAAACTTGGATTAACTAAGCTTAATATGACTAGAATAACCTTATTAGTGCTTTAAACTTTTCGATAACAATTATACATAGTGAAGGGTAAGAGTGGAAAATGATCAATGAGTGCTTTCTTGATATGTTAAAGCCACAATTAATTGCAGCATACTTACTTTTTAAAATGATGGCTAAAAGCGAATAAAGGGAGCACTTGTTTTCCATGAGCATGGTTGTAGTCTTAAATTCTGTCGCAGCATTTAGATTCTTTACAATTTTATAAAACCTAAATAAGACTTTACAGTAATATGATGTCCATGATATGTATTATAAATGATGAGAGTGGATGCGCAATACATCCATGATATGGGGGGTCTTAATATTTGTCTACCTCAAGTTTCAGCACAGAAGATCAACTTTTAAAGAGCACCAATACATCTGTGATGGGGGGTAGCAACTTTTAAAGAGCACCAATACTTATATTCATTAGTATATAACAGGCATACTCTGTTAATGAGTTGTTATTTCTTGTTCCAGTACTAAAAGGAAAGCAGGATCAAAAGACAGAATTTGAGGTTTTCAACTTCACTAGAGCTGGTGGAGTCGCCCTTTCCATGTATAACACTAATGGGGTTTGTTTATTTGCCTCTCTGTTTTCTTTATTGCTTGTTTTTAAGTGATTCCTATGGGATTTGAAATTTCAGTTTTGTGTCCATTTTACTGGATTATGCGGTATCCACTTTCTACTTTTATTTGAGTATATGCTTTTGAAACTTATGCTAATATTTATGAAATGCTTATACGTAGTAGTATATAGGCTAACATGGTGCCTATTTTTAGCAATTGGATGTATGAGATCAAATATTAAACTATGGGAACTAACAAGCAAAAAATGAACAGGTGATGGAGTAAGCTCTTAAAAAGAGTCTTTTGGTGTTCATCTACCATCAGAGGTTATTTTTTAGCAACAATAGTTTGGCGTTTTCACATATACATTATATTCATTTCATTGTAGCTATCTAATGTATCTTGGTTTTATTTCTTTTAGATATTGAAAAGCCACCAAGAAGTAGGAAGCACTAGTCTCATGTTGAAGATCAACCGATTTAGTCATAGGCGGAGCTTCTAGCAGTTGGAGGATCTCAAATTAGTTTATTATAGATTATAGATTTAGTTGAGTTTTTGTTGGAAGGTGTATGACATTTGAATTGTAAATGATAATTCTTTTTATTTTCAATAAAGTGCCTTTTGATTTTTCATACATTGTCATTTTTATTTTTCAGTAAAAATCTTATATTTTGTGTGTGTGTGTGTGTATATATATATATATATAAACATTTATATAAAATTAATATCATGTGATACCAATGTATCATAAATTTAATTGATACTAATGCGTCAAAATATAAAGTGATATTATTTTGTCATAATTTTTTGTGATACATTAATGTCAGAAATTAGTGACACTTTACCGGTGACACTAAATTTAGTGTCATAATTCCCGACCTTCTTTGACACTTTTCTAGTGTCAGAAAAACTTTCTGTGACACTTATTTAGTGTCACTATAGACCATTTTTCTAGTAGTGTATATAAGTAAGTCACTAAATGGCCCTGAAACCAGGTACGCTTTGCTTGAAAAATTGGTTTTAGCCTTAATTACTGCATCAATTAAGTTACGTCCTTACTTTGAATCGCATACCATTTGTGTTCGAACTAATTATCCCATGAAGTCAATCATGAGGAAACCCGAGTTGTCAGGTCGCATGGCCAAGTGGTCAATTCAACTGGGAGCTTACGACGTCAGATATGAGCCAAAGACTGCCTTGAAATCTCAGGCGCTTGCTGATTTTGTGGCGGACTTTAGTCCAAAGCTCCAAACTGAAGCAGAAAGGGAGACATGTCTCATCACGGACGGTTTGCCTCAACAAAAGTGGATATTGCATACTGATGGGGCATCAAATCTAAATGGGACAGGCTTGGGCGTGGTACTAAGTCACCACAGGGGGACACCATGCTCCAAGCGGTACATTGTGATTTCAACGCCACAAACAATGAAGCGGAATACGAAGCATTGATCGTAGGCTTAACATTGGCAAAGAATTTAGGCGTCAAGATGCTCCAGGTAAAATGCGATTCTTTGTTAATAGTTAATCAAACTAACGGTGTTTATGCAGCAAAAGACCCCAAGATGACGTCTTACTTACAAGTCGTCATGGAATTGACAACATGGTTCGACGAAATCACCTTTGAGCAAGTGCCAAGGGAAGAAAACACTCAAGCAGACGCCCTGGCAGCAATCGGATCTTGTCTGGGGGCAACAATCAACAACAACATCCCCTTCATCCACTTGACAAGTGTCACAAGTCCAGCCATTGACAGAATGGAGTCCGTCAGTGCTGTCAGTCCGTCCCCACAAGATGACTGGATGCAGCCATACATTGCATATTTGAGACACAACATCCTACCAGCTGACAAAAAGGAAGCTAAGGCATTTCTTTCCAAGGTAACTAAATTTCTATTAATTGACGATGTTCTGTTTAAAAGGTCTAAAGCAGGTCCGTACCAAAGATGTTTGGCACCTCAAGAAGCCATCAAAGTGCTAAGAAACCTTCATGAAGGGGAATGTGGAAATCATGCTGCAAGGAGAAGCTTGTCCAACAAAGCTCTCAGATTTGGATACTATTGGCCAACCATGAGACATGATGCAGTCACTTTCACCAAGAGCTGTCAGCCTTGTCAAAAGCATGGACCAATCCGTCATCAGCCTTCAGAATCACTTCATCCGGTCCTTTCACCATGGCCCTTTATGAAGTGGGGAATGGACATTGTTGGAAAGCTACCAGAAGCTCCAGGACAGAAGGTTTACATGTTGGCAATGACGGATTACTTCTCAAAATGGGTGGAGACCGAACCATTCCGTCATGTACGTGATGACCAGGTAATATCTTTTATCAAACGAAATATACTTTGCAGGTTTGGCATCCCGTCAGAGATCGTATGTGATAACGGGTCCCAATTCATAAGTGCAAAAACACGACGCTTTTGCGAAAGGTACAACATCAAGTTGGAAACGTTAACTCCTAGGTACCCGCAATCCAATGGACAGGCTGAGTCCAATAACAAAATCATTGTGTCCAATTTGAAGAAAAGACTTGAGAAAGCGCAGGGCAGATGGGCTGACGAGTTGCCCCCTGATATTATGGGCTGACAGGACGACTCCAAAGAACGCAACCGGGCAAACTCCTTTCTCCCTGGTGTATGGTTGTGAAGCGGTTATACCAGCGGAGGTAGAAGTACCGTCCTCAAGGTATGGGCTTATGACTGAAGAGCGGAACAACGTGGAATGGATACATGATCTGGATACCATTGACGAAATCAGAGAGAGGGCCAAGATCCATCTACAATCCTATCAACAAATGGTGGCCAAGAGCTTTAACAAAAACGTTCGAGCAAAGGTTTTTAAGAAAGGAGACTGGGTGTTGAGAAGAGCGTTTGGGAATGAAGCAAGTGGGAAGTTCAGCCCCAATTCGGAAGGTCCATACAAGATCGTCGATATTGTTGGAAAGGGGGCATATCGCCTGGAATCGATTGAGGGAAAACAAGTCCCTAGAAGTTGGAATGCGGTACACCTTAAATTTTTCCATTTTTAATTCTGTTATGTTTTATTTATTCAAGACAACTTACTAACTTAATCATCGGAGGGCCGTTGGCTTAAGGCCAACGACCAACCCTAACAACGTTTTGAGTACAGAAAACCAAACGAGACGCCAAGTTTAATGAAGCACCGTCGGTAAGTTACTTTAATACGTCACAGGTCCTTATAAGTTCATTTAGAAATCAATGACGTATCGAGTACGACGAATCTCTTAAAGCGTCATGTTCAATTTGTGCATTCCCTTTGAATTATTTTTTGTGCATGTTTTAATCTCAGTAACTTATCTCATTTCTAAGCTTGAGTTCAATGAATTTTGGATCCTTTATGGAAACATTATGTGGTCATCTTGTTTAGAGAAAGTTGTGACGTATTCGGTGTAGAGTATACATTTCCGTTTCAAGATATATTCATTGCTTTTACTGACTTAATCATCAGATGGGCCGTTGGCCCAAAGCCAACGGCCAGCTTTGACGGTTTTTAATGGATGCAGGAATATCTCAAAGCATAAGATCAAGCAGTTACCGAGGCAACTAAGATGTCAACCATGCGCATGCCGGTTACATATTATACACTAACATCAAATGGGAAAGGGTTGGGCTGCCCATGAGAAGATCATGGATAACAGTCCCAGCCGGCCCTTACAACATATATATTTTTTGGCCAAAACCTACACACATATATGACAACGCACGTGCAACCAAAACATATATGACACCGCACGTGCAACCGAAACGTATATGACAACACACGTACATCAAAAAATACAGAACTACACAACGAAAGCACACGCTCCAACATAAGGAGACAATACAAACGACAAACGTAATACTATTTAAAGTTTTTGCAGGATATGGACCAAGTTCACACAACACATCTCGCCATCTTCAACGATGGATGATGTTCCCGTCACTAGATGAAGTGTCGACATCAATATGAAAGATGTTGCAGATTTCCGTCACCGAGTCGTCAAGACAACTTTGGAGGAGAGAAGATAACATGTCAGCCTTCAGTTTTCGTTGTTTTAGTTGAGGAGACAGATTCGATCGATGGTTATTCCGAGGAAAGACGGAAACATTTCGTCAACAAGTCACAACAGGAGGTGAAGTGTTGCTCTTTCAAAATTTCGACAAGTTACCGCTTAATGATTCGACCATGCATTGTACGCGCCAACTTCTCGAAAGGGGGCAATTGTTAGTGCAATTATTTGGCAATATATTTTGCATTAAAGAGAGATGATCACAAAAGTTAATGAGGCTTAATGATGGCTGTTGTAACGGATTTGTGTTTATTATTGGAGTTATCAACGATATTAAGGCTGGAGGTTACTTATTTTGAGCTGGCCAGCATTGATGACGAGTTGCGAAACTGACGGGTCGGAACCGTTACGTCAAACTGCCAAAACGGGCAAATAGAGTCATTGAAGCGTCAAGAATATCATTTTTAAATATTGTAACGTTTTTTGTACATTATTAGGCTCCTTAATGTGATTAAGGAAGGTATTAAATGTGTTTGATCAGCCTTTATGACGGATTTGAATCCGTCAGTACGTAACGGATGACCAATCCGTCAATAACGTAAAAACTCATCATTAGGGCTTTAATTACCTTTCCTATAAATAATATAGCCTCATTGTAATCAGGGCATCTGAAACATTCGAATAACACACAAGTTTTCATTCTTATTCACTCTCTTGTCATCTCCTTCTCTATTCTTGTTCGAAGCCCTTTCTTTATACAAATTCCTTTTTAATTAGTTTTAGCTTATCAATATTTTGCTTAAACAGTAGTTATTCCAATTCCTTTAATTTAGTTCTCAATTATTCTGCCGCTTGCCGGTGAAAATCTCTTGTTCTCTTCGACGATGGAGGACAGACGATCCGGACCCGTTAGTATATTTAATAAACGGGTCGGGTACGGTACATATGATTCTGACCCGTTAAGGACCCAGACCCGTTTAAAATTTCTTATTTGAATACAAACACACTAATACATAAAGTGATTAGTTATAACACTTCAAATAAAAAATGCTCCCTCCGTCCCAATTTGTTTTGCAAAGTCAACATTTTTTGGTCAACCAATAATAAAAGTCAATCCTCTTTACGGATAATTAACTCAATTTTTAATAATAAAAATTTACATATTCATAAACTACAATAAAATCTCTTCAAAGTTGTAAACACCAAATTAGAATATAATTAAAAATTGACATCCTAATTAAGTGAACAAAACAAAATTGTTTGACCAAGAAAAGTCAATTTTGCAAATCAATTTGGGACGGAGGTAGTACAAACTAATACACACACACATATTTACCTAATAATACATAAAATTATTAGTTGTAATTCTTCAATTGAAAATACACACACTAATGCATACCTATTATATAAGTGTACTGGTTGAGATAGTGTGATAGCATAAAATTAATACCCATTTTGGCTGTTTATGCATAGTGATAAATGTGTATTGGGCTCAGTAAGCAACACACAATATTCCTTATTATTATTATTATTATTATTATTATTATTATTATTATTATTATTATTATTATTATTATTATTATTATTATTATTATTATTATTATTATTATTATTATTATTATTATTATTATTATTATTATTATTATTATTATTATAATTATTATTATTATTATTATTATTATATCATTATCATACACGATGTACAATATGTTTTTTATACTCTCAATAGTCCAAGACACCTTTTGTGACTTAATTTGAAGTTTATTCTACGATCCCTATGTACGAGAAAAAGCGACACATATTGTGGAGTTATATGCATGAACTGATACTTTATTGGATACAAGTAATAATATGAGAAACCTTTCATTTTTTTTGAAAAAGTGAAGATATATTTTTGCTTTTTAGTTTGCACACTTTTCTTTACATTTCACATATAGGTCTTGTTGTTTTCACAAAATTTATAACGATATCATACTTGGCGGGTCTACCCGACCCGGTTCCGAGACCCAACGGGTCCGGGTCTGGGTCCAAATATTCAGACCCGCCGGGTAAATGGGTCGGGTCTGTGTCCATTACTAACTCAGCGTGTCCGAGTCTGGAACACTACGTTCCGACCCGGACCCGACCCATTGACAGGCCTACTTGCGATGTGGACTCTTTTATCCGCTCCCCGTGAGCCCATATAATATGGGCGGGTCACCTAATTTGAATCCAAAGAGACCATTTTACCCTACAATTGAAGTTCAAAAGACAAGCTACGTAGCTAATCCATGGGAAATATCCAGTACATGTGGATAGTAGAGGTCAGAGAAGTCATTCAATCATAGGAAATTTTCACGAATAAATCTAGAAAATAATAGGGAAAAAGGTCAGCTATGTCCTTGAATTTACTTTAAAAAGGTCAAATAAGCCCTTATATATGAGGCTCTGTCCGGCCGTCGCCATTTGGGGCAGTTACCGGTAGAATTTTTTGATTATTTTTTTTGAACATCTTATTCATTAAGTCTTGTTTACTCATATTAAATTTAAGCTAAAACTTCAATTGGGAAGGCATTCAAATGAATTCTTGAAGATAACTGCGCAGTTATTTTCAGAATTCATTTGAATGTCTTCTTAATTGAATTGCTAGCTGAAATTTGGTATGAGTAGACTTAATGAGTAAGACACTCAAAACATTTTATCAAAAAAATCCACCAGGAACTGCCACATATGGCGACGGCCGGACAGAGCCTCCTATATAAGGGCTTATTTGACCATTTTATGTTGTATGTTTGAGGGCCTATTTGACCCTTTTACCAAAATAATACGGAGTATCACTTTTTCATATTGAAAAGATGTTTTCAAAAATAGACTTAGGTTGCACGCAACCCTAAGATTAAAAATCAATATTTGAGCTTTGCACTAGGGGTGAACATATCGATTTTCGGTTCAGTTTTTTATCAGTTTCGGTTCGATTTAGAATGAGTTGAGAGAGTTATTATCAACCAAAACCATACTATTTTTCAGTTTGGTTCAGTTCGATTTAGTTCATTTTTTTTCATTTTTTTTACTCCAGGGGTTCTGGGGGGGTGGAGTTCAAATCCTTATGTGCCTAGCGGGTTTCGAACTCGAGACTTCCCACTAGGCATAGTAACCTCACCAGTGGCGGAGCCTCTCATGTTCAAAGGTATTCACATGAATACCCAAAAGTTTGAAAAATATGTAGGTATATATGTGTAAATTTGATATAATTATTTATTATTGTTTAAATTTGTAATTGTAAAAAGGTTTTGAACAACCAAAACCTAATTCCCAAATCCGCCACTGAACCTCACCACCAGCTGGGCTGGAATGCTTGGTTATTTAGTTCAGTTTGTAAATTTTATTTTTTAAATAATATACTAGTATTAAGGTTTTATTAAATTTCTTTAGTTTGGTTCGGTGTTGTTCGGTTTTTATCGGTTTCAGTTCGGTTTAATACAATTTGACAGAAATTCTATCAAACTCAAACCAAATTACATACGGTTCGATTTTGATTTGGTTTAGTTTGATTTGATCGATTCGGTTAAATCAAATCAATATGCTCACCCCGACCACCCCTACTTTTCACTCCTAAAATAGCTCCAATCCATACTATCGTATTCAAGAGTGCCATAGGCCAAATGGGTTGGGGCTAGGGATGGCAACGGGGCGGTTCGGGGTCGGGTATACCATTACCCGTACCCGCCCCGTTTGATAAAAAAATTCCCCGAAACCGCCCCGTTACCCGTCGGGTATTTTTTACCCGCGGGTAACGGTTTTCCCCGCGGGTAACGGTTTCCCCGTGGGTAACCGTTTTATTAAAAAATAATTTTTTTTCCTTCAAAACTAGTATAGATCCTAAAATGATTATTAACTACTTATCATTGACCACCTAAATTAAAAAAAAAAAATTAAAATTAAATAGTACCACAGATAAAGTTTTTTAAAACATGACAAAAAGTTACAATCGTTTGAATCTAATAATATTCACAAATTATATATGTCTAGATTCAAATTGAATCTCTTACCACATCAACATCAAAAGAGTAAGTCTTGTCTCGATAGTAAAAACTAAATATGAATCACAAAAACATTTAACTTCCAAACATTCAATAAGCATACCCCCACCAACATTCAACATCTAAATTAATTTAAGAACAATAATGTATACAAGTAACATAATGAAAATGGGAAGTTTTTCCCCTAAAATACCTCTAATAAAAAAGATATGAACATAAATATGACTATAAGTTACCATGAGTAAGTTTTGTAATCACTACGACATAACATTTGAATAAAATTATAAACACTAAAGTTACTAGAGTCGCATTTTTGTCCACAACTTTTATTTTGATCATAGATTTGGAATTATTTAAAAGACACTTCTAATACTATGATTCAGGTATTCTTGTAGTTACTGTTTTAGAAAAAAAACATAATTTAAATTTTAAACCTTGATATAAATTAGAGCAACCAATCAAAATTAATCTAATCATCCAATACACCTTTACAAAATTATTAGCAATTACATAAATAAAAGCAAGCTAGAGTAATGTTTCGCAATATTTTGACTTTAAACTCATACGTGAGTTTTATGAAAGTTATTGGGTGAAAAACTAAGAGAGTCACATTGTGGAAATTGCGTAAAGAAAGTCACGAAAATCAAATAATCAATATGTGAAGAAAATAAATATTGTAGAGGTTTTTTTGAAGGAATATTATAGAAGTTAACAAAGGAAGGATGATGAATGATATTGAAAATTTAAAATCTAAAATAGTGAACTTTGAGCACCAACTCGATCATCAGAATTGCAAAGGATAGCCGATAAGTTGAATATTGTTTCAAAGTACTAGAGAAAATAAGTGTCATATACTAATGTAATTCATATATACTTAATATATTAAATAATAAATACATAAACTATTAAAATATATAAGTTAATTGTGCGGGTCGGGTAATGGTGCGGGTAACCGTATCCAAATTAAACGGGGCGGGTAACGGGGTGGGTAACGGGGCGGGTAGGTATAAACCCATAACCGCCCCATTACCCGTTTACATAAATCGGGTATTCCCCGCCCCGTACCCGTTATCCAGTCAAAACGGTTTTCCCCATTTTGACCGGTTCGGTTCGGTGCGGGAATCCATCGGGTTGGGTTAAATTGCCATCCCTAGTTGGGGCACCGTTGGGATGGGAATTCCTTGGGAATTGACGGAAGAGTTTGGATGGAATTGGCTGCCGCAAAATGAAAGAAACTCTGGTGCCATGTGAAAATTTATTTCTATTTTTATTTAAAAAGTGTCATAACTTTTTTATTTATTGTATTAATTTTTTAAAAATTATATATCAAAATTCATAGTTTTTTATGATGTTTAATATGACATCAATATTGCATATAAAAAAAAATATGAAGATTCAACAGCTAAACGTTTTTTAGATCAATTGTTTTTTAAATAGATTTAATTACTAGTTTAAAATCTCATATTTGAAATATTCTTTTTACATTTTTTCAGTAATTGTTTTAAAGAAATGGGTATGAAATAACAACAAAATAAATTCCATTTTTTTTTGTTTACACAGAAATCTTTAACGACCCTTTTTATCATGATTATTGTGAAAAACGTTTAACAAAAAATTAATGTGTAATAATAAAAGTAATTAAAAAAATTATTGGATGATTATATTGACAGTGCTGGATTGCAGTGAAAATTGAATTGACGGTGTAAATTTGTATAAACTGGTGAGAAATTTGGTATATTGACGGAAGCGGGTTGCGGTTAGCCTCCGTCAATAAATCAAGGCTCCATCAATTCATCAAATTTCTAACTAGCCTATAAATATACTCCTTTTGAGTATTCTAACTCGCCTGAGGAGGGGCCTGATGCTAACGTTGTTGGTTTGAGCAAATTGCTACCAATTGATTTACTTAAGTAAATTCAAACCAAATGAAACCACCAATGTTCAGTTCCGTTCGGTCAAATCAACCATTTTGCCTAGCCCTAGAAGTAACTATTTCATGAGAACTTTAGTTTAATTTTTTTTGGAAGAAACTTTACTTTAAATATCACTTTTATGTGGTTGTGATGTGGACGCGAACTCTTAGAACCAAATTTTAAACCCTAAAAAATCTAATTTTCTAACATTCTCTTGCTTTATTTGATCTTTTGTATTTCCTGGTCGAATCATATTCAACCGGATATTGATTATACCTGACCAACTATGTGACCGAATCAGATTTTTTGCATGATATTTTGTTCCCTTGCACCTTCCTTTCATCTTGCAGCATCCTTCCATGATATTTTGTTGGTCATTGACTACTCATTGATTGACTCTTACTCAGGATTGTTTCAAAGTTATGAAATTAAACAAACTAGAAAAATAAAAAGTTGCACCATAAATGTGCAATTACAATAACAATACACTGTAAAAACAACCTAAAAGTAAAAACATAAACATGGAAAAACTAATAATATCAATAATGTTTTTCATTACTGGTAAATCCACAATAGTTGACAATGGAATGACAAAAAAATAGAAAGCAACAACAAAGACAGACCAGTTTCAAGTAACACACTACCTAACACCTACATATGCTTTTACAGATCTTAACTTGAACCCCAAATAAACAAAATACTAGGTGCTGCAAGATCCCCTAACTTGAACCCCAAATAAACAATATGCATTAAAGCAGTATGGTTTGAGGACAACTTTAAACAAACATGTCATCACAATCTCATTTCATTTCATCTTGCCAACAGCAGTGAATCTATCTCGTCTCTCGCCCATCTGTAAAGCTCAAGCTTTCTGGAGCATTTCTGTCTCCTTTCCATCAGCACCCTATCTTCATCCAACATCTCACAAAGCTCTCGCTCCTACCATCAAACACCATTACTCCGTATATATTATTATATGTAATGGTGTTAAGCAAGAAAACAGCAACATTTTTCTACACATTAAAAAACTATCACCATTGAGATAGTCTCAGTGAGTCAATGACAGAGTAGAAATGTAATAAGTTAAAAAACAATAGCAATACTTTTCAATACCGTGTCAAAAAGTGTTACCCAAACTTTTAAATAACTACATTTTTACAATGGCTTACCGTGAGACTCACACAACAGTTCTTATCAACACTTTTTAATCCACAGCCTAATTGATTAGAATTTCCTTCCTTATCTCCTCTAAGTATAGTCTTGATAAAACATTATCTTTTTTTTATATTCAGAAAAGAGGGAGTAAAACTTCCATTTATGGAGAGCTTTTAAGTGAAATTATTGAACAAACTTTTAAAAATAAGTAAGATAAAAGGAGATGTACTATTTTAGTCCTTAGTCATGCAACTTTAGTCCCCAATTGTAGCAATTCTAGCCCTAGATTTAGGACTGCCATCAAGAGATATAACTAGGGATGGTTTTTGTTAAAGTTAGCAATGAGAGACTAAATAGCCGCAAGTCTACACTTGAGACAATAAAATATTAAAATGTCATTTACTATCGTGTTTTTTTTTAAAAAAAAAAAGAGAAAAAAATGGATGCAGTACCTCCCTTTTACCGAGTTGAGCATAAAAATGATCAAGCAAAGACCGTTTGGCTTCCCGAACTTGACAGTAAACAACAGCTTTTGGTATGCTCTGCTGGAGGGTCTCACACACCATTCTGGTGTAGGCAGAGATATTTGAGCCTATTCTTTTAAAGTGTTCCTCTGTGGAACTATCATTAGTGGAAACGGTTGAGCCTCCTTCCTTGTCAACTTCCTCTGGGAGTTTCCGGAAGAAATCCACTGTTAGATAAGAAGCTTCCATGTCTACCAACCGCAATACAGTCTTTTTACTTTCATTACGAAACCTTTCTAATGCTTCACATGCTGCAGTTGCTATCTCTGTTTGAAGAGTGGGAAAGCGCCTCAGTTCCTGCATTCCAGATGTCAGTTACATTGCTAGAGAGGATCAGAGGAAGAGGAAAATTAGTAGAGAAATGAACAGAAAACAAGAATTTCAAGGCAGTTCTATAGTTTGATGGGAAATAAAAGGGAAGGAGATTGGAGGTGAGGCTTTCCATGCTCTGGTGAGTAGAGATGTGGAGAAATCCACTCTATAATAAGATTCATTCTCTTTTTTCCCTTTTCTCAAAATCCCCTTTTTCCCTTTTCTCAACAGCATTTATTTATAATAATTCCGTTTACCGACTCTATTTCCCTTCAATCAACCAACTTCTATCTCTCCTCACTAATTTTTCTTTTGTTTTACCTACCCACTTCTCTTCTGATTATTCTACTCCTTCCAAATAAAGGTTATAGGTAATATTCTATTTAAAAGTTTGGTACACTTTTCTCCTACTTTTTCTACGTGGAGGGAGTATTGATTAAGGGCGAAACATTCAATTAAGGGTTCGTTTTGACATCACAAACCTGAGTTTCTCCAATTGATTTCCTGACGAGCTCCTTCAAGATTAAGTGGACCTACATGGCAAAAGTCACATTTCCAATCAAAAGCTCTACTTACATTATGAATGTATCTGTAGCAACAATAGCGGAAGTGGCGTTCAGAACAATCAATGAGCAACATTAGCACTCACTGCATCAACTGAAGCTTGTGCAGGTGCCCTGAAATAATGAATGGCACCATCTATGAGGCGTCTGTAGCCTTGCTCTGGTGCTATCAGATGAGGTTGGTAGCCATCAGCCACAGAGACAACTTTCCTAATGTTTTGCAACGAGAGGTGGCTATCCAATGGAAGTTTCCTCAAAGCAACGGGGAGCTTGTAGTCAAATACCTCGTATATCCGATCCCCACCAGGCCTCCTACATACATAGCATATGACAGTAATACATTAATAAAAATAAATAAAAGAAAAAAAAGGAATGGAGGAGTGCTTAATCTTTCAGTCCCCAAAAAGCAGATCGGGGAAATTCTAAACCATGTTCAATCAGTGGCTTTTTCATAACCAGTCCAATCCCAGATTGGATTTCAAGGGTTTTCTTCTCATCCATATATATAGGCGTGTCATGAATTTCGAGTAGCCTTTGGTTTGTTAAATGAAGAATAGAGAATAAAGAAATGACAGAGGCAAAGATGGAGAAGAGAAAAATAATGGGAAAATGGGATAATTATGTGTATTGTTTGGCAGTAGAGAAAATAAAGAAGAATTAGGTAGAAATTGAAAAGGAATGCTTTTCAATCATATTCTTTTCCGAGTGAAGGAGTGAAAAAACGCTGTGGATCTATCATTTTTTCTCCTCATTTGTCTTGTTACTAAACAAATACATTTTTCATTCCTCTCTCAATTTTTTTTTCCAGTATCACCTTAACCACAAACAAAGGCGTAAAGAGATAACACAAAACAATTACCCTCCTTCAAGGTGCTCCTTGAATACCCGATCAAATGCTCGGCAGAGTTCCAAAATAGTGTATAAATGGGCCTATAATGGTAGAAAATAAGTACAGACTTTTTTAGTCGAGACCCAAAGATTGAGTATACGGAGTTTATAGATAAAACTGAAAAACACTCTTACTCCTGCATCAATAGCAACTGGTCTGCCAAGACGACTCAACTCCGTTTCAACCTCATCAATACTTGTATTAGTCAGAGACAAAAGAGCCGGTATATGGGCCTTGATCACAGATTCTAGGCGCTGCAAAAGCAGGGTTCAAAATCATGACATATGAGTATCCATCCATCTCTCCATCTCTTTTAATTTGTTACGGAATTTCCTAGTATCAAGGTTTATGGATGAAAGAATGTTATAATGTATGCCTGTGAAAGAATCTTTGCAAGATATTCCGATCCCATCCTGCTGGCTAAATGTCTGTACTCTGGACTCTTAGCAAAGAATTCTCGCTCATTACGCCTGGCAACAATCATGTTAACATTTTTGTTGATGTCGGCCTGAGAACGATTCACAACTCCAACCCAAGGATGTTGAAGCTGATAGGATCTTCCTTCAAGAACCTTCATCAAATGGCATTACACCATGAAAGTGAGAAATGAGAAAAGCAGATAGGACCTTACACACATGCATACAACTATACAAGCACACCCCAGCAGTGATAGAAAAGTGACAGTCCACCGTGTGAAGGCTTACAAGCACATCATATATGGTCAACATTTTATGTGGACGTAAGAAAAGAATAGAGAAAACCAACAGAAGCTGAAGTGAAAAGGCTGAAACTTCAAGGAACTCAAAAAGGGATGTCATGACATCACAAACAGGCCATGTTATTAAAAAAATTAAGGCTTACATCCAATGCATTTGTTCCCTTGTCCATCAAATCAAGTTTTGTTAACACACCAATGGTACGTTCACCTGCACAAGGAAGATGTAATGTCCTATTGGTTTATGGGATGATGAAAAGAATAAACAGATCGCCTTCAAACTTCAAGCTTCAAAGACATCTCAAACCCCAGTTATGGAATTGGATAATACCTGTTGGGTCAACTTCTCGAGCTATCTTAATTGCATCAGATGTCGCAACATCTTGATTGGCCGGAGTTATGGCTAAGATAATGCTGTTTGGCTTCACAGTAAAGTTTGAGAAATATCAACCAATTAGCATGCAGTGTAACTCATGAGATGTGTAGGTAGTTAATACTAGAATAATTGAAACTTGAATGCAAAATAGACGGTAGAAAATCTCGTAAATCAAGTTTTGATCTATTCATCAGAAACCTTAGTTAACTGACTTAACTCTATGTTCAACATGTTACTACATCATTACATGAAACCAATATCCTGTCAAGAAAAATGGCCCTAGTATCCTAGGAAATATAGTTCCAGAAGATCATTCATAGAAATGCCCTGGACCTATTCATTCATGAATGATATAAATTAGTAAATTTAATGGTAAAGTCTCTTCAGGTATTACTACCTTCTCAACATATGATCTAACCATGTCTTCAATTTCCTGAACAATACTCTCAGGTTGGCCATCTGCCAAATATATCAATGATCATAGAATTGAATAAAGAGTAAAGAAGATATACTAACGGACTAAGGTGCTGTTCTGTTCGTCTTATTCTTATTACTTATTGCTTATTCTTATTTTATTCAGATCAGATCAGATCAGATCAGAAAAATTCAGATCAGATCAGATCAGATCAGAAAAATTCAGATCAGATCAGATCAGATCAGAAAAATTCAGATCAGATCAGATCAGATCAGAAAGATTCAGATCAGATCAGAAAGATTCAGATCAGATCAGAAAGATTCAGATCAGATCAGACCAGATCAGAAACATTCAGATCAGATCAGAAACATTCAGATCAGATCAGAAAAGTTCAAACATGATTTATCATTTTTATTATTATATTAAATATTAATTATTATTATTAATATTGTTATTACTATTATGATTATTATTATATAATTATTATTAATAATATTAATAATAATATGATAAAAAAGAAATTAATAATAGTTATAATACTTTAATATAATAATAGTAATATAAATGCAATTGTTAAGAAGACTATTATTATTATTATTACAATATTATAATAATAATATGATTAATATTATTATAATATTATATTATAATTATATGTAATTATAATTATAATTATAATTATAATTCTTATAATTATAAGTATAATTCTTATAATTATAAGTATAATCAATTGTAATTATTATAATTATATCTATAATTAATTATAAATATAATTGTAATTAATTATAATTATAATAATTATAATTATAATTAAAATCATAATTATAATTATGATTATAATTATAATTACAATATAATATTATAATAATATAATACTAATTATAATGATAATCATATTATTATTATTATATTATTGTAATAATAATATTATTATATTATTGTAATAATAATATTAATATAATAATATCGTTATAATAATATTAATTGTATTTATATTACTATTATTAAATTATAATATTATAATTAATGTTAATATAATTATAATTATTATTAATTATAATTATAATAATTATAACTATACTTCTAATTATATTATTATAATAATTTATGATTATAATTATTATTTTTATTATAATTATTAATATTAATATTATTATTATTACTATTGTAATTATTTTACGGAGTAATTATAATAATATTGATAATTATAGTTACAATTATAGAGATAAATATTGTAATTATAATTACAATTATAATTATAATTTTATTTAAATTATATTTGTAATTGCAATTATAATAATTATAATTATAATTATAATTATAATTATAATTATAATTATAATTATTCGAATCAGATCAGATCAGAAAGATTCAGATCAGATCAGAAGGATTCAGATCAGATCAGAAACATTCAGATCAGATCAGACCAGATCAGAAACATTCAGATCAGATCAGAAAGATTCAGATCAGATCAGATCAGATCAGATCAGATCAGAAAGATTCAGATCAGATCAGATCAGATCAGACAGATTCAGATCAGATCAGATCAGATCAGAAAAATTCAGATCAGATCAGATCAGAACTTAAAAAATTCAGATCAGAAACATTCAGATCAGGCGAAGAGAACAGCTTCTAAGTCTGCAGAAACATACCCACAGCAACATTAGTAAGCCCAGGTAAATCTACCAATGTCAAGTTAACAACTGCAAGTAATATATAACATATGAAGTAGTGTGAGATATAACAAGAACAAACAGCAAGTTTGTTGAGTGCTGTATACATAAACAACACAAAAGGGAAGCAGGGAGCAAAGACTGAACTGGAAGAGCGCAAACACTTTCATCTAACCAGTTAGGAATTAAGACTGGCTGGATCCACAGTTGTGGATGAATCATGAATGCATTCAGGAAACAGGATAAAATGATGTCTATTCAAAAGACAGGTCAAGTTAAATAAAAGTACCATTTGGAGAGTAAATGCTAAGATTAATAGGAAGAGGAGAAATGTGATTTGGCTTCCCCGTAACCCTGTCAGTTTCATCTTGAATCTCCTTTGTGACCAATGCTTCACAAGTCAGAAGAACAAAGAGAATAAGGAAAGATTAGATAAAGAAATTAAACCAGTTGCATGTTCATGTACATATGTCTATTTGTTTACAAAACTAGCAAATTAATACGTAGTATATAAAACCAGAAGTGATGCTAGCATATTTGAAATAAGTACAGGAAAAACCTAATACACAATTATTCCTTTTGTCTATACATACAATTTTCATATATCTGCAAAATAAACAACTTACAAAAGTCTGTATATCTTTTATTTCCGGAATGAAGGAATTGCGCATAGTCCTGCTGTCCTGGCTCCGTCTTGCATAGTTGCAAAATTAGTGGCCTTCTGGTCACAATTCCTGCCAAAGAGAGCATTATAGCAATATGCAGAAGAAAATAGGGTACATATTTGTAGATGTAATATCTTAAGTTAACACATTACTGCTGTAGTATAGATTATTACTACCACTACACAATGATTAACTTAGATCAGCAGAGCTTGAATATATCCCTATAATTTGTACTCCGCATTGTATTGTAACAATGTAAGCACAAATTTGTGTCTAAGAACAACATACCCATAATTAGTACATAGTAGATTGTATGCTATACTGTTGCTTTGTTTGATTAACTCCTAAGCATCAGATTGCCAGTGGATTAAGACACAGAATTTATAAAGAAGTTGGAAGGACCAAGAGAATCTCCAAACTACTAAAATTCACTCCCGGTTACCTGATCCTCTGGGAAGAAAATCACGCCCGACAATACTCTCCAAAGCTGACGACTTCCCGGAACTCTACACCCAAGCACAAGCATTCAACAATGGATCCATACCGCATTAACAGCACCGGAAATGAACACATGTGATTGTTCGATCAATACATGCACACATGAATATGCACACACAAAAATCCTGATGCATATATTAGCAGGAGTATAGGAAGCACCGAAGCAGTGACAGCATACAGCATACGGACAGAAAAATGACGCATCAAATGTGCATAGTGCATATACAAACACATAAATGTATATACATTAGATAGATTAGATACAAAGTGTGTGAGAGAGGAAGAGTAAGTACTTGGCCGCCGAGGACAACAATGGTGGGGAGAGCGTTCCAGAGAGTAGGCAAAGTCCGATCATCGCCATAGTCTCCGAGGACCGTACATGCCTTCTGAATCCGGTTAACAAGCGCGATCAAGCCTTCCATTCCGTTCAAAATCCAAAAACCTGGCGCGACGAAGCTTGCGAGTAGCAGCCCAAGTAGGAGGAGAAGCAGAAGAGGCAAAAACAAAAGCGCAGAGTGGTAAGGAGATGGGAGTTGTACTGGTAACGGAATGCATTTGAATTAATAAATTGACAAATATGGACTGGATGGCCAAAACAATAAATCCAGATTACATTTTCTTTTTGTAATTCTCTAAATATACTCCTTAACATGCAATGAATTGTACTTCTTGTCAAAAAAAAAAGAGATAATTTACTTTAAATAGGACTAAAAATGTTTGTAAATTCCAAAATAGGACTGCCATGTTTTTAATTCCCAAAATGGGACTAATTACTGTCATATTTTGGCAGTATCAGACTTTAAACATGGCAGTATTTTTCAAACTTGACAGTAATTACTCCTATTTTAGAAATAAAAACATGACAATCCTATTTTGGAATTTTGACATGTTTTTGGTCCCATTTCGGGAACTTTCCCAAAAAAAACAATGAATTATACTCCTTACGAAACAAAATAATGTAGTTACGGAGTATTAATTTATTATTATTTATTATGGGGTGATCATATTCACTAATAGATCTTCTTTTCTACTATGGGTGATTCCGTGATTATAATGACATTTTATACTGTAAGATACTGACATTTAACAATGATGTATTGAACAGATACTATAAAAGAGACTAAAAAGTCTAGCAAAAAAAGAATAATGACATTTTAAACTCTCGTTATACTCCTTTCCAAAATAGTAGGTATAGGGAATAGTGTAGAAAAAACAGGAAAGAAGATGAACGGGAGTGTTTATTAAAGATTAAAATATTTGTTTTCCAGCTATTGGCTTAAAAAAAGCTGAAATGAGTGTTTTCAAATGACAACTTCTGCTTAAATAATCACTTAAAAGCTAAAAGTTGGAAGTAGGTTGAGAGGTGCTTTAATCTGCTTTTCACTTTTTCTATTACACAAATATCACTTATTATATCAAATACTACCAAAATTTACTTTTTCATAATCACTTTTTTCTCAAACACTACCAACTTTTATTATTAATCACTTTTCCCAATATCAGTTTAAAAAATCACTTTTTAGAGGTAGAAGCAATCGCAAACACTCCCCAAAAAGTGGGAAAAAGAAGATTTTCTTTTTGGAAAAAAGGTAAAAAAAGATAAAAAGTAGAAAAAGTAAGGATAAATGAATATTTTTAAAACAAAAATTTACCAAAAAAGGAAAGTGTAACAAACCTTTAAATACATTCTAAATAGGAAATTGTAAGAAACTTTAAAATATGGAGGAAGTATAATACCAGGTAATACCAATAAGAATAATATTATTAAAGGAAAAATTACAATCATCAATGAACCTGATAAAAGGACTAAAGATGTTATCTTTTGGAATGAATTTGTTGGTCTGATCTAATCTGGTCTTGTCTGAACTGGTCTGGTCTCTATGTATTTTATAACTACGGAAGTCTGGTGTGGTCTGATTTGATCTGGTCTGGGACTGGAAACAATCCAAAAGAAAACTTCCTAATTCGAAATCTTAAAATTACTTAATTCATATTTTACCTCAGAAATACTTCAACGCTTCCTTTCACAATCAGACACTTCATATGGATCCCGCATCTTTCATTTTTCATCATTTTATCACTATTGTAAAACATCATTTTATCATTATTGTAAATGTTTATGCATTGTTACCATTTTCATAGGGAGCCACATCATAGTATGGGTTTAGCTTTAATGTCATATTAAAATTCGAAATTCCATCCTAAACTCGATGTGAGTAATTCAAAATGTTGATGTCATAGTTTAATACTCGGTTCATATTTTTATGACTAGTTGTCCTACGTGCGTTGCGCGTTAGGAAGATGCCCAATAATAATACTTTGTATGACTTAAAAGCAGTATCATGGATTCATGGTTTTATGTAATACTCCTCCCATCCCTTTTTATTTAATAAAATTTGATAATTAAGGGGTATCATAAATTTATATAAACATCTAATTGTTTTTTGTAAGAAATCTAATTGTTTTTTATAATTCTATTGTTCATGAATGTCACAATCTAAACTGTCATACATACTGATAGTAAGAGATACCAAAAAAACACCAATCATTGCCTTGTTTATAATTTATGCATGTCAAGGCCAAGATTGATGTCATCCAAACACTCCCATACCCAACAAATGTACAAGACATTCGCTCTTTCCTTGGACATGCCGGATTCTATAGAAGGTTCATCAAAGACTTCTCCAAAATCTCATCTCCCTTATGCAAACTTTTGCAAAAGGAGGTGAAATTTGATCTCAATGCCGAATGTAAGGAAGCTTTTGACACTTTGAAGGCAAGGTTGGTAACCGCTCCCATCATACAAGCTCCCGATTGGTCTCTTCCTTTTCAGATCATGTGTGACGCAAGTGATTATGCGGTGGGGGCTGTTTTAGGCCAAAAGGTTGGAAGGGCTTCTCATGTCATCTACTATGCCTCCTCAACCCTCAATGAAGCTCAAAAGAACTACTCCACCACCGAGAAGGAAATGCTAGCGGTGGTCTTTGCTTTGGAAAAATTTCGTTCCTACCTTCTTGGAACGAAAGTTATTGATGGTCCCTGATAGAGGTGAAAGTCTAGAGGGGGGGGGGGGGTGAATAGACTTTCAAAGCTTTTTGAACTTTTAAAGAGCTTCCCTCATAGGTATGATGATCAGAAATCTTTTGGGAGATTTAGGATCGCAGCGGAAGTTATGACCTCTTTTAGACTGTGAATGGTAACTTTCTTATGAGAGGATAAGAGGGAAGAAGTATTTGTATTTTTGGACAACTTATATTTAGTGACTGAAGGGTATAGTAGAATGGAAGCTCTGCTTTGAAGATCTTTCAGTGATATCCTCTGATGAGCTTGAGTCAGAGACCCTTCAGTGAGGTCCTCTGATGATCTTGGATCAGAGACCCTTCAGTGAGGTCCTCTGATGATCTTGGATCAGAGACCCTTCAGTGAGGTCCTCTGATGACCTCGAGTCAGAGACCCTTAAGTGAGGTCCTCTGATGATCTTGGATCAGAGATCCTTTAGTGAGGTCATCTGATGATTTTGGATCAGAGAAAATAGATTGACACAAGATGTATCCTGGTTCAGAGGTGGTGTAATCCTCCTACATCTAGTCCCATCCTCTTTCAGATGGATTTCCACTAAAGTATTCAGCCCAATACAATTAGTGACTGTCTGGCTGTTATCATCAACTTGCTCAGACTTCAAGGTGTTTCACTAAGAGTACACACCACTCGAAGCTACTCAATCCTTTAGGTTTTTCTCAATTGATCCAGTGGGGATCAAAAGGTACTCTATCCTATTCTACCACACTTAAGGACTTAGATGACGCTATCCTTAGAAGTGTTTACAACAGTTTCAGTATGAAACAAATTTCTAGCCTCCAACTAAAAACTAAACTTTCTGAGTATATCAATGAGGATTTCTGTTCTAGAAAGTTTAGTGAAGCATGAGTCTAAGCAGAGAGCAGAATTTAATGAACACTTTCTCTTTTGCTGGATATCTTCTTTGTGTAGTATGATTTCTCTGCTTAGTGAACTCAGGAGCTTGTTTTTCTTCTCATGCTTATGCCCGAATTTATAGGCATCTCTGGTTGATTAATCTCCTCCGTTGGTTGAGAGGATTTAATCTATGTCGTTGAGGCTTCTTGTACTTTCGTCTTCTTGTGTTGGAGCAGCTTATCTTCAAACGCAATTGGATCAACTTGCTTCGCAGGAAATGTAAACCCATTCCTTAGGTCTTTTACGCACTATTCACCATCTAGTGGGGTTTTGTCTTCACAGGCAACTCTGGAGTGTCTCGTGATTATACAGCTTACCAAGTAAATTTGTGACTCTGGTCCTTGTGTACCAAATTAATTTTTACTGGTAGGATTTTAAATATCCTCTTTAAGGTAAAGAAGGATTTACCTTATTGCATTTTATATTTCCACTATAATTAATTTGGTACATAAGATGTACATGTAAGATTGGTCACAATTTTACTAGTGACAAGAATAATTCTGTAACAAAAATAAATATACTGATTGGATTTGAATATCCTTGAAAGGTAGGGATTTACCTTATTGCATTTTATATTTCCAGTATATTTATTTTGTGACACAATTAATACATTACTAATTTTGTCACCTTTCTTTTAAATTCTTCCTCTTTCGTATCTAATTTTTGGACCATACTTCAGTTCACACAATGATCATGCAATATTGAATAGAAAATCTAAACATCAAGGGAGGATGGCATCATCAAAACTATATTTCATCAAAGTCTGAGGGGCATAACAGTTATTGTTTACACCGACCATGCCGCTCTCCGGTTCCTTATGACCAAGAAGGAAGCTAAACCAAGACTCATTCGATGGGTCCTTCTATTGAGTGAGTTTGATGTAGAAATTAAAGATAAGAAAGGAGCGGAGAACTTGGTGGCCGATCATTTAAGCCGACTCATCCCTCACAAAGACATTGAAGATCTTCACACAAATCTCATCAAAGGCGAATTCCCGGACGAAACTCTTTTCTCCATCAAAGTCATACAACCATGGTACACAAACATTGTAAACTTTCTTGTTTCCGGCAAATTTCCTCCACAATTCTCAAAATCTCAAAAAGAAAAATTAAAAATGGACTCAAGACTTTATGTGTGGGATGACCCATATTTGTGGAAACATTGTAACGATCAAATAATCCGAAGATGTGTCCCCGAATATGAGATAGCTCACATTATAGAGTTTTGCCATTCTTATGCTTGTGGGGGACATTTCGGCCCGAAACGGACGGCAATGAAGATACTTGAAAGTGGCTTTTGGTGGCCAAGTCTTTTTCGGGATGCAAACGGTTTTTGTCGGGCTTGTGACAATTGCCAAAGAGCGGGCACTATTTCAAGGAGAAACGAGATGCCTCAAAACCCTATGCTTTTCTGTGAAATCTTCGATGCATGGGGTATTGACTTCATGGGCCCTTTCCCAAACTCTCAAGGTAACATCTACATCCTCCTTGCGGTGGATTACGTTTCCAAATGGGTGGAAGCTAAAGCCATTAAAACAGACGATGCCAAGGTGGTGGCTAGCTTTCTTAAATCACACATATTTTCAAGGTTCGGAGTCCCCCGAATTTTAATAAGCGACCGAGGCACACATTTTTGCAACAAAATTGTGGGCTCCTTACTAAAGAAGTATGGTGTGACTCACAAGATCTCTACCGCTTACCACCCTCAAACGAACGGCCAAGCGGAGACCTCAAACAGGGAATTAAAATCTATACTCCAGAAAACAATGAACCCAAACCGGAAGGATTGGAGTATGCGCATCAATGACGCACTATGGGCATACCGAACTGCCTACAAAACTCCAATCGGTATGTCCCCTTATAGACTTGTGTTTGGAAAAGCTTGTCATCTTCCCGTAGAGCTTGAACACAAGTCATATTGGGCGGTAAAAGAATTCAACCTCAATCTTGACGAGGCCGGTATACATAGGAAGCTCCAATTGCAAGAATTGGAAGAACTCCGCCTAGATTCTTATGACAATGCAGAGATTTACAAAAGAAAGACGAAAGAATGGCACGACAAAATGATCATAAGAAAGGACTTTAAGCTTGATGACAAAGTCCTCCTTTTTCAATCACGCCTTCGTCTATTTCCAGGAAAGCTGAGATCCCGTTGGACTGGACCATACAAAGTGGTCAAAATATATCCACACGGGGCGGTGGAAATTAAAGACCTGGAGACGGGAGAGGTGCTCAAGGTGAATGGACAAAGATTAAAACCCTTCTTTGAGGGTTTTCAACCCAAAAATATGGAAGTCATGGACCTTTCTGAACCGGTCTATGAGTGAAGAAGAACGAAGATATCGTCGAGCCACGACGTTAAATAAAGCGCTTCTTGGGAGGCAACCCATGCAAGGTATGTTCACTTTAATTAATTTTTGTAGAGTGTGTGTGTTTGTGTAAAAAAAAAAGTAAAAAAAATATATATATACATAACCCGACCGGGTATTTTAACCCACCCGGCCGGGTATTGGAACCAGAGCATTCTGTTTTAAAAAGATCGAGTGACCCGACCGGGTAATATATTATACCCGACCGGGTAAACACCCGAAAACCTCACTGCCAGCCTCTGGAAAGAAAACCCGCCCGGGTAACCTACCCTACCCGACCGGGTCAACGGGCTTTTCAGCCTATACCAGGTCGGGCAAACCCCCTCCCACCCACTTCTTCTTCCTCTCCAAACGCACCCACCCCCAAAAAACTCCATTTTTATACACTCCAAGCTTCGATTCTCCACCATTCCTACACTAAATCCGTCAATTAACACCATATTCTTCATCTCCTCACCTTCCTCTTCCACCCCACACCCATTAATCCTTCCCAAATCTCCCAAAGCAACAAACCCAAAAAACCCTACCCCCAAATTCGAACCCCTCCATTTTTGGACTTCAAAGGTCCAAATACAAGCCAAAAATCACCACCAAACATCAAATACTTCTTCTCCTAATCACCCTCCACAAAACCATACCCATCAATCCCACCAAATCCTACCCACCCCAAAAAAAATTCGAAAATCCCTCACCAAAAACACCAAAAATCAAGCTCCATGGCACCAAAAAGGGGAAAACCTTCTTCCTCAAGAAACCCAAGGGCTATCCCACCGGTCGACGGCTTCGAGGAGGTGGACTTAGCATCCGAGGCACAACGCATCCGCTTTCTCGAACAATCCGAAAGAGAGGTAAAACACTCCCGATTTATGTGCCAATTGACCTTGACTTTCTTTTGGATTGATGATATTATGAGGGACATATTCACAAGGTGTGGCATGCTGAAATTTTTTGAAATGCATTATTGGTCATATTCTCGTTTAGTGTACGAGTTCTACAGTTCCGTTGAGCATGTGAAAGATGAAAATGATCACACCAATAACACGATCAACTTTCGAATGCTCAACGAGAACCGTTCACTCACTAAAAGAGAATTTGCTGAACACTTCGGCCTACCCTTGCTTGTTGAAACTGTCGCGTATAGTACACCGGTAGCCCATGAACTATGGAGAAGAATGACTGGAGTTGTCAATGTTCGCACTTCCCACCTCAATGTCAACCACATCCAACACCCGGTTTTCCGAATTTTCTTCAAATTCTTGGCAAATTGTTTTTTCGGGAGACCAAACAACCATCAAACTAGAGTGTGTGATGTATGTCTCTTAGCACAAGCTGTTCTTCCGGGTGCCAGCCCATACGATGTCACCACAGTTCTTTGGGATCACATTATCAATGTTAAAAATGGTGGAGGAACAATTTTGGTAGGGGGTCTAATTACCCACATTGCAACACTATATGGCTTTCAATGCAATAGTGCACAAAACCACAAAACCCTTCTTGGCCTTCAGTTTCTAAAGAATGCTGGGGATGTGACCCTCTCACACATAGAACATGATGGTCTGGAAATTTATCATTGGCACATCAAACCCGGCCAGGAACTATACCACCCATTCCCTTCCGATAATCTCCCGCTCAACATCCTCAATCACCAAATTGGTGATGGACACCATTATTGTCTACCCGGGGGGGTCCCAGCTCATTATGCACCCCCAGACAATGAAGCGGGAATCAATGAAGACGACAACGCAGTCAACGAACAAGCAATTGAGCCACCACCCCTCATTCCTGAACAACCACAACCCCACGCTCACCAATATTCACCATTTGAGCAAGAAATGCTAAATAGCATGAATGCTCTAAACCTCACCTACACTCAACTTCGGGGGGAAGTTGTTTTGTATAGAACTGAGCAAAGGCATAACTATGAAAGATTCGAGGAGCAAAGGCAAGCGGATTGGCGGAGATACGAAGAGGACCGGCGGAGAGATCACGAGGACCAGAGGAGGACTTTTGGCCCTATCTACTCCTACATAGCACATCAAGGTGGCTTTGCCGCTATGCCTACTCCTTCTCCGGCACCCTCATGGTATAACCCCACTGAATGGGGTTATTTTGGCGGTTCGAGTTCTAGTGGTAGAGGCGGGGGACGACAGATACGATGGTGATCGCATGGATGAGGATGCACACTTTGGGAGGTACTATGGCCAGGGTGGATTCTTTGATGGAGGAGATGCGGGCGGACACTAGAGACAGTGCCGTGAACTAGCTGGGGGGGAGAACTATTCCGGTATGTCCCCATTTCATGCTTATTTTCTTTATAAAAAAAGCTTGTTGAGTTGAAAACCCAAAAAGGGCGACTCAAGCAAAAATAAAAGCAATAAAATAAGAGTGAGGATGTGAGAATCAAAAGAAAAATGTGGGAAGCTAGGATGAAAACCTGAAAGGGCACCTAGGCAAAACGAGAGAATGAGAGAAAATATTTCTTTTATTTTTGCAGGATCCTGAAGGTGAGAAACTTCGAAAAGAAATGGAGATAAAAGATGAATTTGAAGACCCCTGTTTACTTTATTCACTTTTGGGGGATGCTTTGTAATTGCTTTGTGTTTCTAAAAACACTCGTGGATGTTGGTGTTGATACTCTTGTCATTTTAAGGACTTCTTGGACTAGATTTGATTCACTCGAGACGAGTAAAGGTTCAAGTGTGGGGGTGTTTGATATGCACTAATTAGTAGTGCATAAATGTATGTTTTTATGTTTGATTTGTGTGGATTGTTTACCGTTTTATTTAGTTTGTAAGCATTTGTGTGATTTTAGTTATAATTGTATTTTAGTCTTCATTTATAAGTTGTAAAGTAGATCTAGGACTTATGTTGTTGGAAAAGGAGAGTTTGAAGTGAAGAAAAAGGTGATAAGTGTGCCCAGGAGCACAAACCCGGTCGGGTCAGACCATGCACCCGGTCGGGTCTGATGTAAAATCCGAAACTGCCTGGAAAATCATTAGACCCGGTCGGGTCCCCTACTTGACCCGGTCGGGTCAGACTTGACCCAGGACACCAGAACGTGCTGAAGATCGCCAGAACGTGGAGGATATCTGATTTTGACCGGACCCGGTCGGGTAAGCACCTAACCCGGTCGGGTACCCGACCCAAGGTGTTGAAAAACACCTATAAATAACCCCATTTTCCTTCACAAAGGATCATCCCTTCTTCCATATACTTAAGCTCAGTTTAGAATAGCATTTCTTTATATTTCTTTTAGCATGTTTAGTCTCCAAATGAGGAGCTAAACTTCCAATTCTTGGTTTTGCTCTTGAAGCTTGTTGATTATTAAAGTTGTGAGTTATTTTCTTACTTTCTCCTCTTGATTATTAATTCTTCCCTTAATCTCATTCTATATTAATGTTGGAGGGTGGCTAAGTGACGATTAGTTAACGTTCCGACATTGATTATTACTAGAAACGATCAACGAACCGATGGTTAAACGTTGATGGTTTCACAAGTAAGTAACTTCGGTTTATTAATGCACGGTCGTGGTTAATAAACTTAAGAGGGATTAATTTTGTTGGTTAAACCGAAACCGTTGTGTTGAGGTTATCAATCTTAATTGATTTCATCTAGGAGTTAAAGAGGTTAAATGCTACTATTATATCGGTATACGACGTTGTTCTATATTTGATTAATAGTAAGGGTTATTAATGAACGGTCGTTGTTAATAACTACCCTCGATGAATTGGAGATACTCCACGATTGAGTATTCGAGAGAGGATAAGTTATGGATATAACAATGATCGACTAAAATATATCAATAAGTGGAAAGTAGCAAGACCAAGTCGCTTTTATTCTTGAATTTAATCCCATATAACTCGTTCATCTTCGTGTTTAATTTAATTAAATCACTCAACAATCAAAACCCCCCTTTATTTACTCCTTTCATTAAAAAGATAAATTAGTCCTTTCCCTGTGGATACGAACTCTACTTCACCTATACTACGTATAAGTGTTAGTATCGATTTATTTTGAGTGCACACACGACAAAGTGCACGTCAAGGGGGGACAACGGAAAGCAAGCACTTCCAGGAAGCATGACTATAGGACAGGAAAGCCATACGTGAAGAATGAAGATCGACTTGTAGCATCAGCGATTACTTGGCTTGATAATCCTAGTCTGCCACCTTCCATTCCAACATATTGCTTCAATGTCAACACTGCTGGACTTATCAACGCCCTAGACAAATTGGGAGAAAAAGTCTGATGGCGCAGGAAGTCGGACAAACCCAGCGGGCGACGAGATCCCAATAAGAGATGCGACTTCCATGACGACATCGGACACAATACGGAGGACTGTGTCGCTTTGCGGAAAGAGGTTGCCCACCTCTTGAGGAACGGGTATCTGACGGAGATCATGTCTGAACAGACGAGGTCCATGTTGCACAGAAATCAAAAGTCGTCCGCAGATGAGCAACGATCTCCTTCACCTACAGCATCACAAAAGGTAATTAATTTCATTAATGGTGGTTCTGATTTGTGTGGACTAACCTACTCTACAGCGAAGAGACAAGCTCGGGAATACTCCCGAGACAAGTCGTCACAGGTGAATCAAGTCGTCTGAAAGGAGGACGCCTGGAGAAATGCGCCTATCACATTCGATGAGACGGACCTTGCAAATCCAGCTGATATTCATCATGACACCTTGGTCATTGCTCTTAGGGTGGCAAATTGCGAGGTGAGACGAGTTTTGGTCGACAACGGTAGCACAGCCAACATCACAACGCTGAAGACACTAAAACAAATGGGATACAAGGAGGAAGACTTGGCTGTCTCTGGCTCCACCCTTGTTGGATTCAATGGCGAGCCAAGTCAAACAATAGGTAGTGTCTCTCTACCCAAGATGTAGTCCAAGATCTACCCGCTTACAATATGATACTGGGGACGCCTTGGTTACATCAAATGGGGGCAATTCCATCAACATACCATGAGGTGGTCAAAGTTCCAACGCCATGAGGAGTACAATCCATCCAAGGTGACAGGGCTGCTGCCAAGTCATGCTACCAAACAGCAATGAAGCGAACTGCCTCTGCCACAACTTCTGCATAGCAATTAAAGGGCGACTTCATTCCGGTCAGGGAAGACGACATCAACATTAAAGACATCATCATTGATCTAGACCGTCCGGATAGAGTCGTCCGCATTAGGAGCAACATGTCAACTCAGCTGGAGGAAGAACTTGTAGTTTTTTTGAAGGAGCATAAAGATGCTTTCGCCTGGAGCCACGACGACATGTCGAGGATTGACCCGCAAGTGATCACTCATCAACTGAATGTCAATCCTGCACATAAACCTATCAAGCAGAAGAGACGACGTTTCGCCAGGGAAAGAAACGACATCATCAATCAAGAAGTGGAGACACTACTACGCACCGGTAAAATCCGTGAGGTAAATTATCCTAATTGGCTTGCTAACGTTGTTGTAGTGCAGAAGAAAAAGGGCCACCAAAAGGGCAAAAAACATAAGTGGAGGGTGTGCGTCGACTTCACTGATTTGAACAAGGCATGCCCGAAAGACTCGTTCCCGATGCCGCACATTGACGTCCTCGCAGATGCCACAACAGGACACGAAATGTTGACATTCATGGACGCTTTCAGCGGTTACCATCAAATACAATTACACTTGGAGGACCAAGAGAAGACCGCATTCATCACCGAGACAGGTGCGTATTGCTATGTTGTCATGCCCTTCGGCTTAAAAAATGCAGGTGCCACTTTCCAAAGATTGGTCACCATGATCTTCAAAGACCAACTGGGGAAAACCATGGAGGTATATATTGACGACATGCTAGTCAAATCCAAAAAGGCAACGGACCATATCGATCACCTGCGGAAGTCTTTCCAGAAGTTGCAAGAATACAATTTGAAGCTTAATCCTGCCAAGTGCACGTTTGGGGTGTCGTCAGGAGAATTCTTAGGCTACATTGTTAGCGAAAGGGGGATAGAAGCTAGTCCGGAACAAGTCAGGGCCATATTAGACATCGAATCTCCCAAATCCATCAAAGATGTCCAGAGACTGACCGGATGAGTTGCAGCACTCAACAGGTTCATATCAAAGTCGTCAGACAGGTGCCGACTTTTCTATGATGTCCTCAGAAAAAATAAAAAATTTGAATGGACGGAACAACATGAAAAAGCCCTGCAACAACTAAAGGAGTACTTGACGACACCACCTCTACTGACAAAACCCAAGGATAGCGAGGAACTACAGCTATATCTGGCGGTGTCCGAGCATGCTGTCAGCGCGGTCTTGACCCGAGAAGAAGACGGACATCAAACACCGGTTTACTATGTAAGTAAGTCATTAAACAGGCCAGAATCCAGGTACGCACTTTTAGAAAAGCTAGTACTAGCATTAATTACAGTATCCATAAAATTGCGTCCTTATTTTGAATCGCATTCTATTTGCGTCCGTACTAACTATCCCATGAAGTCCATCATGAGGAAACCAGAACTGACAGGTCGGATGATCAAATGTTCAATACAGTTGGGGGCATACGACATCACGTATGAACCCAGGATAGCTTTGAAGTCGCAAGCCTTAGCTGACTTTGTGGCGGACTTCAGCCCCAAACTACAAGTAGAGGCGGAAAGGGAAGTATGCCTTCTGATAGGGGAACAACACTGACAGAAGTGGATAATACATACTGATGGAACCTCGAACATGCACGGAGCAGGCCTTGGAGTCATGCTGAAGTCACCACAAGGGGGCACAATACTACAAGCTGTCCGGTGTGATTTCAACGCAACAAACAACAAAGCGGAGTACGAGGCATTGATCTTCGGACTAAACATAGCCCGAAACCTAGGCATAAAAACAATCGAGGTAAAGTGTGACTCCCTTTTAATTGTTAATCAAACTAATGGGGTTTATGCAGCGAAGGACTCAAAGATGACGGCATATCTGCAAGTCGTCACTGAGTTGAGCAACAATTTCGACAACATCACCTTTGATCAAGTCCCGAGGGAGGAAAACGTCCAGGCTGATGCCTTAGCAGCAATCGGATCATGTCTGGGGGCAGAGAGCAACAACAACATACTATTCGTCCACTTGACTGAGCCAGCAATTATGAAGTCGGAAGTCGTCAACATCATCGAATCGACCGCAGACAGCAAATGGATGCAACCATATGTGGATTATCTCGAGCACAACATCCTCCCAACTGACAACAGAGAAGCAAGAGCACTCCTATCAAGGGTAACAAAGTTTTTATGAATTGACAACATTTTGTTTAAACGTTCAAAAGCAGGTCCATATCAAAGATGTCTGGACCCACGAGAAGCTGTTCAAGTACTCAAGAGCCTTCACGAAGGGGAATGCGGCAATCATGCAGCAGGTAGAAGCCTATCTAACAAGGCATTGAGGTTTGGTTATTACTGGCCGACGATGAGGCAAGATGCTGTCGCATACACACAAGCTTGTCAGCCATGTCAGAAACACGCATCATTACATCATCAACATGCAGAAGCACTACACCCTGTTTTATCTCCTTGGCCCTTCATGAAATGGGGCATGGACATCTTCGGAAAATTACCTGAAGCACCCGGACAAAGGGTCTACATGTTGGCAATGGCTGACTACTTCTCAAAATGGATCGAAGCAGAGCCCTTCCGACAAATCCGCGACACCCAGGTAATATCTTTCATTAAAAGAAATATATGGAGTAGATTTGGCATCCCCTCAGAAATCGTCTGCGACAACGGATCACAATTCATCAGCATCAAAACAAGACGGTTCTGTGAGAAGTACAATATCAAGCTGGTGATGTCGACGCCTCGTTATCCACAATCAAACGGACAAGCTGAATCAAGCAACAAGATCATCATCTCAAATTTAAAGAAACGGCTTGAAAAAGCAAAAGGAAAATGGGCCGACGAGTTACCACTTATATTGTGGGCAGACAGGACAACACCAAAAAATGCCACAGGACAAACACCTTTTTCATTGGTGTACGGATGCGAAGCTGTCATTCCAGTCGAAGTCGAGGTGCCTACATCCAGATACGGACTTATCACAGAGGCAGCAAACAACATAGAGCTGGTTCATAACCTTGACACTATTGACGAATTGAGAGAGAAAGCTAAAGTACAAATGGCCACCTATCAACAAAGGGTGGCAAGAAGCTACAACAAGGATGTCCGAGCTAAAATATTCAAGAAAGGTGACTGGGTACTCAGAAAGTTTAGTCCCAATTGGGAAGGCCCATATCAGATTACAGATGTCGTAGGATAGGGGGCATACCGGTTGGAATCCATTGACGGTAAACAAGTACCAAGGAGCTGGAATGCGGTACACCTAAAACCTTTTCATTTTTAGTCACTCGTAGACAAATTCATCATACGATTTATTTAATCCTCATACTAACTTGACCGTCGGAGGACCGTTGGCCTCAAACCAACGGCCAAATAAGTTTCTGATCAATTGCAGACTGACAACATCAGAACAGTCGGAACTAACAAATCAACAAAGGTAGTTCTTAATCATGAAACGAACAAAGGATATACCAGGTACGTGAAAACAGCTTCACCTGTCATAGTACGCATTGCCACGTTGGTCTGTTCACTCAATTTGACAAGCAAAAGGGCAGATATCTTTTTAAGAAAACGTTAAATCAGAATAGCATTTCATAAACAACTGCGCAATCATGGTAAAGTCATTAGGAACTATCTCTTCTTCATTTCATTACTGACTTTAGCATCGGAGGGTCGTTGGCTCTAAGCCAACGACCAGACCCTTACAACATGGTTGATTTCAGGAAAATGACAACATATACTCAGCAACAACACCAATGGCTGAAGACTTCAATCAGCTCGTCCAAAGTTACTAACGCACGCTCCCTGACCACATCAGTAAGGGATGACAAGGACTGCATGGGCTCATCGTATGAGGAATACGAATGGCAAACCTATGCACCTTGAATGTTTTGGCCAAAACAACAGACAGATCATACATCACAAATGCTGACAACATCAAAGACAGGTAAACACAAAACAACAGTACACTTACAAGTGACATCACCATGCGGAACGACAACCACATCCAAAACTACAAAAATACGCAACAGAAACGTGACAACATTAGCTCCAAAACATAAGGAGACACTACGAACGACATGGATACAAATCATAAACACATGTCGATGATGTGAGTTTTCTCGCACTTAAAAAGGATGTAGTAAAATGGTGTAAAGTACGAGTATCGTCTCCACAGGGACGGACAAAAGGGAAATAAAGATTAACTAAATTCAGCGATTAAACAGAAATAAATAAATTAAAATGCGATGTGCGAGATTTGATTGATTGAATTAAAATTAAAACTAATGCTAATGCGCGATAAAAATAAAAGATTGGTTTCTTCTCAATTAACGACGAAGGGAGCAGGGATTGATTCCGGGGTAACCAGATTTCTGGCAGATCAGGCCTAATTACATGAATTTAATTTAATTGAGCCTAGCTAATCATTACTAAGTTCTTACCGCTCTCGCGGCGTAGAGTACAATAATTTAGGGGACCAGGCTGATCTCTCATGCGACAGGATCCTAAATTATTGCCAAGACGAGCGAGCTTACGGCCCCTTAATCGCTACTAATCTCTTAGCGAACGATTAAGTGTGTGTGAATGTGTCCTAGAACAAATTAGATCTCTCTTAATTTATTCTACATGCAATTGTAATTCTAGCTGCAGTCTAGGTTACAAGAGATATCAATTAAATTATTCAAACACAAATTAAACGGCATTCATGCAATTAAACCGACAAGAATCTAACCATACATCATGATTAACCCCTTCATCAATCCCAAATCCCTAATTAAACTACTCACAATTCATAATTGAAGAATCAACAGAATTGGGATGAATAGAAATAATTGTCATTAATTAAAAAGATGAACTTACAAATAATCCCAGGGTCTTGGAAGAAAATAGCGTAAAAACGGTGTTAAATTCGTCCCTAGGCCTCTCCGTAATGTTCGTAACCCCCAAAACGGGGTTATGGAGGCCTTATTTAAAGAAAACAACGAATTCGGGTCGAATTAGGACAATTCGCGGCCAGGCACGGTGCCAGGCACGACCGTGCCTGCGACCGTGCCTACGGAAGAAATCCGTATTTCGCGTCCAGGCACGGAGTGCCTAACTGCCAGGCACGACCGTGCCTGGCTTCCAGTAGCCAATTTCCTCGAAATATGCCAGGCACGGCGTGCCTAGCTTCCAGGCACGGCGTGCCTGGCCTCCAGTAGCTCCCAGGAAAATTTACGTTTCAGGCACGGCGTGCCTAGCTGCCAGGCACGGCGTGCTTGACCCTATTATTCACTTTTCCTTCGTTTTCTTGTTCCGAATGCTCCCGGATGCCTACGAGGTCGATCCAAATGCTCTTTCTTTACCAGAATTTCGTCACGAATCTCCCGGTGGCCTCCAAATCTTCCAAATCTTTCTCGAATGCCTTCAAATCCTTCCCGAATGCCTCTCAAGCGCCGATTGCCGGACTCTAACTTCTTCAAATCAACTTCAAATGCAATGAAACTTGATCCAACGCCTGCTAAACACAACTTGAGCCAAAATTGAGACTTGCATCGTCTTAAAGCTAGGAAAATCATCAAAATCCAACCCGAACACGCATCAAATGCGTGTCTAAATACGGACTTATCAGTCGACGATATTGCTAAAATTACAAACGAAACGTTATTCAAAGTTTTTGCAGGTTATGGGCTATGTTCACACAACACAACTCGTCATCTTCAAACGACGGATGATGTTCCCTTTTCCAACTGAGGTGTCGACATTGACATGATGATGTTACAAATTTCTGTCATCTAATCGTCAGCACAATGCTGGAGGGAAAATAACAAAATTCTAGCATTCAGACTTCACTGTTTCAAGGATCCGATCAGAGGTTACCCAATATGTGACGCTGCAATGAACCAAGAAGCGAAATGTACTTTCAAATTTTCGACAAGTTGTTTCTGAACAAGTCGACGGACGTGTGCATCATTCGCCCCAACTTCTCGAAAAGGGGGCAATTGTTGGTACACGGATTTGACAGCTTGGACTACATTCAAAAAGGCTTGACCATGGCAATTAATGACGCATTTATTAGGATTAATGCAAGCTAATTAATCTGAGCGGTTTTATGCATATATTTAGAGTAATTATTGTAGTTATGACATAGGTTACTCAAAGGGCTGACCAGAATTGATGATGCCATAATGACGATATTGATGTCGTCGTGACGGTCGGAACATGTCGTCGTAACGGTCGGAACATGTCTTCAACGGACAAAAGTGCATTAAATGCATCTCTTATAAATAGTACATGCTCTATGTAATCTAGACACTCAGTTACGAATACACAAACACTCAGGCTTTACATTGTAATTCAAAAGCATATTGTGAAGATCCTTCTTCTTGATCATTATGTATTAATTTCCTTTTTTTTTATATCAATTTAGTCTTTTTTTTTATTTTATTTATTTATTATTTTTTTTTTAAAGAAAGTTTATTGATAGAATATAAAAGTACAGTGCGAAAAAAAAAGTACACGAAAGAATTTCCTTTCTTTCTTTACCAATTCTTCCATATTTGATTCTATATTGCTTGATTCCCAATCCAATTTCATATATATTTTAGTTTAGTTTATTTCTTGCATAAACATTATACATAGGATGGATCTAGTCTGCCAGTCCCGACCGAACCAGAATCGGACATGGCATTGTCAGGGCTGGTTTTCCAGTTCCGATCCAAGACCCCCCGAGCTTTGTTACCTGAGATGTTTTCTTTTGGACTGGCTTCACTCCCAAACCAGATCAGATCAAACCAGACCAGATCACACCAGATTAGACATCCATTGTTATAAAATACACAGAGACCAGACATTTACCAGACCAGACCAGCAAATTTCAGTCCAAAAGAAATCATCCCTAGTCTCGAGTGCCATATTTTCGACTGTCCAATGTAAGGCCCGGTCCGGTCCCCATCGGTCATTTTTTTAATTCATTTTTACCATTTTTCTACGAAACAGGGACTGGACAGACCAGACTACTTGTCCCGGTTTGGGACCTCTTTATAACTTTCGTTAATAGTATGAATGTTTTAATGTGTAATGAAGATGTTTTAACATGTTTCTATTCTACTTTTCTAACTTCAATTAGCTGTATGTACTTTATCTTTTGAAGATTGTTTGGTAACATGGGGATATAAAGGTCAAAAGGTGTTATGCTAATTATTAATTACCTAGTACTTTTTAGAATGTGATATATCAACTTTTATAAAAATGTTTTAAATTGCATAATTTAGTTTCTAAATACTCAATGAGATTATTTCAAACAAAAAAATTACTCAATGAGATCATATATGACCTAACTAGGTAAGTGTTTTAAAAATGTATGTTCTCATCTGAGCTACATAACCTAAATGGTAAAGAATAGTACTCCATCTAAAAAAGTTTTATCAAATTGACTTAATGATGGTCAAGATTCATCAATGATTTTTTTAATATATATATATATATAATTTAAAACATGAGACATTATATAAAAATGCTTTTTATTAAAAGTACTTTTATAAAAGTATACGGAGTAGAATTTATAACAAATGTAATAATAATTAAATCATTGTCCAAACTTTATCCTCATTGACAGCAAAAAGTCAATATGAACAATTTTTTTTGGAAGTGATGCATTATATCTTTATTAAAGCCACATGTTAATGTACATATTGCCCTTTCATTTCATACGATTTACTGACTCAGCGTGGGTATTTCAAATATAGTTAGTTAAATACGGTACGGGAATTAAACGAGGTTTAATACGTACGTGTTTTATTCGGTAACATGAATGAAAGAAACGGTCAAATATACGTTTAAAAAAACGTTGACTTTTAAAAAACGTATAAATAAGTATACGTGTATAATACGGTATCTGTTACAAAAATTCGGACAAAAAATACGGGGTATTATTTTGAACATTTAAATTGTATACTTCACAGAATAACATATATAGTAAAAAGAAATAAAAGTATACATATATTCAAGTAGCAAATGCCATTATTAGTACATAAAAGAATAATTCATAATTGCATAAGTCGATTACAAAAATAAAAATACTACGTAGTAATTAAGTCCAAGATATAATATTGCAAACTAATGTAAAAAAAAGACATAATAACAATAGAATGAGAATAAACTAAAATCGTTATCTTTATATGATCATCAAATAATACTCAAGTTAATCTCATCATTTCCATCAAGTTGATGGATGACATATGAGAAAAGTTGTGCGACTGCTACACTTATTACTGTTTATGTGTAAAAGTTCATACTAAAAAATGTAAGGTTCTGAAAAACCTTAATTTTGATATGCTTTTTTGGAAAAACATTAGAAATCTAGTACTATTTTAAATTTGAGTCTTTTAGGATGCTACCTTTAGTTGTCATGCAATTAATTTTAATATTTAAAAATTGCACTGTAACAATACAAAAACAAGGTCGCGGGGACGAAGTTTTCCTTTTTGCTTTTAAACTATTGTTGATCTGCTATGCATTTATTACGTTACATTCATTCAAATGACCAATTCATTTTTCTATTTTTTGTAAATTACGGTAAAAATACGTTTTATACGGGAAGGAGGAGTTTTTTTTCCTTTTTAAACGGACCGACATTATTTTTCGTTTTAAACGTGTTTTTTTGTTGAAAAAAATGGTACGTGTTTAAAACGTGTTTAAAACGGAAAAAGCTAACTAAATTTTCAATATGGTATGAGAAAATTTCTTAATAAAAAGAAAACATGGACATGCAAAGTTCATAAATAGGGCCATAATTGATTTCTTGCTAAAACATGACACATTTTCTTCTAATTGGGAAAGTTTTATACTTTTAATATGATATCGTCATGGAAATGTTGGAAATGATCGAGCAACCATGCCTCCTGTAATAATGTATGTAGTGAAGCTGTACTTGTTTTAAATAAGATACATTTCTCGGTGATATAGTCCAATTTCTTATTTACAGCCTATATATATAGGGGACGGATCTGGTGCAAATAATGTTTATGTGCAAATGGTTGGACGATGCATCTCTTCGCTAGTTGTATTGCGGGAAAATTGTCAAATAATAAGTCTCGTTACGTAGTATATATCTATAAAGTCAATTAAATCCTCGAAGTAAAAAAAACATCCAATTCAATCCGCCAACTTTAAGAAAATACTCAAATTTCTAATTTAGATAGATAGAAAAGATGGAACAATGCCATATACGCGTAGTAAGAAAGGAGACATTATATTGAGTACGTAGTGTTAAAAACATGTACGTACTTTATAAGTAATAATCAAAGATCATGGTCAACATGCTTAAAAGAAAGAGTACATATATGTTTGTTGATATGATCAATTCAAAAGGACTGAAGAAAATGAAACAAAACAGATACTAGTAATATATAGGTAGGTAGGATAAGGTGGCCAGATTTTGTGAATAACATGAAAATAGATGCGGGCGGGCACAATGGGCGGGTTAATTGAATTTGTTTAATTGGATAATAGTATATAGGAGTATGTGAGCAGGAGAGTGGCGAGTGGCGCTGCGATTCCATAAGGCGGCGTTGATTTGGGCTGTCCGGATGGCGGAGCCGGGTACACGCGTGGAAGAGGTATGTTGCAATCGGGTCTGGATTCAACACATTCCACTTTACAATAACAATTTGCTCCTCCATTTTCAGTACCGTCCATACAGAGTGGCGCCCGCGGCGGATTAAAGTTTTTACTACACGCCGTCGTACAATCCCCATAATCCATTCCGCTCCGGCACGTAACACCTGGCGCCGGTTCCTTTCCGTAGAAATTGTTATTTGATGATGGTGGTGGTGCTACAACCTCACAATTCACATACAACTTTCCTGGAATTATCTCCACTGCAAAAACCAAACAAAATAAGTCCCCAATTAATTGTTTACTATGCCGCGCCCAACCTAGCTAGAATATTCTCTGTATATGTCACATACTCCTTTCGCCCTCCTAACTTTGTCCGGTTTGATTGGATAAATTAAAAATTGTATGATTGAAATTTGTGCAGAATTAATGGCAATCGCAAATATATTGATTGAAAAGGAGAAAGACTAACAAAATTGATGGGTTGATCACAAGAATTGGTCATCACAAGAATCAAGGGGTTAACCGATTAACCGTCATTACGATATGGTTAATGGTATTATAAATGTATAAACTGAAATCTCAATTAACCATAAATTGGTTAGTCGAAATACGGTTAAATAACCAACCATGCCCACCCTTGAGGATTTCACATGTTTTAAGTGAGGGGATTGTTTCAAAACACATTTTTCTATCACAGTTTAAGGCTTTAAGCAGACAAAAACAAGTACAAAAGGGAAATCCAAAGTTTAAACACCCAATATAGATCGTATATATTGGCTGCATATATATATATATATGTGTGTATAGATATATGCAGACGGCCTGACGGGAACCACCGTCCAGCCTGACAATATATATTTATATATTTAGGATCACATACAAAGTCATCTTAATTTACAAAGTGCAAATTAATCCTAGCCATTCATTTCAATGAGATCAACCGTGTATTAATTTGGAAGATCCTAAAATTTCTCCAAAGTTACCTAACCACATGGAGTTGAAATAAAATATGGATTACATCCCCACTAATGAATGGTTGTTAGCGGCCCAATAAATTGTTACCATTGATTTTGTAATTTTGGCAGGATGAGATGAATTTGTATTTTGTATGGGAGACATGCTTTGTATCCGATATTAACCCTGTGTGTGTGTGTGTGTGTGTGTATAGGAAAATATTCAAGTAAGGTAGGCCTAAGAATTGAAATTCTTAGGCCTCTTTCATTTGAGGTGCTTCTGAGATGAATTATTTGATGAAATTTTGTGAGCATGTTCTCCATGAAGTGTTGATTATGCCCACCAAATTTCGAAAAAAAATTCAATCGGGAAGTCGGTTTAATAGTTTTTTCAAAATTGCGCAGGTTCTTACATATATAAAATACAGTTTTTTTTCAACAATTTATTTAAATGACTTCCCGATTGAATTTTATTGTGAAACTTGGTGGACATCATCTTCAATCCATGGAGAATATGCTCACAACATTTCATCAAAAAATTCGACCCGAAAGCACCTCAAATGAAAGAGGCCTAAGAATTACAATTCTTAGGCCTACCTTACCTTAGCATTGTCCTATATATATATATATATATATATATATATATATATATATATTTGAACATCTTCTTCATTAAGTCTAGTTTACTCATACCAAATTTCAGCTAAAAATTCAACTCGGAAGGCAGTCAAATGATTTTTTGAAGATAACTGCACAGTTAAACAGCGTAGTACATTTCGGAAAATCATTTGACTGCCTTCCCGATTTAATTTTTAGCTGAAATTTGATATGGGTAAACTAGACTTAATGAAGAAGATGCTCAAAAAATTTCATCAAAAACTTCCACCGGGAACCGCCCCAATTGGCGACGGCCGGGCAGAACCTCCTATATAAGAGGTTAATTGAACACTTTAAGTGAGTTCATGTACATATTTGACACTTTAGCCTAGAAACTTATGAAACAACTCTCTCTCACATGCATATATTATCGATAGTACTTATTGCCTATAAGTTTTTTTAAATGTACCTGAAAGAGCAAGGACAACCAAGAACAACATGGGCGGATCTATGTTGGGGCAGGGGTGGGCTCCAGCCCAGCCCAGCCCAATTTATTTTTATTATTATAGGTATAGGTTTAATTTCCAGCCCACCTCAAAATTAATGTCTAGTCCAGCCCAAGCCTACCAACTTTGTAATTCTATATGATTATTAATTGAATATTTTCATTAGATAGTAAAATAGTTTTTATTTATTATAAATTTATAATGATTAAAGATAGATTAAAGATTAGAAAATGATTTATTTATTATGCAATTAAAGAATAGAGAACAATGTACTTACTGTTTAGGCATGTAAGAATGGATTCAAAATCTCAATTCAATTTTAAAATTGGGAATACTTATTAGTTTTATGTACATCGACTATTTTTACTTGCTTATTAGTTTTATACTTTTATAGAAGTATTTTAATTCATATCATTAAATACTAAAATCTTTAATAATCAATAATAAAATTATAAATCACACTAAAAACATTAAAATTTTAGATATACTACTTCCGTCTCGTTTTATTTAGTCATCTTTGACTCTTTAGTCAAAGATGGTAAACTTTGATCCATCATTTTAACTCATGTATTAATGTGAAACTTACTAAATTTATACTTTTATGATAAACTTTTTAACAAAGAACATTTCCATTTCATTTTAATATTATCAATTTTATTGTATAAATATATAGTCATTCAGAGTTTAACTTCTTTGACTTGAAAAGCCAAATTAGTCTTAATAAAAGTGGGCGGAGGTAGTATATAGTTTATTTCTATAATTTATAAGTTATCAATATGCTCAAGTCCAGATCGAACTGAACATGACTATGCTCGAACTCAGCTTGAATAACTATTCAAACTCAAAAAAATAGCAGCTTTTTTTGTTTGTAAAAACAAACTATTTAAACTAAAATTTAGCCCGTGTTCGAGATTGAAGCTCGTTAAGATTTGGTCATTAAATTAAATTCGAAATCACGATCGAACTCGAGTAGTTCGAAAAAAACCCAGTTCAATAACTATCAGTCCTAAGCTAAATCTTTTGTATGCAGTAACGAAAATTTTTATTGCTTAGCCCACCCCACCCCTCATTCCTGGATCCGCCCCTGAAGAACAAGTTCTTGCAAACTAGTTTCATTTTTTCAACTATCTTTCAAATAGTAATTTTTTTTCGAAGAATACAAAATAGTAATAATGAAAATTAAAAGGCTTGTTGCACTCTAATACATTTTGATGGACTTATGGTGTCTATATATACATATACACGAGGTGGATTAAAGGGTTTAAGCCTTAAGGTGCTTAGGCGGACAAAAAATACAGAGAGAAGGAAAAGGTCAAAAGTATAATACTCCGTAAATTATACTCCGTGGTTAATGGAAAGTAAATCACCTTTTCATCATCTATACAAAACAGAGTGGAAAATCAGGCAAAATTCCCTACTAAAGATACGGGTCAAAACAGCAGGGTCGGGTCTTCGAGAAAATGTAATTCTGATATAGGCCGAATTAAAAGTAGCTTTGATAGTCTGATGGCTGTCCGCCGGTCACGCGGAGTTGTCTATTTCAACTGTTGAAATGATATGTAGTACTCCCTCCGTAACAAAAAAATCTTCCAATCTTCCTTTTTGGTCCGTAACAAAAAAAAATCGTACTTCTCAATCTTCCCATCATATCCTCAATAATTTTGGAAATAATACACTCTTACAACTACTTTTTTTGGATTTATTCCTCATTCCCTCACATTATTCCACTATCTTCCCATCATATCCTCAATAATTCATATTCTTTTCACTATTCTTAATCTACCTACTTTTGAAGTGGGAAGATTTTTAAAGTTACGGAAGAAGTATTTGCTTGCGCCTTTGGATAAAGTAAAAGCTCTCAGAGAGTAACGTGTATGGGGTGGGTTTAATGCATCAAAACCCATGTAATATGGAAATTCAGTGTATTAGCCCCATGTGATTTAAAAAATGTGTCAAACACCCTTGTATTTTAAATAATTATGTACAAAATCCCTTCCGTGAACAAATTCAATCGTCAAATAAAAAAAATGATTAACATTTTTGTGTGATTAAGAGATTTTGACATATTTACTTGCATATTCGATCAAAATATTAGGAAAAGTGATTTCCAATTTTTTAAATTTATTCATAAAAGGGGTTTTGTGCATGATTAGTTGAAGTACAAGGGGGTTTCACGCATTTTTCAAATCACATGGGATTAATGCGCTGACTTTTTATATCACGAGGGGTTTTGGTGCATTAAACCCGTGTATGGGTGATCTTTGGAGCTGGTTTCCCATTTCCCCAAATGCCAAGATCTCTTCGCCCAACAAATAATCATCCGGTTACTGGCCGTCTAATGAATTTGGAGGCCCCGGTTCTAAACGACAAATTGGGCCCCCCTAAGACAAGAAAAAATACTCCCTCCGTCCCTCAATACTTTGCCAAGTTTGACCGGCACGGGGATTAATAAAGTAAAAACTGTGTGGTTGAGGTTTGTGTAGAGGAGAGAGAATTAACTAGAACCACAAATTCTTTACTTAAAAGGGAAAGTGGCAAAGTTAGTGGGACATCCAAAAAAGGAAAGTTGGCAAAGTTAAAAGGGACGGAAGGAGTACAATTTTTTAACAATTGAGTGAAATATAAGGTTTACAATTTTCAAAGTCCACAAATTAGAGCATTTAAATGTTATCTGCCTTTTGGAATCTTGAATAATATATGACATCTAGAAAAATCAACCTATAACTAATATTACATTCTAAATTTTTTGAGGCCCACTACAAGAGTAGGCCTCGGTGCCAAGCACCTATTGCACCTCCTAAAAGACGGCCCTGCTGCCCAGCACAAAATGTGTATTGCCCTTTGTAACAGTTTTAAACACAGCAAGTATGCCGTTTCCTGCCAGGCTGCAAGTCGGCTTCCCTCTATCTAATACAATAATTAATACTTTAATTAGGTTTCCATATTTCTTATGTTTCCTAATGTACTTAGAACACCTTTTATTATAAATATATGACATCTAGGGCTACCACATTGATAAGCCTCTCATTTATTCTCACATGGCATCGAGAGCTCTAGGTTTTAGCCAGTTATAATTTTTTTTCCGGATCAATGGCCTCCTCCCCTACCTCCACTTCTTCCGCCGCCGACCCCACCGTCACTATGGCCGGACCGCCGCCAGTGACGGACCCCTTGACTTCGAGCGCGGCAGACACCCAATCGATAATATCCACCGACACCATGGCGCCGTCCTTCACCGACGAGCAGCCTTATACATCGATCCCTTCAACTAGCTTTTCTTCCACGTGGGTGCCCCCAATTTTTACGTGGACTCCGACAGTCCCGACGCTTTGTCCACTGCAGCCCCACGACCCAAATATCGCAGAATCCAGAATCACAGGAAGCCATCGGTTCGCTGGTGCAACACTCTCAGGCCAACCGGGATTGATATTTTAGTAACTCTGTGGATTGATAAGTGAGAAAGAATAGGGTACTTTGGACCCGGGATTGATATTTTAGTAACTCTCAAGCCAACCGGGACTGATATTTCAGTAACTCTCAGGCGGAAGCGGGATGGGCCCATAACCCACAGGTCCCAGGTTCGAAACCTGGCTCTTATACCATGTGAGAATAAATGGGAGGCTTACTAATGGTAGCCCTAGATGTCATTTTATAATAAAAAGTGTTCTGAGTACAATAGGAAATATAATAAATATGGAAACCTAATTAAAGTATTAATTACTCTATTACTATCCACGTCGTTGTGTTAGCCAGACATGTAACAAACGATGGTGAAGACTAACAGAAAAGCAGAGCTGGTCACCATCAGAGAACCACAAGAAACAAGCTTAAAAACTGAGACTCCGTTGCCCAGAGCCCAAAACCCCCGACTTCAGGAAGGGACGATTTAAGATTCTGATTTCCAAGCTTAATTGCTTCCTACAGAGTATGATATTCTTCTGAAGCTCCGAGTAATTTCAATCTTCCTGGTACGAGTCTTTTGTTAATTGCTTCCTGGCTGGATTTTTTCGTGTATAGTATGATTTCCTTCTATCCACTTGGCTCCTCTCGTTTTACCACACTTGGTAATCCCACACTCCTTCTGTATTTACAGACTTGATCATTGCATCTCCACCGTTGGCTTAGGAAATGAATCTTGACCGTAGCTTGATCTACTTGCTTTGTTCCACTCGTCTGAGGCAACATGGTTTGTCTTTGTCATGTAGTGACACGGATCAACAATCTTCAGCTCAACTTGTTTACACATTTCAATGCAAGATAAAAGATATTTTATCTTTATTTTCACACGTAGAAACTAGTATAAAGTAGAGTGATATTACAATGATTCCTTACAAAATATCGAACACTTGCTTTTAGTAAAATAAATTTATAAGAAATTCATAATGTGATTAAATTCTCTTATAAATTTACTTTTTATCAAATTGTTATTTTGACTGCAAGTTGGTCTTTTGTTTAAGTGTTTTGTGCCAAGAGAAGAGAGAACTGGATTTCGGATGCCTTGACTAGATTTTCAGATTTCAGCTGGCTACCAAGTTTGGGAGCAGGCTGCCGAAATCTGGGTTTGTCCAATAGGCTTCCTTTTCAATGGATACCAGTTAACTCTTTTCGTACCTTTTCTTTTTTATCTTTTTCTTTTTGTTTTATGGTACGTTTAACTTCTCTTTCTAGTACTATTTGCTTTTAATGAGTACTTTACCACTATAATATGGAGCACATTACAAATAAACAAAGTAGAACATAAGTAGTAGACTAGTCTAATACAGAGATAAATAAAAAGGGGTGACATCATCAAAATTTAGGGGACCTAACAATTTCTCCCTTTTTTACGATGCCAAAAACTAGAATCTAAACACTTTTCATAAGAAGCAAAAATACATTAAGGCCCTAAGTGTTTGATTCTATTTCCCCCCTTTTTTGCAGCAACAAACACCTATTGTTGGTGCTGTCTGCCAGATGATTCCCCAGGGTATTTGTTCCTGATTGCTTCTCTTCTCCTTCTCTTGTCTGCATTCTTGAGTGTGTCAAGCTTTGCATTATAGACTCTGTTGATGAACTCCTCAGATAAGGGGATATCAACATATTGCGTCCTCAGCCAGCTGAGTGCAAAGCTTTCTTCGTCTTTGATGAATGGTGCAGCAAAGAGGAGATTGAGTAGTACTAGTCTCCATGCTCTCCATTTCAGAACCCTTTGTTTCTCTTTATCAAGAGAACTCTTTTCATATTGGAAAATCATCCATGATTCCAGGTCAATCATGAAGTTTTCCCGCTCTTGGGTTGCTGAAGCCTTCTTATCAGCATGATGCCGTGGAGGAGCCAATGAGAGATCTAGAGAGATGTTTGGGTATGAAGAGTTATCCATTTGAAGATGATGATGATGATTGTTGAAGCTTGAAGGAGATATTTTTGTTTACGAATCGTGATATGTGTACGGTATCAAGGATATTTATACTAAAATGCAACAGTTCAGGTTTCGATTACTTGGGGCAAGTATTCGAAGCGTTTTGATCTTCCATTAATGATCTTATGGCTGGTGCTTTTTACAAGATAAATAGCAACATTAATGAGGTTGTTCTCAGATCTTTTGAGTCAACTGCTTGATCACCATTTGTCGTTTTTGCATGTTGCATATAGAATTAAATTCCTTTTTCCTTTCTGATGAGCACTTTGTCACGGTGCGTCAAAATAAATCGATACTAACAATTATACGTAGTATAGGTGAAGTAGAGTTTGTATCCACAGGGAAATGAATAATTATATTTTTAATGGAACAAGTAAATAAAGGGGGGTTTTGGGATTGAGTGATTTAATTTAATTAAACACGAAGATGAACGACTTATATGAGATTTAATTCAAGAATAAAAAGGACTTGGCCTTGCTACTTTCCACTTGTTGATATATTTTAGTCGATCATTGTTATATCTATAACTTATCACCTCTCGAATACTCAATCGAGGAGTATCTCCAATTCATCGAGGGTAGTTATTAACAACGACCGTTCATTAATAACCCTTACTATTAACCAAATATAGAACAACGCCGTATACCGATTTAATAGTAGCATTTAATCTCTTAAACTCCTTGATGAAATCAATTGAGATTGATAACCTCAACACAACGGTTTCGGTTTAACCAACAAAATTAATCCCTCTTAAGTTTATTAACCACGACCGTGCATTAATAAACCGAAGTTACTTAATTGTGAAACCATCAACGATTAACCATCGGTTCGTTGATCGTTTCTAGTAATAATTAATATCGAAACGTTAACTAATCGTCACTTAGCAACCCTCCAACATTAATATAGAATGAGATTAAGGGAAGAATTAATAATCAAGAGAAGAAGTTAAGAAAATAACTCACAACTTTAATAATCAACAAGCTTCAAGAGCAAGACCAAGAAATGAGAGTTTAGCTCTTCATTTGGAGACTAAACATGCTAGAAAAATATAAAGAAATGCTATTCTAAACTGAGCTTAAGAGTATGGAAGAAGTGATGATTATTTGTGAAGGAAAAGTGTGCTATTTATAGGTGCTTTTCAACACCTTGGGCTGGGTACCCGACCGGGTCAAGTGCCCACCCGGCCTGGTGCATGTCAAAATCAGATAATCTTCCACGTTCTTGTGTTTTAGCACATCGTTTTGTCCCGGGTCACATCTGACCCGACCGGGTCAAGTAAGGGACCCGACCGGGTCCAGTGATTTTCCAGGCACTTTCGCTTGTTAAATCGTACCCGACCGGGTGAGTATTCATACCCGACCGGGTAAGTGTCCCTGGGCAGCATTCCTCTTGTTTTTCCTCCTTTTCCTTGCCAAAAACTCTACCACTACTTTACAACTTATAAATGGAAGCTAAAAACAATTACAAACCAAATAAAACAAATGTTTACAAACTAATAAAAATGGTAAACAATACACACAAATCAAACATAAAAATATACATTTATGCATTACTAATTAGTGCATATCACTTTCTTCTTTGATTTGATCTAAGGTAATCTTGTTATCAGACTCATAAATGTAACACCGTAATGAATGTCAGCATGCTTTTGATGTAATTGAGATAATCTTCTTTTCTGCATGGCTGAATTCGAACAAGCACTCCATAATAAATTCCATGATTTTCCTTGATCAATTTGATCTGAAATGTTTGAGCAATATCTGTGAAGCTTTGATGAACATGATATCCAGAGATATTCCCATAATTTCATATAGCTCAATCTTTGAAATTTTTCCTGTATGAAACATGTGAAATGTTCCAATTTTGAACAAATTTAGGAGCTGGCTTGTAGGTGCTTTTTCGGCAGGCAGCTGATTTTCTGGAAATCATAGGTAGCTGAAAATTTCCAGCTTGCTGCTTTTCCTACTGAAATCATCCTTCTTCATTTCTTCTTTCTAGAGTTTCTGGTACAGTTTAGCATGGTTCCTTGATGCAGTTGCTCTATCCTTTTGAACGGTCTCCTTCTGTTATCCAGAACGTTGCCCAATCTCTGCCATTAATGATCTGCTTTTATTGAACAAATCCCACCTGATCCTCAGAGTTAATCAAGTCATATGGTTTCTGGACGTTTGTCAATTGGAGTAGATTAACTGCGCCTGAAGTCTAGAAACTCTTGAAAGATTATGTAGCAATAAGCAAACTATTTCTTGAAGCTCTGAATTTTTGAATAACAGTTTGCTAAAAGCTTTCTTCCACCATCATTCTTCAAACATGAAGAATCCTCGTCTTCCATTAAAATTGTATCCACTTGAAGCTTTTGAACATTCTTCTGTGTTGATGATTAGTCCTTAAGACTTGGTACTTTAGAAATGGACATTCTTAGGACACTGTTATTTAGCCAAGGTAGCCTTTTAACAGGGTGCTCCTAAATTAGGACACTACTAGTTTAGTAGGTAGCTCCTATTTTTACTAGGACACTGCATGGAAGCAGGGTGCTCATGAGTAAAAATAAGACTCTACAAAATAGTAGGATGCTCCTTTTTTGAACAGAGTCCATTTCTAGAGTTTTGTTGAGTGAAAGAAGTTCCCCTCAACCTATGAAGTTCTTCTCAGAAGCAAGATGAATGTAGTGATGTGTGCCTGATATTTTAGTGTAGTTCCCCCTTACTAGAATGTCCTTCAATTGATATATTGATGATACCAATTGACATATGATTAAGGAGAAGTACATATCAGTTTTTTTGGCATAAACATTTCTTCTTCAAGGTGTGTCAACATTCAGATCTTTGCTTTGAGAAATAGATGTGCTAGGATCCTTCTTGTTGCTTGAAATATCTCACTGTTGTAGACATCATCAAAATCTACTTCCAGTGCAATATGATCCTAACAATCTTGTGTGATGAAGTTGATGCTGGTTCAATCCTCTTTTTGAGACAGAGTTCTCTTATTGGGATTGAACATCATTTGATTCACACACTTATACAATCTGGTCTGGAGAAGGAGGTCTTTTCAACTAGTGATAGCTCGTGTTGTTCCGGGGAGCTGAAATCCTACCAGTAGCTTTTCATCAGGCAGCTGGGAGCTTGCTGAGTTTCCAGATTTGAGAATTCCTTCTCTCTAGTGAGCACAATTTGATGACATCTTTGAGGATAGATGTCTTCTTTGTCATAGACTGGCTTGTGCTCAATAGATGATCCTTAAACCATTAACATAAGTTGTGTTAATTATCTGAGGATTCCAGTTTTGTAATGCTCCAGTGTAGACATCTTCTTTCCATGCCATGTTCCTATCACCTTTGTTGTTGATCTTCCTTTTCCTTTTTAGAGCAGTAGTATCCCAAGTGATAACGTTTAAACTCAACATTCATCTTTTGATATTCATAAGTATCTCTTGATATCATCTAAGGTTGATGAGTATCAATTGATAGTTAATGAAACCATTAGATTTCACTTGTGTTTATTCTGTCTGAATTCTCCCTTTATATCATTGAATCTCTTCTGAACCTTTTAATTCCAATATCGGATAAGCAGGATGACCATAGGATAAGTGTTTGGTCATATACTTGGTATGTCCGGGTATAGATTTTCTGTGAAGAGTATGGACAGTGACTAGTATATTTTCCAGCTAAGTGCAGTGGTTTACTTCGCAAAAGATGTAGTCAACTTGATCTTTGGAATTTTGAGTAAGAAAGGTTCTTTGGTATGGAAGTAAGGGTAAAGTTGACCATGTGGTGGTGAGGGAACATATAGTTGGTTACTGATCTATGTTTAGGATAGGTGTGCAAAACAAATATATCAGTAAGTGTTTTATTTTCTGGAGTTTTAGGGACACGAAATGTAAAACCAGATTCAATATCTTCCAAATTTATAATCTTCATTAGTAATGAACTAAATGAGATTTCTTAGTTTTTAATCCTTCAAAAGATTAGCCTTAGTCAACAGTTCATCCTCCTTGAAATGATTCTATTTGGATTTACTGAAGACTTAAGCTTCCAGTTTCAGAAAGGAATAAAATTATCTGAATGTTCTTGTGAGTGAAGCACAGATGGGATAATGGGTTGAACATTCAAGATAAACTGAGTACTGGAGAAGTGTTTGAATATACCTCTTCATGATCATCTTTCTTTGATGAAGATGGCCAGATGATTGATATCATGATATTGGTTTACTTCTTTTTCAAATTTGCATTGCAGTCCCTTGGCTTAGTGAATCCAGTAGTAAACAGCTTGTTATCTCCTTTCTTGTTTCTTTTCCTTCATGATAAGTATCCTTCATGTTGTTTTCCATCTCAATCTTCTATATGTGCTCAGGAAGTTGGTGGCTGATTTTTTTGTTCAAAATAAGCCAGTTAAAAACTGACCCTAAGAGAAACCGCTCTGATACCACTTGATGAGTGCCCTTGATACCAACTGAGTCCCAAGTGAGGTAAAAGTCTAGAGGAGGTCAATAGACTTAAATCTTTTTGGTTTTCTACCTCTTTTCCTCTAACTGGATATGTTCCAATATCTTTTGAGAGATATTGAAACATGCAACGAAAGTCTTGACCTCAGGAGAGTGACACTATATAGAACCAAAGGTTATGACCCTTTTAGTTGTGAGAGAGATGGGTTAAACATGATACAAGTGTGTTTTCCAAGAGCAGTAGACTCAAGGAGCAGGCTGCCGAAATCCTGAAGGAGATGACTGCCAATCAGTTTAGGAGATGACTGCCATTCTTGAGGAGCAGGCTGTCGAAATGAGGTTTCTGCTTATTTAGTTAAGGTATAGCAATGAACTATACTCTAACGTAGTGGCTGGCTTTAGAACTAGTCTAGCACACAAGTACGAAGAATTTAGACCAATGAGATTAGGTCACTTTGAAGAACAGATAATAAGGAAATGACTCACAGTGAACTGGGAAAGTTCACTGGACAGTTTTAGTGAGCATGCTGTTTTGATGTGACGTTGTGAAGGTGAGTGAGTACTGAATATGTGATAGGAGCAGAATGTAAAGATGACGCACAATGTTTCCTGGTTCAAAGGTGGTGTAATCCTCCTACATCCAGTCACAACCTATTTCAGATGGATTTCCACAAAATGAATATCCCATTACATTTAGTGCCCCAACCTACCCTTGGCCCAGGCGTAGGTTGTGAGGTTTTTCACAAGGAATTGAACTTGAAAACCGTTCCAAACTACTCAGTCTTCCAAGGTTTTTCACTAATGGCATTGACTCGTCAAGAGCTACTCATGTCCTTGTCCTTTCTCACCTTCTGGATTTGATCACAAAGCCCTCCAGAATGTTTAACACTAGTCTAGAATACATGGGTGTATAGTTAAACTACCAGCTAATCTAAACTCTATAGATTTGTATGAATTGTATCTAGTCTAAGAGCATTAGACGAGTGGGGTGGCAGCCAAAGTGTAGAAGAGAAATCAGCTGACTCGATTTCTTCATGTATAGTATGATTTCCTTCTATCCACTTGGCTCCTCTCGTTTTACCACATTTGGTAATCCCACACTCCTTCTGTATTTATAGACTTGATCATTGCATCTCCACCGTTGGCTTAGGAAATGAGTCTTGACCGTAGCTTGATCTATTTGCTTTGTTCCACTTGTCTGAGGCAGCATGGTTTGTCTTTGTCATGTAGGGACACGGATCAACAATCTTCAGCTCAACTTGTTTACACATTTCAATGCAACATAAAAGATATTTTATCTTTATTTTCACGCGTAGAAACAAGTATAAAGTAGAGTGATATTACAATGATTCCTTACAAAATATCGAACACTTGCTTTTAGTAAAATAAATTTATAAGAAATTTATAATGTGATTAAATTCTCTTATAAATTTACTTTTTATCAAATTGTTATTTTGACTGCAAGTTGGTCTTTTGTTTAAGTGTTTTGTGCCAAGAGAAGAGAGAACTGGATTTCGGATCCCTTGACTAGATTTTCAGATTTCAGCTGGCTACCAAGTTTGGGAGCAGGCTGCCAAAATCTGGGTTTGTCCAATAGGCTTCCTTTTCAATGGATACCAGTTAACTCTTTTCGTACCTTTTCTTTTTTATCTTTTTCTTTTTGTTTTATGGTACGTTTAACTTCTCTTTTTAGTACTTTTTGCTTTTTATGAGTACTTTACCACTATAATATGGAGCATATTACAAATAAAATAAGTAGAACTTAAGCAGTAGACTAGTCTAATACAAGGATAAATAAAAAGGGGTGGCATCATCAAAACTATTACATTATCATCAAAATCTAGAGGACCTAACAGAATGTGCCACTGGTGAATGAGAGAGAGCCTTCATTTAAACCCCCTTAAGTTCCAAAAGAGACAATTCATTTATAGCTGATTGGAGATGTAGTTTGTGATAGCCTCATGGCTGAAGTCTTTGATGAAGTGATATCAAAATTGGCCAACTTTCTTGCTGTATTTCTGGTAATTCTGGATGGCAGTTCAGGAACTTTTTGTTTTTATAACCTTTTCTTCTGACCAAAGTGAAACTAGCATCATTATCTGCATTGTCAATCTCAGTGGAATCATGTTGTTTGTCTTGCTGCTTGACCACATATGTCATTTTTCTAATTATATTAGGGCGGTCCTCCCTCCAGGTCTCGATGTCTTCATTATGCTTTGGTTTTCCACTATCGGAAAGATAATCTTTATTAGCTAACTCAGGATCAAATTGTTAGAGTATTTGTCCCACACCGGAAAGCTATAAAACAATAAACCACTATATAAGGCTTTGGGCTACTCCTCCTATCAGGTTGACCTTTTAGGATGGAACCCCGGGTCTTAACATGGTATCAGAGCCAATTCCGGTTGTGGTTTGACTGCTTGTTTAGCACCCATTATTACGGGTAGCTTGTTAAGGGTCTATTTGGCCCATTTATACCCCCGATATTGTCCAGCCCGATTCAGGCTGAGGGGGCGTGTTAGAGTATTTGTCCCACACTGGAAAGCTATAAAACAATAAACCACTATATAAGGCTTTGGGCTACTCTCCTCCTATCAGGTTGACCTTTTAGGATGGAACCCCGGGTCTTAACACAAATTCCATATGTTGGACTGTCACTTCCAACTGTGAATCATCAACAGAGCTGCCAATTTTATTATGGTTGGTAAGTGAAAGTCCAGAAAGAGCTGCGTCAATCCAATTTGAATCATTCTTGTCTAACTGGTTGTCCTTATGTGAAGCAGGTTCAGGCTCCGGATCATGGTAACTCTCTTCAGTATCTGTGTCGTCTTCAATGAGTAAGGGTCCCCCACCAGATGAATTGGAGGTCTGATGAGTGGATGTCGATGGGATGGAATCTGTCACAACTCCTTTTCCTTTCTCACCCTTTGTAATTAGCAATGTAATTGGCTGTTTGGGGACTCATTTTTCTTTTGATTAACCCCCATTGTAATCTCCCTTAAAATTTAAATTTTGGGACTGTGAAGTTATTTGATGAGCCTGATGTGAATTATGGGTAGCAATTTGAGTAGCCTGGTGCGAAGTAGATTTAGGACATTTTGGGGCAGAATGTCCTAAATGTAGGCAAGATTGCAGTATTTAGGGAGTGTTAGCAACTGTTTCTGCTTAAAAAAAGCACTTTTGGAGTGATTGGGAAAAAGTGATAAGTAGTAAAAGTTGATAGTGTTTGAGAAAAAAGTGATTTTGAAAAGTAAAAGTTGGTAGTGTTTGGTAAAATAAGTGCTTTTTGTGTAATAGAAAAGGGAAAAACACTTTTCACACGCAAGCCGAGAAAAAGTAAAAATTGGTAGTGTTTGGTAAATAAGTGCTTTTTTAAGCCAAAAGTTGAGAAGTGCTTTTTTTTAAGCTATTGCAAACACTCCCTTAGGCTTGCACACATGTCTGTCTTTTACATAAATTTTGTCTGTCACAGACAACTCATTTCGAATCGTCTGTGACAGACAAAATTTCTGTGAAGGACACACATGTGTACACATTTTGTATACACATTTTGTGTACCTCTAGCAAAACTCCGTAGATTATATGTTGAACAAAACCATAGGATCCACATTGCAGCCAAATTTTATGAGGAATTTTCCGAGTAGTCTAACTCCACACACACACACGAGCAATCTTTAAGGGTTTGCCTATCAGACCTGCTATATCAAATAAAGCCCGTTTGTCATGGAGATGAATGGGCAGTCCTTCGAGAGCGATCCATACCGCAACCACGGGTGATTCCAACTTAGGGCGAAATTCCGGGGTCGATTTTGTGACACGCATCAAACATTCATGAATAGACCAAGTTTGTCTATTCCAACAACGCAAATAGTCTTCATCCGATTCAAATCTAATTAAGATATGCTTAGGATCAATAAGACCAAGGTGGAAAACGCCCCTGAAACCAACTACGTCAAAAGATTTACGTATTATCTTCATACTTGGTCTGCCTTTGAAGAAGTATCCTACGAGAAAAAAATTATGGCGAGCAGTGAGTTATTGAATATCTTCTGCTGGAAGGTTGAGTGCAGGCAGTCCTTTAAATCATTGGGGGGGTTTGGCAAAAGTGGGGGATCAGCATGATCGATGAGAATCTCAGCAAATGATTTTTTCAGCCATACATTCTTGTCTGGAGGGACTGATGGCGGAACCACCGCCGTCGGAGCAGCCGTCATCGTCATAATTACTACGGTCTACGTATTTCCTTTTCGTTTCAAGCTATTAAAATTGTCTCATAACAAATTTGGTAGTGTTTTTATGGTTCTAAAACATGATTACTTTTTTTCTAAAGATAAAACATGATTACTTTATTATTAATTTATCAATTCAATATCAATCACATAAATTCACTGTTGATGGTATTGGTCCACCTCAATTAAGCCTAGGTCCACCCCATTAATAGTCTGGTCTCTTATTTAATGTTTTGGCCCATTTGGGCTGTCTGGTTCTCTCTCGAACCTCCTATTTCACACGCTCCTCCTTCTCTCTATCTGATGTGCTCTTCAGTGTGTTGCCCTAGTTCTAGAGTGAGAGAGTGCCGTTTTTCACTGTTGGTTGAGCTCCGGCCAACCTCCGGTGATTCCTTGGGGATTCTTTGGTGGGCTTCACTCTGGTCTGGTAGTTTGGGGCTACTCTCCGGTGGGTTTTCTCTGGGGCTTTGGTCTGGGGGGTTGGGCTCCATATTTGTGTGTAGTTGACTGTTGCCCTTCCATCTTCCCTACTGTAACCTTGGTGGTGAATGCTGAGCAAGCCCTTGGGCTATGGTGATTGAGGTCTGAGCCGGTCCAGATTCCCAACAGTGGTACCAGAGCTTGGACACTGCCACCTCTCGTCGACGCCGGAAACTCGCCGGAGATCACCTGAACCGGTAACGCCTGGAGCACCATCAGAAGTGGTAAGTCGGGTTGTCTTTGTTGGACACCCGCTCAGGTATAACACTAAAACCCTAACCCTTGGGCTGCCGGAGTGCCACCGGCCTGTTTGCTGCATGGGTAGATCTGTTCTCTCTGCCGGGTAGAAACCCTAGATAAGCCATTGCATGTGCAATATCTGTTAGAACAGTTCTGCAGAACCCTAGGTGCTGGTTCGAGTTTGCATGAGTGGTCCAATCTGTGTCGACTTGGCCCATTGCTTATCTGTGAATTGATTTCCTTGACTTTCTGTGTGTTGTGATCTTTAATTTGTTACCTCCTTTGTGTTATTGCCTCTGCACTCCCTCTGTATTGTTGTAGCTTGCCTTGTTACTATTGTTTTTTGTCTCTCCTCTGCTCAAGTCAGTCTTGTCAATTCATGTTCCTGTTATTGAGTTCTGGTAATAGTGTGGCTTCTAACCCCTAGTTGGCTTGGGCACCTGAGGTTAGGGCTAAGTGATTCCCTGCCAACCACTTCAGTGGCCCCGGAACTGCGTGGTCACTTAGTCCGTGGCCCAAACCACTAGGGTTAGCCTTTATATTATCTATATCTCAGCAGCTTAGTGTATTGACTATTATCATGGCCTCAAACCTGTATGGTATGATGCCTTTTAATGGTAAGACTGACTTTGATATATGGAAACAAAAGATTAAATGTGTGTTAATTCAGCAGAAAGTGTTTAGGGCTGTTACTGGTCAATACTTAGAAACTGAGGATAAGCCTAAACAAGTTGAAATGAATGAAACTGCCTGTTCAACCATATACCTAAACTTGTCTGACTCTATCCTTAGAAAGGTTGGAGTTATTGAGTCTGCTAAGACCCTCTGGGATAAGCTTGAGTCTCTATATACTGATACTTCCCTTCCTGGCAAATTGTTTTTATTGGAAAAAATTTTTAGGTTCAGACTGGACCTAACAAAAGCTATTGATGAAAATCTTGATGTTTTTAATAAGCTAATTCAAAACATTAAGCAGACTGGGGATAAGCATATAGATGACTATACTGCTATAGTTTTACTCAATGCTATACCAGATTCCTATAATGATGTTAAGTCAGCCATTAAGTATGGGAGAGATGATATAACCTTAGACATTGTCATTAATGGTCTAAGAAGCAAAGAACTGGACTTAAAACATTCTAGTAACCATCATAGGGATTCTGGGGAAGCCTTGTTTGTTAGAGGAAGGTCTAAAAGCAGGTCTAGGTATCCTAAAAAGGATAATCATGATAAGGGAAATAGGCAAACTGGAAAGAAAAGGTTCAAGTCTAGGAAGAGAACCTGTTATAACTGTGGTAACCCAGGACATTTTATAAAAGAATGCACCCAACCTAGAAAGAATGACCAGGCTAATGCTGTGACCAATAAGGATGTAGAGAATGAAGTCTTTATGGTCTGTGATGAAGCAAATTCTGTGCTTAGTAGTCTGACTGAGAGTGAGTGGTTAATAGATTCAGGTTGTACCTACCATATAACACCTTTTAGGAATCTGTTTACTTCCTACACTTTGTGTGAAACTGGTTTTATTTCTCTAGCTGATAGTAAAAGGTGTAAGGTCCTTGGTATTGGTGACATCAGTCTAAAATTTGAAAATGGAACTGTTTTTCAAATTAAAAATGTTAGACATGTACCTGATTTAAGGCACAACCTACTTTCAGTCTCTGCTTTTGAAGAATGTGGTCTTGAGGGTAAATGGGGGAATGGGTGTATGAAAATCTTGAAAAACTCCCTTGTTTTATTCAAGGCTTTGAAAAAGAACAATCTTTATGTTGCTCATGCTAAACCTTTTTCTGAAAATGCTAATGTTGTTCTTAGTGACAAGTTTGTGCTTTGGCACCAAAGACTTGGTCACATGAGTAATAAAGGGTTAAGCGTTTTGCAAAAAACTGGATGTTTTGGAACTGACTTGGTGTCATCTATACCTTTCTATGAAGGTTGTGTTCTAGGTAAGCAACATAGGGTTCAATTTCCTGTCTCTAGTTACCCTAGTGAACCTAAGTCAAAATCTGTCCTTGACTACATACATGCTGATGTGTGGGGTCCTTCCAGTGTCCCTACCCATGGGGGTAGAAGGTATTTCCTGTCCTTAATTGATGATTACTTTAGGAAAGTTTGGGTCTGTTTGCTAGAACATAAGTCTAATGTCTATTCTAAGTTTAAGGAGTGGCAGGTTCTTGTAGAAAACCAAACTGGGTGTAAGGTTAGAACCCTTAGAACTGATTAATGGCTTAGAATTCTGCAATAAGGACATGGATAGTTTATGTTCTGAATGTGGGATTACGAGACACAAAACTGTGCCCTATACTCCCCAGCAAAATGGCCTAACTGAAAGGATGAATAGGACTCTTCTGGATAAAGTTAGGAGCATGTTGTCCACTTCTAGGCTCCCCAAGAAGTTTTGGGGAGAAGCAGTTAACACTGCTGTGTATCTGATCAATAGATCTCCTTCTGTGCCTTTGGGGGGTAAAACCCCTGAATCTGTGTTCTCTAGAAAGCCCATTGATTTGTCCAATCTGAGAGTTTTTGGGTGTGCTGCTTTTGTTCATCAACAGACTGATAAGCTTGATCCTAGGTCTAAAAAGTGTGTATTCCTAGGTTACCCTGAAGGTGTAAAAGGCTATAGGGTTTGGGATAGAAATCAACCTGGTTTTAAAGTCATTATAAGTAGAAATGTGATCTTTAATGAAACTGATTTTCCCTGCTTAGTTAAGGCTGTGTCTGACCCTGAAACTGGACTTGATGGCACCCCTCAAAGTGAGGTGGAGCCTGTGCAACCTGCTGCCACCCCATTTTTCACTGAATTTGAGACCTCTGATAATCCTGACCTTACCAACACTATGCATGATACCCACACTACCTCCAGTGAGGTGGAGCTGCACACTGATTCCAATAATAGTGAGAATATGCATGAAGTGTTTACTGAGAATGGTTCTGCTGATAATTCTCATGATACTGAGGATCAAGGTCTAGAAGGATATCAATTGGCTAGAGATAGAGTTAGGAGAAATATAAGGAAAATTTCTGATAGCATGACTGATTATGCTTTTCATCTCTATGATACTTCCTTGTTTGCCTTCTCTGTTTTTGAAACTCTTGATTTGAATGAACCTAGAACCTACCAGGAAGCTCTTGCCTCTAGCGAATCTAAGAATTGACTTAGTGCTATGAAAAGTGAAATAGATTCCCTTAAGTTGAATAAGACTTGGACCCTAGTTCCTAGGACTCCTAATTGTTCTGTTGTTGAGTGCAAATGACTTTTCAAAGTTAAAGAGGAACCTAATAATGTTAGGTTTAAGGCTAGGTTAGTTGCCAAAGGTTTCACTCAAAAGGAAGGGATAGACTATGCTGAAATTTTTGCCCCTGTAGTAAAATTTACTACAATTAGGATGATGCTTGCTTTAGTTGCCCATAATGATTGGGAAATGAAGCAGATGGATGTTACCACTGCCTTCTTACATGGAGAATTGGATAAGCAGATTTTTATGACCCAACCTGAGGGTTTTGTTGACCCTAAGTACCCTAGGCATGTTTGTCTTCTTAAGAAGGCTCTCTATGGCCTTAAACAGTCTCCTAGGCAGTGGAACATTAAATTTGATCAATGCATGTCTTCCCTGGGTTTCAAAAGGTCTGATTCTGATCCTTGCTTGTATTTTAAGCATGCTGATTCTGTACTTGTTTTCTTGTTGATCTATGTGGATGATATGCTCATTATCAGCCCCTCTGTGAATGCTATTAAGAATGTTCAAAAGTGTCTTTGTGAAAACTTTGCTATGAAGGACTTAGGAGATGCTAAGAGAATCCTAGGGATTAATATCATTAGGGATAGGAGTAGATGTACCCTTACCCTTAACCAGACCTCCTACCTTGATAAAGTCCTTAAGAAGTTCAATATGAATTCTGCCCTGCCTGTCAATGTGCCCTTAGCTTCTCACTTTGCTCTAAGTAGGGATCAGTCTCCTAAGACTGGCCCTGAAATTGATATGATGAAGTCTGTACCCTATTCCAATGCAATAGGGTCGGTTATGTATCTCATGATAAGCACCAGGCCTGATATTGCCTATGCAGTCAGCTGCTTAAGTAGATATATGGCCAACCCTGGGATGCCACATTGGAATGCCCTGAAATGGTTGCTTAGGTACCTCAAGGGTACCATTTCTCATGGCCTTGTGTTTTCAAAATCTGATTCCGAAATATGCCTTACTGGTTATGTTGATTCCAATTATGCAAATGATAGTGATAATAGGAAGTCTACTACTTCTTATATTTTTACTTTGTGTGGTTCATGCATAAGTTGGAAATCTCAACTTCAGCCTATTGTTGCACTTTCTACTACTGAATCTGAATATGTTGTAGCCACTGAGGCCTTTAAAGAGGCTATCTGGCTAAAACGTATTATATCTGAAATTGGTTTTCTTAGACAGGTTGTAACTGTGTACTCTGATAGCCAGTCTGCTATCCAATTGTGCAAAAATCCAGTATTTCATGACAGGACTGTTGGTCCCGTTTAAGTTGGTAACAGTCTAGAGGGGGGTGAATAGACTGTTATAGTTTTTCAAACTTTTCTCTAAGTCAGAGTTGACTTATCAGAGAAGGTCGAGTTCTGATGATCAGAACTGGGTTTTGCAGCGGATAAGAGTTCCGGGTAGCCTCAAACAGATACTAGAGCAAGTGCCCTTCTGATAACTCTTAGAACAAGATCTGCTGAACACAGATTCCAAGTTCTTAAGGGTTAAGCAGTTTAGTCCTAAGTGCAGCAATTAAAGTATTGTAAAATAAATGACACGGAGGTTTTTATAGTGGTTCAAGGAACAACGCGTTCCTCTAGTCCACTGTTCCACTAAGATTGTAAAGCGTCAGTTACAATGCCTTAGTCCCTAGCACTTAAGAAGTTCTCCACGTCTTCTTCAAGTCTAGTTGTCACCCGGGATGCAGTCCTGCTTCCTGATGACTGGTCCTTTCACTCAGCTTCCCGGAAGTATCACCACTTCACTACTGCAGTTACTTGGACGCCCTTCTTTGCAGAAGATGTTCTGAAAAACAGAGTTTTTCTCCAACTTGCTTCGTTACAAAAGATATGTAGTTGAAGTTCTTGAAGATTGAAGAACTGGATGAACTTTTCTCTTGGTTGGGTTTAAGGATTCGAAAAGTAGTAATCTTCCCAACGTAAGCTTGTCTTGTTGAAGATTGAAGATTTAATCTCAAGATAGCCTGTAGAATGATTGTAGAGAGCAAAAGTAGCAAAGTTGTCCGGTTGTTCTTCATCGAGTATCTTTTATACTCGATGTGCATACTGTGGAGTTGACCTATCTACCCGTTAGAGGAGGAGACAATTGCATTAAATGCGCATACTGTGGAGTTGACCTGTTGGACCCGCAGTTTTGGCAGGTTTCTATTTTTGTATAATATTCTCCAGGAATCTCGGTCAATCATCTGCAATTACTCCACAGCGTATCAGGCTCATTAAATGAGCATTAAATGCTTTCCTTAGATGAAATATCTTCTAGCCGTTAGGGAATTTTCCGTTTGTTGAAAGCAGCTTCGAAATCTTCTAAGTGTTTATCCAGGTCTGATGAGATTCTCTGATGGCATTCTGACATTGGATTCTGATGAACTTAGATAGGGAACTCTGATACTTCTCTGAAGTTGAGTTCTGATGAAGCTTTACACCGAACTCTGATGGTTCTCTGATGTTGTCTTCTGATGAGTCTCTGAAGAGTAACTCTGATGCTTTTCTGATGAGCAACTCTCATGACTTCCCGAGAGCAACTCTGAAAGCAGTTCTCATAGGGCAGCTCTGATCAGATCCACATAGAGCAACTCTGACTGTTGACTATACTAATACTTACAACTGAAAATTTCTAATACATAAAATCTAAACGGGGGTACTCTAAAATTCTAATCTAATTATCCTAGCATCATCAAAATCTAATTACATTTATTTCTTACAAGGACCAAGCACATTGATGTCAGGTTCCACTTCATAAGGGACATTGTTGACAAAGGAGGGATCAAGTTGTGCAAAATAGCTTCTGAATTTAACCCTGCTGATATGGGGACTAAATGTCTCACTTTTGAAAAATTGTTGTCTTGTAAATGTACTCTTAATTTAGATTGTGGCTAGATAAGAACAGACAAAACAAGAAAAACCGGCGATGATGATACTCCCTTTCACAGTGTGCTCTACACCACCAGGGGGACCAATAAGGTGGAGATTGTTGATGGTATTGGTCCACCTCAATTAAGCCTAGGTCCACCCCATTAATAGTCTGGTCTCCTATTTAATGTTCTGGCCCATTTGGCTGTCTACTCGACCAAGCCCATACGCCCCTCTTTGTTTCCTAGCCAGCCCATGACCATGTGACCCTCTGGCTTATTCGTCTGGTTCTCTCTCAAACCCTCTGGCTTTATTTATTTATTTATTTATTTATTTATTTGTTTATTTATTTCTTGATTTATTGATTTATTGATTGATTGATTTATTTATTTATTTATTTATTTATTTATTTATTAATTTATTTATTGATATATTGATTTATTTATTTATTGATTTATTAATTTATTTATTTATTTATTTATTTATTTATTTATTGATTTATTTATTGATTTATTTATTTATTTATTTATTTATTTATTTATTTATTTATTTAATGCATACACACCGACATTTTAATATATTACATATTAAGTTCAAAGAATGAAAAAATGACTTTGATTATATAATTGAATTGCTCTAGAAAAAGTATTGATACATTAAAGCTTAAAAAGTTTAAATTCAAGGAAAATTATATGAAAATAAAAAAAGATATATATCACACTTTATCAAATTATTTGAAGATGAAGAGTTTAAAAGGTACACATTCATCACTTCTTTTTAAATAACTTCTTCGTAGTTTAACCACATGATCGAATCTTGTCAGAATAAAAATTTGGTTTTTGAATTGCAATTTTGGTCTACTAAGTGAGTGTTCTGTGTTCGCGAGTCACGAGAAGTTTTCGTAATATCAACATAATATTTACTTATTTATAGAATAATACTATATTATATTGTGCATATTATATTTGTATTAATGCTAAGAATAAGTTAAAGTTTAATATATGTGCAATAAGTTGTTCTTAGAAAGTAAAAAGTAAACGAATTGTGTAATTTAATGTCAACAAACATTGCATTTAAGATTCACTTCACATTATCTAAAAAATTGTTTAACTAGTGTGTCTGGTGTTTAATATTGTTTGATACTTTACAAAATCGAGTACTAATTATCTAATAATAAAGACAATTAAACATTACAAAACAAGATATATATATATATATATATATATATATATATATATATATATATATATATATATATATATATATATATATATATATATATACTAGACTTGATGGAGAACATGCCATAAAAATTTCATCAAAAAATCCACCGGGAAGGCGGCCAAACGCCGCCGGCCGGACGGCGGCTCCTGTCCGGACGTCTGGACAGGATCTTTTCTATATATATATATATATATATATGTATATATATATATATATATATATATATACGGAAAAGATCAGGTCCCTCCGGAGGGACCGAAGCCGCCGTCCGAACTCCGCCGTTTGGGGCGGTTCCCGGTGGAATTTTTTGATGACATTTTTTGAGCATGTTCCTCATCAAGTCTAGTTTGTCCATACCAAATTTCAGCTCAAAATTCTATCGGGAAGGTCGTCAAATGATTTTTTCAAGTTTACTGGTCCGGAATATGTATTTTCCGGACCAGTTAACTTGTAAAAATCATTTGACGACCTTCCCGGTCGAATTTTGAGCTGAAATTTGGTATGGACAAACTAGACTTGATGAGGAACATGCTCAAAAAATTTCATCAAAAAATTCCACCGGGAACCGCCCCAAACGGCGGAGTTCGGACGGCGGCTCCCCGTCCCTCCGGCTGGACCTGATCAGCTCTCTCTCTCTCTCTCTCTATATATATATATATATATATATATATATATATATATATCATAAGTATCCTTAAGTCATAAAAAATGAGTTGTTCTATTGTTTATTTATTTATCTAAGTAATGATAAATTATTTTAGATGTTTTTTCTTTTAAATCTCGTAAAAAAGGGAGAGAAAACACAAATATATATACCCCTGTCCCCCAACTAAGTTTTCCCTTTCCTTTTTGGGTAGTCCCTGAATTAAGTTCCTTTTTCCTTATTTGGAAAATTAACTGTATCAAAACAGTGTCAAACTGTGCCAAACAGTGCAAAGCTGTGTCAAACAGTGTCAAAACATTAAAGTTTACCCCTCAGTAAAAAAATTCCTTAATAAGTGTAAAAAGCATTGAGGAAAATTTTATGAAAACATTACGTAGTATATAATAGAAAATTTTAAAAGATAAGGCCGGCTTTCGCCCCCCACCCCACCCACTAAATCCATACATATTCACTGTTACACTTATGTTTACAGATTTGTTCGAAGAAGAAAGAAATCCACGGTTGGAGAAGTTCCAAATGGTTAAACAAAAAAAATGGATGAAAAACTAACGAATGGACTTGGGAAGAGGCGTGAGACCGTGAGAGCATCTTTAGAGCATCTTCAATTCTACAATGTGCACAGTGCACATGTGGCATGAGAAATAGCCACATAAATATTAGTCAATAAATTATCTCTCTCCTTATTTGAATGATTTTATTCAATTTTGGTAAATTTTTCTTAACAATGTCAACTATAATGTCTACATCTAGACGGTCTCCTTGACATTGCAGAGAAAAACTTACCAAAATTGTGTAAAATCAATCAAATAAGGAGAAAGATAATTTATTTATTAATATTTATGTGGTTATCTCATATGTCACATGTGCACCGTGGACACTGTAGCATTGGAGATGCTCTTAATGGGAAAATGGATTGCACTCCATAAAATATGGACACATCACTTATATAGACGGGCTATGGAGGTGATGTGGACACACATACATTTAACATAAAATTTTCACTCCAACGCAATAATGCATTTGTGCTCCAATGCATTTAAAGAAAAAAAACACATGTGAGGCATTATTTAATATGCAAATTTGATATGCCTTTCTGAACATGTGAAAAAGACTTTTGTTGCTTTGCATTTTCAGCCCTACGATTTGAGATGGATTGTGCGAATACTTCTCCAAGCCCCCAACAAACTTCCGTAAAAAAACATTTGCTGAGTCACGATGTGAATTAGGGTTTGTTTGCAACAGCTTCTGCTTTTAAAAAGTGCTTTTTTAATGAAATGGGGAGAAGTGATTAAATAAAAGTTGATAGTGTTTGAGAAAAAAGTGATTTTGAAAAGTAAAATTGGGTAATGTTTGGTAAAATAAGTGCTTTTTGTGTAATAGAAAAAGCAAAAGCACTTTTGACGCGGAAGCCGAGAAAAATAAAAGTTGTAGTGTTTGGGAAAATAAGTGATTTTTAAAGCCAAAAGCTGAGAAGTGTTTTTTTAAAAGGAGTTGCAAACCAACCCTTAGACCCGCTAGAATGAGAAAGGGTGCGCAAATTATATCGTGCAACCGGCGCACCATGAGGATGGTGCGCCCGGTTGCAAAACGACGGAGTATTGAGGCCTGATTTCTTGATTTTTTATCCTTTTGTTTTTAAAAAATGGTAATAACTTTTTTTATTTTTGATCCAATTTTTATAAAATTTATATCAACATTTTTTATTTTTCATGATCTTTCAAATGAGACCAATATTGCTTATGTAATTTTAAGAAATTATCAAACTATTATATTAATGTGTATTGGATTATAAGGAAAACCAAACTAAATTTAATACAGAAAAATAATTGTGTAAATCACAAATTATCTTAAAATTGTGTATATAAAAAATTTATTGTATTATGTATTTATACATGTGAGTTACATATTTTTATATGTGAAGTTACATATTTTTACACGTAAAGTTACATATTTCTACACGCGAGTTACATATATATACACACGAGTTGCATTTGACTTGCCTGAACGCGAGTTACATATATTTACACGTAGAGTTACATATTTTTACACGTAAAGTTACATATTTATACACGCGAGTTACATATTTATACACATGAGTTGCATTTGACCTGTCTGAACGTGAGTTACATATTTTTTTAAGTAAAGTTACATATTTTTACACGTAGAGTTACATATTTATACACACGAGTTGCATTTGGCCTGACTGGACGTGAGTTACATATTTCTACACGTAAAATTACATATCTTTATATATATAAAGAGAACATGGTGGAGATCCAAATAGAAATCTATTTGGAACCAAAAGAAGTGAAAAATTGTTGTCACTATTAATTGAAGCATTACTTAATAAAGCCATATTAATTGCCAACCTAATTAATTGTTGTAAGTTATAAATAAAACTTTAGAAAATTATTGTCACTATTAATGAAGCATTACATGGTGAAGCCATATTAAGTGCCAACCTAATTAATTGTTGTAAGTTATAAATAAAACTTTACAAAATTATATTGAGCATAAATACAATAAATATTAAAAAATATTAAAAGATACATATACATAATTAATTAAGAGACATAATATAATAAAGTTAAAAATGAAATGTTCTAATTTCATAATATAAAATAGAGTATTGCAATATATTTGGATACAAATATTATGTAAAAGACAATGATAATACTCATTACCCCATTAAATGCGTCCATAATTTACTTGCATTTGGAACATAAATAAAGTAAAAATTACTTTGTATGTGATTGAGATTTTTTACAAATCAGTTGAGAAAAATAATTTACCTACACATTTATTAGTTTAAATGAAATGACAATTTTTGTTGGGACAGTTGCAAAAAATAAAGTTAGCACAATTTAACGAAATGAGAGTGTAATTGTTTTTTATAATTAGCTGCAACATAAAATACAAAAATTCATTCATTTAATTCTACTATAACTATTCATTAGTAAATAAGTAACTATTTTAAAAATCCGTTAAAATCACAATTTGAAATAATGTTTCCCAATTATGAAATGATTTTTAGCTAAAACATAAAGTGATTTTAACAATCTTGATCTTTTTGTGAGCTTTTTAGTAACTGTTAGCTTTTAATGACTGAAAAGATCTTAAAAGTAAAAGGTGATAGCTGTTTGGTAAAAAGCTGACTGTTTGATTTAGTTCTGTTTGGCATACAAGCTGGTAGGATTTATTAAAGATAAAAGTCACAGACTTTTCTCAGATGCTACTACCTGTAGCATCTCAAAAAAGAGCTTTTATTTTTTGAAAAGCTCTTAAAAATTGGCGTGCCAAACAAACAACTAACAACTTTTAGAGACTTTTTAAATAGTTCAAAAGCCAAAAGCTATAGACTTATGTCAGACAAACATAGCCATAGCCTATAAAATAAATAATTTCACTTTTTAGATGGAGTATATTTAGAAATTTTAAAACACAACAAGATAGTAAAAAGTAATGTCATGTGTTGAATAATCATCATAATTATAACTAAATAATACAGAGTACTACGTATGAGATTGTAATATGATAACAATTGTTATCGTCTTCATTAGACAAGATATGTTAGGGATGAAAGAATTCATATTTGGTAGTTTTATACTAATTGATGATCATGATTTTTATTTTATACAATAAGTATGTATACACACATTACTCATTAAATAAATTATTTGTAAAAGTAAATTGATTTCATTTGTTCTCCGTGCAACGCACGGGTGGATTGACTAGTTTTACATAGGTTAAAATTGCATAGGCAATATTGGTCTCATTTGAAAGATCATGAAAAATAAAAAATGTTGGTATAAATTTTATAAAAATCGGATAAAAAATAAAAAAGTTATTACCATTTTTTAAAAAAAGAGAAATAAAGAATAAAGATCCGGTGCTTGTCAAATATGCTTGCCAAAAACCGTATGTGCCCGCAACGTGCTCATTTTAATGAGCACGTAATTTTATCCGCACTCCATAACATAGTACTCTGTAGCAATTTAACATAATTCTCTCAAAAAACATCAACTAATCTAATACGTAGTATTAATCTGTATGAAAAGTGAAATTCCGCAGATGACACTCCATTACCTCCCATCTCGGTGGCAAAGAAAAGATCTCAAACAAAATTAAAATTGCATAAAATTTTGAATTAATAAATGAAAAAAATATTCAAAAATATTATTGAATAAAACTTATTTACAAAAATGGAGTGTCACTTATAGTTAATATCAGTGCAAAGTTAATTACGTGTGAAAATTAAACATAAGTTACTATTCTTATAATTACTATTATAAGCATTACAGAGATCACATTTTTATTTTAGTCATAAATATATAATTATTTGAAATAAAGATTAAAACAAGACCCACAACTTCTCAGTTTCCAAAACTACGACCTATTCTCAATTGGACAAAAATATGATCGTGCACCAGATCCGACGCGCGTCTCCCGTTCTTCTCCGGAGTTCTCCCCTGCCCGCAACAATAGCGCCGACCAGAGCTCCAAGCATCGACATCGGACAGCTTCTCGCTGATCCACACCGCCGCCCGCGCTTGCCGCCGCCGTTCGCGCCTGCAACGTTGTTGTTCTTCGTCTTGATGGTTCAGGGGCTCAACAACGAACGACGCTTGGTGGACGATTCCATGGACGACGGGAGAGGCTTCGACGAAGCCTTCACCTACATACATTACCAGATTTATGGCGGCTGCAGTTCCATTTGCGACGACGGCGACCTAAATTATCATATATGCGGCTGCCTGGGGCATGCAGGGGATGAGGTTCGGACAAGGTCTTGGGCGCTGGTGGGGTCGGGTAAGGTTTATGAGGCCGATTCGGCAGTAGCCGGAGCATGGGCAGAGGCGGACGGAACATGTGTGGCGGTGGTGGTCGAGGCATGGGTAATGGCCGGTCACTGCCAGGGTGGTCAATGGCCGTGTTGGTCATGATCGGGTTGGTCAAGGTCGGGTTGATCATGGTCGAGTCATTATCAGATTGGTCACAGTTGCTTGTTGGTCATTGGTCAGTGATTGGGTTGGTCACTGACTTAATTGGTCATAGTCACTGGTCGGATTCGTCATGGTAATTGGGTGGGTGGGTCATGGGCACTAGTTGATTTGGTCACTGGTCGGGTTGGTCACTGATCAGATTAGTCACTGCTCGAATTGCTCATTGTCACTGGTAGGAGTTTAATCTCTTTTTTAGAATTAAGATTTAATATTTTCAACGGTTTCATCTATTTTGCCTAGGAACTGAACCGGTCTAATGCCTAATTGTGATCTATTTAAATCTGACCTGATCGCAACTGAAACTAGTCCAAGTAGAACAATCATTAATTTTATTTAAGAAATAGCTATATATTAATAACTAAAATAAAAGTTGATTACAAAAATGTCATCTCTTATGTGTAATGCTTATAATAGTAATTATAAGGGAAAAGGGTCAAATCGGCCCTCAAACTTACATAAAAAGGTCAAATAAGCCCTTATTAGGAGCATCTTATTCATTAAGTCTAGTTTACTCATACCAAATTTCAGCTAACAATTCAATCGGAAAGGCATTCAAATGAACTCTTGAAGATAACTGCTCTTTTAACTGCTCAGTTATATTCAAGAATTCATTTGAATGTCTTGCCGATTGAAGTTTTAGCTGAACTTTGGTATGAGTAAACTAGACTTAATGAATAAGATGCTCAAAACATTTGATCAAAAAATTCCATCGGGAACCGTCCCAAATGGCGACGGCCGGACAGAGCCTCATATATAAGGGCTTATTTGATCTTTTTATGTAATTATAATCATACTAACTTATGTTTAATTTTCGAGCATAATTAACCTTACACTATGATATTAATTCAAAAAACCTTTTCATTTATTAATTCAAAATTCTATGCAATTTTATTTTTTTTGGGATATTTTCTTTTCCACCGAGATGGGAGGTACTGGAGTGTGTCATCTGAGATATTTTCTCTAATAATTAATTTAGTTGAGAGAATTGTGTTAAATTTCTACGGAGTACACTATGTTATGGAGTGTGGATAAATTTACGTGCTCCTTAAAATGAGCACGTTGCGTGCTCTTTAAAATTTCTGCGGTATACGGTGCTCACCGTATACCGGTCATACGGTATAACAACTGTGATTCACGGTGTGGATTCATTTTGTTTCCACCTCAGCACTATCGTTAAAATGGACAGTTCCATTGGAGAGGCTTGTTTTATCGGGCAATCCATTTTTAATCAATCCATATTACCAAAACAAATAAAAAAATCTAACTTTTGAAGACTCACTAACTTATGAAAGGAATCTATGTTATCCCACCTATAGGGACTTTGAGACAAGTTTCTTTTGAGGGATGCTCTGAGTTATGAAATGCGACATGCATCTAATCAAGAGACATTCCTTAAGTTTTTTTTTATTATGATACCATAATTGTGCATTCATTTATTAAATTTTTTACAAAAATAGGTAATCATATTTTGAGACGAGTGTACGAATGGAATGATGGGAAAATGTGGAACAATAAAATGCAAAAGGGCTAATCCTATGTCTAGGAGAAATTAGGATGTTTTTCCTTGGACTATTTTCAATCATATACCAGACTAGAACATAACAGATCAAATCAGACCAGACTACACTTGAACAAACCAGACCAGATCAAACTTTCATACTTATAAGGATGTTTTTACTTTTATTGTTTTTAGTCTCAGATCTGATCAGACCAGACCAGACTAAATCAAAATTGGACAGTTAAAAAATACACAGAGATCGGACTTAATCATACCGGTTCCGACCAAACCAGATCAAATCAGAAAATTTCAGTCCAATTAAAAACCTCATAAATACACAGAGATCAGACATTTACCAGATCAGTTAAGATCAGACCAGACTACACTTAAATAGACAGATCAGATCAGACTAGACAAACAAAAGTCAAATTTAAAACATCTTTATAGTATCACATCAGGGGGAACATATATAAGTCCTTAGTCATATTATGGGAAAAAGAAAGAAAGAATGACAAAACCGAGACCCCTGACTTTTGGTTTGACAAAAATAGAACTCATTTCAGTCCGGACAAAAAAGAGAGTGGAATAATCCCCAAACTCTAAACAGCTTCTACACTCACCAAATTCTCATCTCTGCAACAGGCCACCGACCTTCAATTTGAAGCCCATAGTAGCTGACCTTACCCACTCGTTCTTCAGCTTCCACTGTCGTCGCTCAGCACTACATCGTCACCACTCATCGTTCCTTCTCCGGCCTTTATCGATTTTATTGTTGCTCACCTCACCGGCTCACCATTCGACTTCAGTCCCCATCTTCGCAACTGTAGCTCTTCACCGCCCCTGTTGGGGATCGACGGCTGCGAAGCTGGGAAATACTTATGCGGAGGCAGATTGAATCTGGAGAGGGCTGCGACGCTGCAGCGATTAGGGGCTAGGGTGGGCTGCGGTAAGGGCAGGGGCGGGGTGTCCGGAAGAGGTAGGTCGCCGGTGGCTGGTTTTGGCGACGGCGGCGGGTTTTGGCGACGGCAGTCACAACTGGCGGCGGCGGCCGGTGGCGGGTGGCCGGCAGTGAGTCACCTATGGTTGTGGTAGCGGTGGTCGGTATCCAATCGGGAGTAACTCTAACCGATAGTTTGTGTAAGTGTAATTGGAGAACCGGGTAACCGTAAGTGACATGTAGGGTAAATATAATTGACGGCGGGTTGGGTAACTGTAAATGGACAGGTCGGGTAATTATAATTGGTTGAGTCATGTAACTGTAATTGGACGGGTCGAGTAACTGTAACTGGACAGGTCGGGTAACTGTAACTGGACGGGTCAGGTAACTGTAACTCGACAGGTCGGGTAACTGTAACTAGACGGGTCGCGTAATTGCAACTGGACGGGTTGGGTAACTGTAACTGGACGGGTCGTGTAACTGTAACTGGACGGGTCGGGTTGGGTAACTGTAACTGGACGGGTCAGGTAACTGTAAGTCTGTAACTGGCCGATTCGGGTCACTGTAACTGGACTGGTCGGGTCACTGTAATTGAACGAGTCGTGTAACTGTAACTGATGGGTCGTGTAACTGTAACTATCGGATCGAGTAACCGTAACTGACAAATCAAATAATTGTAATTAATCGGATCTGATAACTGTAAGTCTGTAACTGACACGTCGGGTAACTATAATTTGTCAAGTAATTGTAATTGGCGGTGGGTAATTGAACTAGTGTGGGACGGATAAATGTAAGTAGTTGGACGTGTAACCGGATAACCCTAATTCCGGAATGATAAAAATCACACAACGTTTTTATCTTGAAAATGGCGTAGGAGGAGCTAGGAAATGCCGAAATGGCAATTAGGGTTTATGTATTCGTTAGGCAGCAGGGCATATTTGAAATTTCATCCTAAAGTTTTTAATTGCTAAACACGTATGGTCTCTTTTTTGGTATATACTAAAAGAGGTCCTATTTTTGTCCAAATGCTTTTAATTAGTAATATTCATGACCTAACCCCACAAAGAAATACCGTTAGTCATATATGAGGTAAATATGTCATTTTTCATCATCTAATCAATTTATCAATGCGTATCATATATAGGAATAAAAAGACATATAGTGTCAAGTACCTTATGGTCTGATGGCATCACTGTTAATCTCTCAAAGATGAGGTCACAGGTTCGAGTCTCATCTCAATCAAGGATGTTGACATTAACTAGAACAAATGTTATAATAGGCTTAGAAGAATGTCCCTCAAAAAGACTCCCTTTCTATTTATTTACCAAAATATTCCCTTAATCCCTTTTACTGGTCCATGGAAAGTTGGGAAAGTTGGTCAAAAGAAAGAGCAATTTTTCGAACAGTTTTCTGTTTTTTCTTTTGGCGACGAAGACTATGCATATACTCGTCAATCGTGTGTTAAAGCACAATTGAATAAAAAGACGTCTAGTACTCCCTTTCTATTTATTTACCGGCAAAATATTCCCTTTTGGAAATATTTTACTACTTGCAAAACTTTTTTTTTATTTTTAACTTTCATATAAAGTATTCAGATATCTTTACTTTTTGTAATTTCTATCTCCGTTTTCATAAGTTTTTCATTTCATAAGTAAAGTCCATACCATATGGTGTTGAGACACATATGGTATAAAAAAATACCATATGATTTTTTAATACATTAATAAGTAACATGGCCGGCTCAATAGATTAGGAGACCCGGTACAAATCACATAAAATAGGTCTTAATTTAAATAAATATAATATAAAAAGCAACCTTTAAAAAATAACTCAAAAAAAACTACAATCAAATGTGACATTGAGATATAATCATATTTTGAACCTGAACAACCAAAATCGGTAAAAAAAAACTAAAACCGAAAAGAAAGAGTTTTTTTCCGTATTAATGCTAATTAATTAAGTATTTACGAAAATAAGGTTGGGTTAAAAGTATTTTATACGGTTGGGCGACTTATAAGTCGCCAAACGGTTTGGCGACTTACCCATAAATAAAAAAAATTGGGTTAAGCTATAAAAAAGGGGCAAAATTGTCTTTTGAGACCCACTGAATTTTACGACTATCGTGTCCGCAGGTCGCCCGCGCAGGGAGGGTGCGAATTTTCGATTCTGAACTAGAAGCCGGAATTCTTGTGTGCGCGAGAGCTCCCCTCTTCTCATTCACCTTTTAATAGTAAGTGAAGAATGGTTCATATTTATAGGCTCAAAAATTCCCAAGGAGTTTAGGTGTGGGAAAGTTTAAAAGATTCCTTTTTCTCCTATACTTGAGAAGAGCATTTTTTCCATCTACCTTCTTTAAGAGCTAGTTTTTGAGCCAGTTCAAACTTCAAAGTCCAAAACTCCAACACTAAAGGTCAACACTACAATCAAAGCTTCCAAGAGTCAACCTTGAGATTAAAAAAAATCAAGGTTAAGACTATTTTTCTCAAACTCCAAGCTATATTTCAAGGTCCAGGAATTTGCAGAAAATTTCAATCAGCCTCACGTCTACGGTACGCGAGTTAATGTACGTGAGTTACATCTTAATGTACGCGAGTTACATCACAAAACTATGCAAGTTACACAACAAAATAAACCTCTGTTTTTCAATCGAAAATGATTTTATTATTAAAAATCATTTTTAATGGACATAATATTAAAAACAAAACATATGCACTATTTATGCAAAATAATTGGACAATTAAACTCCTTTTTTTCATTAAACATGAGTTATATTTCAGGGCACATGTTACATATGTTGCTAACTGAAGTTATATTTGTAGCAACATGAGTTACATCTAATTATGCACAAGTTACATCATTCATGCTACTGGGATTGAAAAAAAATACTGTACACGCGCGGGTACTATACACGCGGGTACTGTTCACGCGATTTTTTTATATTTTAAATTTGATCTAAACTACGTCGTTTTGGGGTGGGGAGCATGGTGCATGCTCCAGTTGCACGGTATACCGACTGGATCTCCCCTAATATGAATTGAGCTGGTCCAATCTAATCTATGTGACTGAAGTCGATCTAATTAAATGAGGAAATGCCAAAGGTTACAAAACCCCCATTTTATTTCCCAATAGTTGCAGTTCAATATTGACCTTGGGAATTTTAACATACTGTGAGAACAAATGATCCTTCTGACGTGGAATAATGCTAGAAACAACATAGGCAAATGTTCTTACTATAACAGACACCAACCAGTTCACACCAACATAGGCATTTGCTCATTTAATTAGATCGACTTCATCACATACTAGATTAGATTGGACCAGCTCAATTCATATTAGGGTAGATCCAGTCGGTATACCGTGCAACTGGAGCATGGTGAGCTGTAACTTACATAGTTTTGTGATGTAACTCGCGTACATTAAGATGTAACTCACGTACTTTAATTCGCGTACCGTAGACGTGAGGCTGATTGAAATTTTTTACAAATTCCTGGACCTTGAAATGTAGCTTGGAGTTTGAGAAAAATAGTCTTAACCTTGATTTTTATTTAATCTCAAGGTTGACTCTTGGAAGCTTTGATTGTAGTGTTGACCTTTGGTGTTGGAGTTTTGAACTTTGAAGTTTGAAGTGGCTCAAAAACTAGCTCTTAAAGAAGGTAGATGGAAAAAATGCTCTTCTCAAGTATAGGAGAAAAAGGAATCTTTTAAACTTTCTCACACTTAAACTCCTTGGGAATTTTTGAGCCTATAAATATGAACCACTCTTCACTTACTATTAAAAGGTGAATGAGAAGAGGTGAGCTCTCGCGCACACAAGAATTCCGGCTTCTAGTTCAGAATCGAAAATTCGCACCCCCCCTGTGCGGGCGACCTGCGGACATGATAGTCGTAAAATTCAGCGGGTCTCAAAAGACAATTTTGCCCCCTTTTTTTTATAGCTTAACCCAGTTTTTTAATTTATGTTGGTGTCTAAACGTTTTATAGACAAACGTTGGGCGACTTATAAATAAGTCAATTTTTTTTAATACGGAAAAAAACTCGTAAAGAAATGTATTAAAATCATGAACTAAAAAATATAGAGTAGGATATTACTGAAAAAAATACTCCATTCATCCCTTAAAACCAAGCTCGTTCAAACTGTACGAGGAATTTGTGCTAATTACTATAATTATGCCTTATGTAATAAAGAAGTTGCACATTTATAATTAACAATTGCATTTTAATTACATATAAATATTATTAGTATTTAATGTTTGTATTAAAAAAAATACTAAAATAGGAATCTTTAATCAAATAAAAAAGGATTTTGTATATTACGTAGACTATATTTAAAATTTTGGGCCTTCTTGCACGTCCTCATCTACGGCCCTGATAAGTAAAGTACATACAATGGTGTCTCCGTGGGAGCAATCGTAAGCTTTCCGTTGATGATCAAGATAAGCATGACGTTATTCAAGAGATCATCAATTACATCATCGTTAAGATCACTATCATCATTAGAATTTGAATCAATTAAATCATCGTTGAGATCACTATCATCATTATTAGAATTTGAATCAGTAGCAATATGAGTTGTTTTATGATTTAGACACCATTTGCAAACGTTTTAAAAAAAAGCGCTTTCCAGCCTTTTGGCTTAAAAAGTTAAAACGAATGTTTTCAAGTGACAAATTCTATTTAAATTAATACTTAAAAGCTAAAAACTAGAATCCGTTTTTTACTTTTTCTATTAAACAAAAAACATTTATTTTACCAAACACTACCATCTTTAACTTTTCAAAATCAATTTTTTTCTCAAACACTACCAACTTTTACTATTAAGCACTTTTCCAAAATCACTTTAGAAAGTTCAAAAGCACTTATGAGTAGTGTTTGCAAACAAAGCGATTTTCAACATCCACGTATATTTTTTTTTTAAAGAAAAATCGTTTACATTAATATCATTAGAATTCGGATCGTTACAACAAACTCAAAGAGATCAACACTGACAACAATTATCGAAAACCAACTAGCACTATCAACCTTACGGTTAGACTCAGAGACGACCACTCCTGAGAGAGTAATACGAATCACTAACCACCAAGATGTGACACAGTCACACAGCAATCACTGACCATATAGATCCTTCTGACGACATAAGATCTAGCAACATTGCCAATCATTATTGAACACTTAAAACTAAAGACATCAACAAAAAACAGAGCAACATAAAATATATTGCGAAAATAAGACCATAAAAAATTAAAAAGGTGATAAATCTTCCAAACTCTAGCTCCTCGATAGCTCTAAGGCGGCGGTTTAGGAGGGGGGCGGAACGCCGATTTGTCTACTCCCTTGCTCAGCCCTTCACCTCTATTTGTCTGCTCTTCACCCGTGCCGCCTTCACTACCACCACCGCCCTCCACCCATGTTGATCTGACAAGAACTAACACTTGGACCTCCTCCTCAATTGCTGGAATGGGACAGCGCTGCTCTAGATCATCCATAGAAGCCATGGTTATCCCTTCTTGACCCTGCACTCGATCAAAATGTCGAATAAAAAACGGATCCACAGAAGTGCGGCATTGCACCGCTCTCGACACGTGAGAGAAAAACCAGCTCTCAACAAGCGAGAGAGAAACTTAGCTCTCGACAAACGAGAGAAACTTAGCTCTCGACACACGAGAGAATCCTAGCTATGTGCACGTGAATCTCTACACAGGTCCTTGTTGGAGAGGTGATTCTGTATGCTAAACTAGAAATTCAATCTGCCACCGGTGGGCGTAGCTCAACTGGTAGCGAGGGAGTGCCACAAGGGTTAGGTCTCGGGTTCGAATCCCGGCAACTGTGATGAGGGGTTACTATGCTGAAAAATGTATAGGGCCTCTGCAAGTACCGGGGACAGAGCCTCACTCTCTATCTGTCAGATTGTGATTATAGTCCAATTTACATCCTCCCATCGTGCCGTCCGGTCGTTGTTAGGGGGGTCCTCAGGGATGGGGTGTCATCTTTTTTTTTAGAAATTCAATCCGCCATTTGCTATTCCTTCGTCGCACAATTGATGTCCGCCCAAGCATGCAATTCTATATTTCAAATCATTGATTGATAGTTAATGTATTTTTTAGATTTTGTATTGATTCAGCATCCACATATATATACTTCCTCCGTTCCCTTTTAATTGCAACAGTCAACATTTCACGTTTGCCAATGCACACGTTTGACCATTAATATCTTTCATTCCTTATTAGTAAAAAATTTAAAAAAATCGTATTTTGAAAATTTAGAATGAGAAGAATTTAATAATATTTTTTAAAAAATTAATTTATAATATATTAATGAATAAAATATAGTCAAAGTAGAATATGTGAATAGTGCAAAAAGTCCAATGTTGCGATTAAAAGAGAACGGAGGATAGTATATTTTTCGGGTTTTGCTAGATGTACACAAAATGTGTACACCTTTTTTGTACACTTGTCTGTCCCAGGCAGACAATTTGTCTGTCACAGACAATTCATATATGAGTTTTCTGTGACAGACAACTTGTCTGCCTGGGACAGACAAGTGTACAAAAAAGGTGTACACATTTTGTGTACACCAAGTATTTTTCGGCATGTAAGGTAAATTCATGTTGTATGCTTTTTTCTAGGGATGTTTTCTTTTACGCTATTTTAAGTCCCAGATCAGATTAGATCAAACCATACTAGACTTCCATAGTTATAAAATACACAGAAACAGTACATTTAATAGACCAAACCAAACCAGTTCAGACCAAACATGATTAGACCAGATCAGGTCAGTCCAAAAGAAAACATCCTAAATCCCTTCTCAAATATATGTATTTGCCGCCTAATTTACTCACTTTTGTGCATGTTTTCTTTTTTATTTAAAGCTACACACGAATCCAAAGAAGAAATCAAAACTATGATGAGTACAAATACAAGTCAATCGCCACACCATAATTTAGGAGTGTGCATATGGATTTGGTTTAATCGAACCGTACCAAACTGAACTAAACCGAAACCAAATCAAATGCAGTTTGATTTCTTAGTTTGATACAATTTCTTTCAAACCGTATTAAATTGAACCGAATTAAAACCAAAAACTGTACCGAACTAAAAAAATCAATAAAACTTTCATATGTTATATATTAAAATTAAAAAATCGGAATCGAATTGAATCAAACCAAGACCGAAAAAAAAAAACTGAAGCCCATATGGCCACCCTACTATAATCGTTGGTGTTTGGTTATTTCTATATGTGCATGCATAAAAATTATTCATCAAACATATACACTGGAATCTATACACGCCTGAAATAGATATGTCCATTTTGCAACCAAATTACTATCCATGATGATTGAAAAGGGTATTAAAATTAAAATTCCTTTTTTTAAATCATGGTGTTTGGCCACCTTAAAGTGGGGTAAGGTCAGAGAACACTTTACCAATTTATTCAGTAATAAAAAGGAAATAACACATGATAACGGGACAAGAATCAAAACCTACCTGATTAAGTGACATACTGGTAACTATTCAATTCGCATCAAATTTAAAAATGTACACAAATTTATGATAAAGAAGAAACGTACAAGTCGGTAATAAAAAATAAAAAGACGTTTATTCACTCTGCCCAAAGGCCCAACACGATACCTTTCGGGGGATGAAGTCAATGAACGATTTGGGTGTTTTGAATATAGGATGAAAGCAAAATCAAGACGTATATGATTCATATTACTGAAGAATTCTTACAACACGCTAAAGAACAGCTATGAACTCTAAATATTTTGTTCTACCAATCGCTACAATACAATGTTTGTAAGAAAATGTATTAAATGTTATTTAGTGCTTGGACACCAACAGGGGCGGAACCAGGGGGAGCGAGACGGTGCTGGCGCCACCCCTTCGCCGGAAAGTCTTAGGTATATATAGGTATGAGTTCTGAGCGCCCCGGGTCTTCTTCTACCTTCGCCGTTCCGCACCAGCTTGGAAGCTCTGCGTATCAGATCCACGACATGTCTTTCTTCCGATCTTTCAGCTGGGCTTTTTAAACTTAATTAAAAGTCCAAAACGACGTCGCTGGGTTAAATGATTCGAAATCAAAACGACGTCGCTCATTAGTTAAACCTAAGAGGGTAAATGGGCGGTCGGGTGTGTGATTAAGATTGAATTTCAGAAATTTAATTCGAGGGAAACCCTGAGACGAGCAAACCGTAGAGGATTAGCCTTGGATGTGGGCGACTCCGGCGAGCAAGCGATGGATCGAATTCATCGAACAAGGTTACGGAGGTGATGTCGAACCGGAGTGCTGAGTCAGGCAACGATTTATACGGAGGTGATTTTTTTGGCTTTTTTCTTTATTTGTTGACTCAGCAGATTTTGAATTCAAGCATGTAAAAGCAAAGTACTTTCTCTAAACTGGCTTAATTAAATTTAAGAGTTGAAAAATCGTACATGAAAATGACAATTTTGTTTAAGATGACGTTTTATCATCTTAAGATGAGTGTTTACAACATATATTTGATTAAGTAATTGCAGGTACATGGATGGCCTCTCACTTCAAAAGAAGACGTTTTGCTTTTTCACTGAATCGAAATTACTGCGTAAATTAAAAACAAATAATTAGTTGTATGAAATATATAAATAAATACATAAAACTAAAACATATCATAACCATTCTAAGTAAAACATATGCCTTTTGATCATATGCTTTGGAGTGAAAAATAAAATTAACTTATGGATTGTATGAAAACAAAAAACCACCAAAAACATCTATAAAATAAAATAGAGGCACAAAATAGTTCAAACGTTAATTGCAAGTCTCGGAACATCAATGTCTAGAAATGGCAAATATATTGTCTCAAATTTCAAATCACCCTAACAACACAAAGCAAAATAAGCATCCGAAAGATGCCGCATAATAAAACAAACCTTTTTCCTTGGCAAAATGATAAGTCAAATATAACCTGAATTTGCCATTTTCAGAGTCTTCTTCATCTTCCTTGATGACGCATTGAAGGAGAAATCCCCAATTAAATCACTCTTCATTCTTCTCTAACACTTGCATATCCCTGTTATTTTTTTTGTTATGTTGGGTTGTAACTTAATTATCTGAAAAACCGACCTACACAATCTCGTAAGCTTTCATAGACCACCTAATGATATTAACGTAATACTCCGTACTACGTATGATATATTAAGAAATCAAGAATGAAGTATTAAAAGTAATACCGTCACATTAGAATTATTCTATAACTAATGCATTTCTTTTAAATATAATTCTTCACAAGCCTTGCGTTCTACTATTTGCATTTCCGAAATGACGTGTGATGACCAATTTGAGTCTCCCCTGTCATTCTGAAGTGGCTTGATGACAAATTGAGTCTCCCCTGCTCAATATATAGTCTGTCAAGTGTGAAGATAACTGGGAATTTCAAAAGTCATTTTGAAAAATAATCCTATTTAATGCTCAGCTATTTGGGAATTCTAAAAGTATTACTTCGTTTTACTGATTTTAATATGTTGTGCAGCCCTAATCCACCCACATGCCCGGCATATCAATCTAATAAGTTTGTCTTGAATGGCGTACTTGCACAGCTATTGTTGACTTTTATTGAGAAGTGTAAAATCATTATTCCAAATTAATTCTCTTTGCACGTTTTACACAGCAGCCTTTTAATATTGAAATTTATAGCATCATCGTTCGAGATAATGGATACTACCCATCCCGCTCATATAGATTATTTTAATTTTGAATACACCTTCCCGCCCAAATTCCCTCCCAAACTCTCCTCACACTTTTCCATTTTAATATATATATATATATATATATATATAGATCCCTTGAAGTTGGCTTTCATATGAAACTTGAATCGTGTCCTTAGGATGCTTCTACAAAGAGATATGTTTGAACGATTGACATAAGGTCATCCTGATCGCCGTTTTCCTGCTCTATTCGTCTTCTTTTGATCCCGTAGCCAATCCTAGAGTTCTTTTGTCATCAAATCTTCATCGTAAACCCCCCGTTGACTTCTAAAGCTCTCAAATCACTCTAGAATGCTTCTCAACTCGCCCCGATTTTTCCTCAAATGTCGGTGCTAGGCTCAAATTCCCTGATTTTGACTCCAAATGACACAAAACTCGAACCAACGCCTGGTAAACATAACTTGAACTAAAATTGAGACTTGCAACACCTTAAATCTAGGAAAAGCATCAAAAGCCGATCCCAATCACGCATCAAATGTGTGTCTAAATACAGACTTATTAGATTCCCCCACACTTAAGTCTTTGTTTGTCCTCAATCAAACTGAACAACGGGACTTACGATAATTCACCACACGGAATCAAAATAATTAGCATGCACACGTAGTTAAAGGGATATTCACAGAACAGGCAGACTAAACCAAGAAAATTCTTCCCTAAACTACATCTTTGTATTCTAGCTAAAATATTTGACAAAATTATTCACAGCATCCTCAAAGTAATGACAGCATACACTAATAAACTAGCTAGTGATCAGAAAGACTTGTGAAGACGGTGGTGAATGGTGGGTGGTAAGAATAAATAGACCCTTTCTTGAGAGTTTGGAACATCCTTACAAAGACTCAATGCATTCAGGAATTTCGGGGCTATTCTTAGGATCAAAGAACTTAGTAGGCCACAAATTATGAACAATCATCTAAACCTAAGCTAAACCGCCGCGGCACATTTGTGCTTTGACGTATACTTGACGTACGCGAAGGACTAAAGCTAATTTTTGCAATAGCCTCCAAGTTCATTTAATTAGTTCAGTTTTCCTTGTCATGTTGGCACGAGAACGTCATTTCTTTCGAAAGATACCCAAGTCTCATCTTACGCTTTTTGACCGGGGTTCCCATTCTCTTTTTTGCAAGGCAAGAGGTTTAGCTATATTAATTTTCACCTTTCGGATTTTCACTAGACATTAACCCATTCTAATCTCGGTCTCACCAAGGAAAAATAGCAATTAAGGTTCATTAACTCTAAAGTGAATCCATGCCTACAATGCAATCCTCGAAAATATCAAATTCCTAAAAAGTGACTGCTCTTACCCCCATTTGGGGCATAGGAACAGTGCCAAAAATGGCTCCTACAAAAATTCCCTAAACTTAGCAAATTTATCCCCTAGTTCCCTAAACACGAAGACTGTGTCAGAAATATTCACGGGTAAGGAAACACATGTTATTTGGCTATGGAGCTCAATTAATTGGGTAAACAAAGAACGGTCAGGCTCAAAATGGCTTCTCCTAAAGGAACTTATTCAGGTCAAAATGGGAACTTTGTTTGTAACACCATCCCCAAATGTATTTACTTTTAAGTGAATAATGTATTGAACCTTGTAGAATGGTTAATGAGTATACGAAGTTGTGAACTTTTATTAATTCTTTTGCGTGAATAGTAAATTCGCACGTGAGGCCCACACCAGGAGCGGGGACCGCCCGAAATTCCCGAAACCATATATTTTATTTATCTTGGTCAAGATAATATTTATATAGCGGTGGGTACTTCATTTGAACCATGGAAAGGTCCCGAGTTGACCGATTGGTCTAAAGAAGCCCAAATATCGGTATTGGTAATGTAACCGATAAAAGCCCGAAATTCAAAAATTGAATTTCGGGGACTTATAAATTTAAGTTGGGGAATGTATATATTCATTATAAGGGTCATAATGATTGAGAACGCATAATATATTTTATTTGACGATGAAATAAAATATATTCAAAGACAGTCCGAAAAATACAACTTTCGGAGCCGATTGTACACTTCTGGACAAAAAGAGTTGACCTCCCACATGGGTGGGGGCCAACCCACGAATTTGGCAGCCAAAGGGGGGCTGGTCTTTGTCACACTTGGGCTTGAGAGCTCTTGAGGGGGTGGGAGGAACACCTTTGACATCCAAAGGGACCCCTCACCCATTTTCTCCTAAAGAAACAAAAGAGAACACATCTCCCTCTTTCCTCACCCATTATTTCGGCCAAAGAGACCCAAGAGAGGGAGATAACCTCTGCAACCTCATCCTTCATAGCCAAGAACTGAGCTCAAGCTTAAGGAGTCCAAAGAAGGGGTTTTAAGAAGGAAAGAGTTGGGAGAAAGTGAGAAAGATTAAGGTAATAACCTTATATTAACTTTTCCTTTATTTTTCTCCTACCATATGAGATATATATCATATGGAGAACCCTTGAGATTGTTCTACATGCTAAGAGTGTGGAATAATGGGTTGGAGAGTGGTTCTAAGTCCAAGAACGGACTTAGAAGCCAAACCGACCGGTTCACCGGAAAATAACCTTTTAGAGGTTATTTGTATTGATTAAGGTGTTATGATGTTAAAACCTTGTTAGGAACTTGATTAAAGTATTTTTGAGCTTCGCCGGAGTTTCACCGGAGTTGGTCAAAGTTCGCCGGAGTTGGTCAAAGTTCGCCGGAATTAGTCAAAGTTCAATCGGGAAACGTAGAACCCGCTTAAGCTCACTTAAGGTGAGGATGACCGACTATATTGCTTATAATTATTGGGTTAATTTCATAAGATTACCTAAATGAATTAAATGTGTTTGGCATGATATAATAATGATTAAAAATGCCTAAATGAAATTATTATAGTTTATGAGTAAAATGCATAATATACAAATTTATGAATAAATTGTGTATGATTATGTGTTATGAATATAATGGCATGATAGTTGTATTAACCATGAATTTCATTGTGATAAATATACTTTTACCTCATGTAAGGGAGTCATGGAAGGATAAAAGTGATATTTTGATATTAGAGTCAAATTATACTTGAATGTAGAATCAAATTGAAATATATGAACTATTATGAATTAGCATTGGTTATATTAAGATTAAACGACTAATATAGAAATACTAGTCAGAAATGTTAGTTCAATGGTTCTTTGGAGCTAATCCCAAGATATTGAATTGTGGTGGGTACGCCCTAAATAACCTTAAAGGATATTTTTAAGGTGGACTTTATGAACTCAAGTTACATTAGGAGTAGGCCTTAAGGGTTACTCAAAATGGATGGAGCCTAGACTAAGAAGTTGTTTAGGATTAGATGACGTGACTATGAGCCGAGCTCTAGCACGTGGTAGTATGACTATGAGCCGAGCTCTAGCAGAAATGTAGTATGACTATGAGCCGAGCTCTAGCAAAAATATAGTATGACTATGAGCCGAGCTCTAGCAAAATGTAGTGTGACTATGAGTCGAGCTCTACCACAAATTAGTATGACTATGAGCCGAGCTCTAGCATGAAGGAGCGTGAATTAATTATTAAATAATAACACCCTAGATTGAGGGTCTTGAAAATTGAAACTTTGATTATACTTAGTATAGTTGTCATTGTACTTGTCAAATGTTTCCAAGTACTGACCTCCCCTTCACGGGGGAGGCCTCCTCACAGTTTCAGGTAGAACTTGAAGGTTGCTACCATCGTCGTTGCTTCGAAAGGATCCAAGGAGAGGAGACGTGGTTCGTGCTTCCTCCATTCCTATTTTACAAATATTTTAATTAATGCTCATGGATATTATTTTTAAATATTTATTTGGGGCTTGTATGCCCATGTTCGCCAAAGTGTGGCATGAACACGTGTATCAAATGTTTCCGCTGCTTTGAATGAATATTTTACATTATGTATTTATGTTTGTTTATGGATGTACTATGTGTGAACGATGTTCCAGACGCCTTGTATAGTATGGATGTGTTGGACTGCAGTTGACTATTCGTACTGTACGGCGGATTGTTGATGTGTCCGGGTAGGTCCGGGGCGTGACAATTTAATTGGTATCAGAGCCTTAGTTCGTAAACTTCATAATGAAGCTTCAAAATCTCTTTTTGAAAACGAATTTGAAAACCATGAGCATAAAAAGTTTTGTACTTATAGAACTTTTGGTACTTAAGTTGCAAAGTCTCTAATTGTTAAGATGGTACCCTTAACAATTGGTATGACAGTGATTTGAGCCAAAGGATGTCTTTAAGTATCTATCCGTCATTTGACATTGATACGGGTCTAATGACTCATTCTAATTTCTTTCAGAAATGGAACCAGTTGGAAGGATCACTAGGAGGAACCCGACGGGCCGTGCGCCGGGTGGGTCCGAGCGCGGTAGTCGGGGGTCCTCTAGGGGATCAAGAGGAAGGGGCCGTGGAGGCCAACAACAAACCGTGAGCGATGGCCACGTCGACACGGAGAGTGAGACCTATTGGTCGTATGAGGACTCAACCTACCGGCCGGAAACTGAGCCGGTTGAGACCCCTTATGAAGGGGATGATGATGATGTGAGTGACGAGGAGGAAAATGGCTCCTTGGCTAGGATTGAAGCGCTGCTCCAACAATACCATCGGGAGCGCGAGGAAAGGAGGGAACGCCGAAGGCGCCGTGCGGGGCAACCTTCGGGCGGGACTCCAAGGGGAAGGAGCTTTTGTGATGCGAGAACCCATGTGGAAGCGCATGGAAGTCGAGGTGATGGAGGTCCAACCATAAGGATCTCCAAATACATCAAAGAGGCGAGGGACTTGGGATGCAAACCGTTCGATGGGACGGGAGACATCTCAGTTGCCACGCAGTAGATCAAGAGGCTGAACGAGGCAGCTCTTGACATGCAACTCACCCCCGATTTTAAACTGAGAATCGCGGTGAGGTTACTTGAAGGGTTGGCATCCAAGTGGTGGGATGGAACCAAGGGCAAGTATGGCGGGACTGTTACTTGGGAGGATTTTCGGCAAGAATTCTTTGCCCAGTACTACTCTGACTTTGAGGTAAACGCCAAGGTGAGGGAATACACTCTTCTAACCCAAGGGGGTAACATGACGGTGAAAGAACTTGAGCACAAGTTTAGGGACCTTGCCGACCACATACCGGAGTATGCTTGTGATGAAAACCGAATGGTGAATCACTTTTGGGAGGCCTTGGACCTGGAGATACATGATAGGGCGACTCAATTGCCCAACATGACTTTCAGCCAAGTGGTTGCCCAAGGGTTGAAAGGAGAGAAGCAATGGGAGGAGAGAAAGAAGAGAGACGCCGAGGAGGCGAAGAAGAGAAAGTGGGAAAGCCATGGCCCCCAAGGTTCCAATAAGAAGGGGAACAATGGGGGAGGAGGATCGTTCAGAGCACCGACACCGCCATCCAAGGGAACCCCGGCTTTCAGCGGGCACAACTGTAACACTTGAGATTTAATATATACGGATTAATAGTACTACTCATACCAACAGAGGTGCATCTCCTTTTAAGGGAGCTCATTACCTAAGAACTCCAAAGTTAAGCGTGCTTGCTCAGGAGTAGTCTTGGGATGGGTGACCCCCTGGGAAGTTTCTCAGGGCGCGCATGAGTGAGGACAAAGTGCGCGGTAAAGGCTAGTGGTGGTTTGTGAGGACAGTACTATTGGTCCGGAGTAACTACCTCGGGTCCGGTGGGGCCGGGGTGTTACAGGTGGTATCAGAGCAACCCCGTGACAGTGTGATGACCCGTTGGATATCGGGCGGGCACTTAGCGGGGGAAGATGCTGGGATTTGATTGAGATTTGAGATTGGTTCAAGGGCGCAACGAGGACGTTGCGATCCTAAGTGGGGGTGATTGTAACACTTGAGATTTAATATATACGGATTAATAGTACTACTCATACCAACAGAGGTGCATCTCCTTTTAAGGGAGCTCATCACCCAAGAACTCCACAGTTAAGCGTGCTTGCACGAGAGTAGTCTTGGGATGGGTGACCCCCTGGGAAGTTTCTCAGGGCGCGCATGAGTGAGGACAAAGTGTGCGGTAAAGGCTCGTGGTGGTTTGTGAGGACAGTACTATTGGTCCGGAGTAACAACCTCGGGTCCGGTGGGGTCGGGGTGTTACAGGTGGTATCAGAGCAACCCCGTGACAGTGTGATGACCCGTTGGATATCGGGCGGGCACTTAGCGGGGGAAGATTCTGGGATTTGATTGAGATTTGAGATTGGTTCAAGGGCGCAACGAGGACGTTGCGATCCTAAGTGGGGGTGATTGTAACACTTGAGATTTAATATATACGGATTAATAGTACTACTCATACCAACAGAGGTGCATCTCCTTTTAAGGGAGCTCATTACCTAAGAACTCCAAAGTTAAGCATGCTTGCTCAGGAGTAGTCTTGGGATGGGTGACCCCCTGGGAAGTTTCTCAGGGCGCGCATGAGTGAGGACAAAGTGCGCGGTAAAGGCTAGTGGTGGTTTGTGAGGACAGTACTATTGGTCCGGAGTAACTACCTCGGGTCCGGTGGGGCCGGGGTGTTACAGGTGGTATCAGAGCAACCCCGTGACAGTGTGATGACCCGTTGGATATCGGGCGGGCACTTAGCGGGGGAAGATTCTGGGATTTGATTGCGATTTGAGATTGGTACAAGGGCTTATCATAATGAAACATATTATGTTCAGATATTATGTATAAACAAAAAAGAATCTTTGGGAGAGATGGCTGAGTGGTTTATAGCCCCGGTCTTGAAAACCGGTATAGTTTACAGAACTATCGAGGGTTCGAATCCCTCTTTCTCCTTCTTTTTCTTTGTTTATTATTGAATAGAATAGGTTCTTTATCGTGTGGTATCCAAAGGAAACGGGACTGGCGTGGCTAGTCGGGTTATTCTATTTTAATTGCTTTCATCCCTTCCACTTGTAGTTTAAGCTGACTTTTTTTTAGTGAGGTTTAGTAGATCCGCAAAATACACTAAAATATAATGTGGATTTAATATTGAATTAAGATTTTTAAGACAAGTGTTACAATGTAACACTTGAGATTTAATATATACGGATTAATAGTACTACTCATACCAACAGAGGTGCATCTCCTTTTAAGGGAGCTCATTACCTAAGAACTCCAAAGTTAAGCGTGCTTGCTCAGGAGTAGTCTTGGGATGGGTGACCCCCTGGGAAGTTTCTCAGGGCGCGCATGAGTGAGGACAAAGTGCGCGGTAAAGGCTAGTGGTGGTTTGTGAGGACAGTACTATTGGTCCGGAGTAACTACCTCGGGTCCGGTGGGGCCGGGGTGTTACAACAACTCGGGCTCACAAGCCTCAACGACGCCCAGGTGCAGGAATTGCAATAGGAGCCACACCGGTAAGTGTCGTGATCCACTACGGTGCTACCAATGCGGGAGTACAGGGCATATTAAGCCAAATTGCCCTCAACTTGGTGGGAACCGAGGGGCGGGATCAAGCGGCGCTACTACGGCGAGTAGGAGTCGAACCGGAGCACCCCATGCTAGTGCGGGGAAAGGGGGAGCGAGCACGAGCAACGCACCGTCCGTAAATCAAGGGAGGACTCAAGCCAGAGTCTACGCAATGACCGAGGCCGATGCTCGGGCCAACCCCGACTCCGTTGTAGGTAATCCCTTGTTCACTCTTATATTATTCATATACATGCGTATATAAACTTTAGGGAGCATGTATGGGTCAATCGATGACTTTTCGGCTCGTTTTGAACGGAAAAAATGAGTTGGACACGCCGGGGATGAACCGGCGTCGGCCTAGCGTAAAACGGAGCGAAAACGAAGGTGGCAGTAGCTTACCCGGCGCCGGCCAGGGGGGCAACCCGGCGCCGGCCCGGAAAAATTTCCCGGAGGGTGCTGTCCAGTAGCTTACCCGGCGCCGGCCAGGGGGGCAACCTGGCGCCGATCCAGGAAGGATTTTCCGATGTTTCGCTCCAGAGGATAACCGACGTCAGTCCGGTGCAATTTTCCCCTTTTCCGATTCCAGTAGCTTACCCGGCGCCGGCCCGGTCCATACTCGCGCCAGTCTAGTGTATCTTTACCCGGAAAATTTTCGTTAAGCCCCGTTTCGATCCGGTACGTTGGCTAGTGTGTCTTACATGACTTATATATGTAGGAACATTAAAGATCAATGGTAGAAACACAAGAATTCTCATTGATACCGGGGCACAACGTTCATTCGTGAGTGAAGCGTTTGCCGAAAGCTTAGACGTGTCGTTGATAGTAATGACACAACCCTTGTTGGTCTCTACATCGTTGGGAGACGATGTGGAGAGGAAACACTACTACCCTTCGTGTGAGGTAGAAGTGACGGGTTAACCTTTGACTTGTGACTTCGTACCTCTAAGTATGTTAAAGTTCGATGCAATTCTAGGGATGGATTGGCTCGAGAAACATCATGCTCGAGTGGATTGTTATGCCAAGGTTTTGGAACTCGAGGATGCTGAGGGAAACACTCTACGTTTCGAGGGAGATTGGGGAGGATCTCATAGTTGTATAATATCCGTGATGAGGGCACGGAAGATGATGAAGAAGGGATGCCACACATACCTTGCTTATGTGGTGGATGAAGCAAAGAAGGAGGTTGACATCAACGATGTACGTGTCATGTGCAAATATCCGGATGTCTTTCCCAAAGACTTGTCGGGGCTACCACCCGACAGAGAGATCGAATTCGTGATTGAAGTGGAGCCGAGAACCAAACCCATTTCGATTCCCCCTTACGAATGGCACCGGCCGAGCTTCAAGAGTTGAAGGTTCAACTTCAAGAGCTATTGGACAACGGGTTCATTAGACCCAGTCATTCACCGTGGGGAGCACCCGTACTCTTCGTAAAGAAGAAAGATGGTACACTAAGAATGTGTATAGACTATCAACAGTTGAACAAGGTCACAATCAAGAACATGTATCCTTTACCGAGGATTGATGACTTGTTTGATCAACTTCGAGGGGCAATGGTATTCTCGAAGGTTGATTTAAGGTCGGGGTATCATCAGTTGAAGATCAAGGAGAGTGACATACCTAAGAGTGCATTTCGCACTAGATATGGTCACTACGAGTTTTTGGTGATGTCATTTGGTCTAACCAACGCACCGGCGGCCTTCATGGACATGATGAACCATGTGTTCAGTGAATACTTAGATCAATTCGTGATAGTATTCATTGACGATATTTTGTTATACTCCAAGAGTGAGGAGGAGCATGAAGATCATTTGAGACTTGTACTTGAACGGCTAAGGGAAAACAACTATTTGCCAAGTTCTCTAAATGTGAGTTTTGGCTCAAAGAGATTGGGTTTCTCGGGCATGTCGTGTCGGGTTCGGGCATTGTAGTGTGACTATGAGCCGAGCTCTAGCATGAAGGAGCGTGAACTAATTATTAAATAATAACACCCTAGATTGAGGGTCTTGGAAATTGAAACTTTGATTATACTTAGTATAGTTGTCATTGTACTTGTCAAATGCTTCCAAGTACTGACCTCCCCTTCACGGGGGAGGCCACCTCACAGTTTCAGGTAGAACTTGAAGGTTGCTACCATCGCCGTTTGATGTGTGTTTTCTCGCACTTAAAAATGATGTAGTAAAGTGGTGGAAAGTACGAGTATCGTCTCCACAGGGACGGACAAAAGGGAAATAAGGATTAACTAAACTTAACGATTAAAAAGAAATAAATAAAATAAAAGTGCAATCGTGCGAGATTGGTTGATTGATTGAAATAAAACTAATGCTAAGGAGCAGGTAAAAAGATTTGGTTTTCCTTAATTAACGACGAAGGGAACAGGAATTGATTCCGGGGTTAACCAGATTTCTGGCAGAACAGGCCTAATTACATGAATTTAATTTAATTGAGCCTAGCTAATCATTACTAAGTTCTTACCGCTCTCGCGGCGAAGAGTACAATAATTTAGGGGTCCAGGCTGATCTCTCATGCGACAAGATCCTAAATTATTGCCAAAACGAGCGAGCTTACGGCCCCTTAATCGCTACTAATCTCTTAGCGAACGATTAAGTGTGTGTGAATGTGTCCTAGAGCAAATTAGATCTCTCTTAATTCATTCTACATGCAATTGTAATTCTAGCTGCAGTCTAGGTTACAAGAGATATCAATTAAATTATTCAAACACAAATTAAACGACATTCATGCAATTAAACCGACAAGAATCTAGCCATCAATCATGATTAACCCCTTCATCAACCCCAAATCCCTAATTAAACTACTCACAATTCATAATTGAAGAATCAACAGAATTGGGATGAATAGAAATAATTGTCATTAATTAAAAAGATGAACTTACAAATAATCTCAGGGTCTTGGAAGAAAATAGCGTAAAAACGGTGTTAAATTCGTCCCTAGGCCTCTCCGTAATGTTCGTAACGTCAAAATATGGGTATGGGGGTCTTATTTATAGAAAACAGATGAGTTTGGGCTGAACTGGGACTAAAAAGGGGCTGAAATCCGCGTCTCGCGTGTACGCACGATCGTGCGTGGCCTGGTACGCACGATCGTGCGTAGCAGGCAGAATGCTATCACGTTGTTGGCTCTTACGCACGATCGTGCGTCCTTTTACGCACGGTCGTGCGTCCGTGCTCTTTAGCCTTTTTTCTAGTCCGAATTTGACAAAACTTCCTTCATGAAAGTTGTAGATAATGAAATCCTCTATCCACCCCAACTTGCCGAATGTGATTTGAATCATCCAATCAAGAGATATGATCAAAACGGTGGAAGGTGTCATTCTGAAATCGCAGCAGAGATCATCTGACTTCATCGTCTGTTTTCACCTTCTTGCTCTCATATTCTTGTAATGGTGTCTTCATATGATTTGTATCCCTTGAAGTTGGCTTTCATATTCAACTTGAATCGTGTCCTTTGGATTCTTATACAAAGAGATATGCTTGAACGATTGACCAAAGGTCATCCTGATTGTTGTTTTCCAGCTTCATTCATCTTCTTTTGATCCCATAGCCAATCCTAGAGCTATTTTGTCATCAAATCTTCATCGTGAACCTCCCGGTGACCTCTAAAGCTCTCATTCCACAATCGAATGCATCTCGAATCATCCCGATTGCTCCTCAAGTGCCGATGTTGAACTCTAAATTCCTCATTTTGACTTCAAATGCAACAAAACTCGAACCAACGCCTGTTAAACATAACTTGAGCTAAAATTAAGACTTGCAACACTTTAAATCTAGGAAAACCATCAAAATCCAATCCCAACACGCATCAAATGCGTGTCTAAATACGGACTTATCAGATTCCCCCACACTTAAGACTTTGCTTGTCCTCAAGCAAACTGAACAACGGGACTTACGATAATCACCACACGGAATCAAAACAATTAGCATGCACACGTAGTTAAAGGGATATTCACAGAACAGGCAGACTAAACCAAGAAAATTCTTCCCTAAACTATATCTTTGTACTCTAGCTAAAATATTTGACAAGAGTATTCACAACATCCTCAAAGTAATGACAGCATACACAAATAAACTAGTTACCGATCAGAAGGACTTGTGAAGGTGATGGTGAATGGTCAATGGATAACAAGTAACAGCCCCTTTCTTTGAGAGATTGGAACATTCTTACAAAGACTCAATCTATTCAGGAACTTCAGGGCTATTCTTAGGATTAAGGAACTCAGTAGGCCACATTTTAGGAACAATCATTTAAACCTATGCAAAGAGTAGACATGGTGTACAACTAAGCTAAACCGTCTCAGCACATTTGTGCTTTGACGTATACTTGAAGTACACGGAGGACTAAAGCTAACTTTCAATAGCCTCCAAGTTCATTAATTATGTTTAGTTTTCCTTGTCATGTTGGCACGAGAACGCCGTTTCTTTCGAAAGATACCCAAGTCTCATCTTACGCTTTTTGACCGGGGCTCCCATTCTCTTTTTCGTAAGGCAAGAGGTCTAGCTATATTAATTTTTCCACTTTCGGATTCTCACTAGACATTACCCCATTCTAATCTCGGCCTCACCAAGGAAAAATAGCAATTAAAGTTCATTAATTTAAAAGTGAATCCATGTCTACAATGCAATCCTCGAAAGTATCAAATTCCTAAAAAGTGACTACTCTTACCCCATTTGGAGCATAAGAACAGTGCCAAAAATGGCTCCTACACAAAATTCCCTACTTAACAAATTAATCCCTTAATTCCCTAAACATCAAGACTAAGCCAGAAATATTTACGGGTAAGGAAACCGTCCATTTGGCTATGGAGCTCAATTAATTGGGTAACAAAGAACGGGCAGGCTCAAAATGGCTTCTCCCACAGGAACTTATTCAGGTAAATGGGAACTTTGTCAGTTCATACAATGGGTGACTAATGCCTTCATCCTATCAACAACTAAGTTATCATGCAAGCAATTTAAACCTAAACACTTCAAGGACATTCTAAAAGCATAGTCAAAACGCTAGCCAGTTCACAAAGACACAGTTTAAAGAAAAAAATTCAAAAATTTTGACATGACTTTCCTGTGAATATACAACTAACACATGCGCATGCTAACTCTAATTAATCACATGTAGCAACTACTGCCCAAATGCCCAATTCACTCCCCCACACTTAAACTTTGGCATCGTCCTCGATGACCAAAAATGCACTATGCACAAGGGGGTAAAGAGGATAGGGTCACGCATGCTCAACTTAACTCAAGTCAATTATTACAACCAGGCGATAATTAGAGTCACAGAAACTTCCCTAAGGCGTTGGTCGGTGCAGAATTAAACTGAGTCAAGTGATCTTCGGCACATCATCCCCAAAGCAAGACCCTGAGCTGCAAAAACAAAACACACAAACACAAAAACAAACCCAAAAAAAACACCCCAATTTTTTTTTTTTTGGTTTTTTTTTCCGGGGGTTTTCTGAAAGCAAACAAACAAACAAAAAATGCAGAAATGAGCTTGGGTTGCCTCCCAAGAAGCGCTATTTTTAACGTCGTTTTCCCGACGCAACTTCCTCATATGCTCTCAAATAGCAAAGACATCAGTGGTGCACTAATAGTCAACATCTCCAGCTTCCTCTCAACAAATGCCATTAGATGGCGCAGATTCTTAAATTCTTGAAAACACGTAGGAAGCGCATGGTCTTCATAACCCTTATCAGCACAGAAGTGAAGTATGAACCTCTCATCCTCATGTTCAAAATGTATCACAAGCGCCTCCTTTCCTCGCTCGAATGTACCATGAAAATTCTGAGCACCTCCTCTTGACTCGCTATCACTCTCCAAGAATGCATCCCAATTCGTTTTCTCACTCTTCTCATTAATATCCTCCAAGAAATTGTGGAGCGACACTTTTTCGTTATGGAGATCATCTACCTTACTACCACTCTCTTGGAGCTCGTGATTATAATCTCTCAACTCATTATCAATACTCAATCTTACTTCAGTTGCTGCATCAACGTCATGACTAATTTGCTCCTTGCCCTCCTCAGGTGTTAAGACTAATGGTAAATCAAACGGCTTGGAGGTTTGTGTATGAAAATCACAGTGATTTGTGACTTCGTCAGTTACAGCTTGTACCGTTTCAAACTTTTTCCTGTATTCTTGAAAAAACAACTTGACACTAATATCTTCTTCTTCATCTCCAAACATAGGTGGGTCTTCAAATGCATCAGGAAGTGTATCATCCATCATATTCCCACCATCATAGTCTGACTCGCTCACGTGATCATCCCTATTGGTCTCCTCGGATTGGTCTTCTACCAGATGGCTCCTTATGGTATTTATATGTTTCATGATGTTTGAATAGCTCTGCTCCATGGCTAAGGAGCTCTGCTCCATGGCTAAAGAGCTCTGCTCCATGGCTAAAGAGCACTCCCTCATAGACTCTTCGTACTCAGCCAAAGTTTCTGAAAGTGTCTTCTTACACTGATTCTGTGGCTCATTACTTGGCAAGGATGTATGAGTGACTGAAACATTTGTATTCGTAAATTGTGGGGAGGATGAAGAAGGGTCTGCAGTTTCCCGGAAAGGATGGTCATATAGAGGTTTGATGGGGCAAAGACATAAATGGTGACCTCCTCCACAGAAGGAACAAAAGCTATCCTTAAAACATACATATATTTCCTCAGGCGTTTTAGTTAGAAGAATAAATTCAAGAATGGAGCCTGGTCTTACGCTTACCCAAGGGTATTGTGATGAAGGATAGTAAGAATCAGAATGAAAAGGTTGCGTGATTGGAGTGTATGGATAAGAAGGCTGAATATTTTGTGGTGTAGGAGAGTAATATTGATGAGGTGTGTAGAATTGAGGAGGAGGAGTGTACGGATGACATGGTGCAAATGGTGAATATTCCATGGAGGTTTGAGGGTAAGGAATTCCTCCAGGAATTTGGCTGATTAAGTTCATCTCATGCCTCTTAGAAAAATACCTGAAAGGTTAGAACAGAAAAATCCTACGGAAAACAAAAAGAAAACTAACTAAAAAAAATCTCGCTGAAATTAATTAACCCTTAAAACCGACACCGTCCCCGGCAACGGTGCCAAAAACTGATGTGTGTTTTCTCGCACTTAAAAATGATGTAGTAAAGTGGTGGAAAGTACGAGTATCGTCTCCACAGGGACGGACAAAAGGGAAATAAGGATTAACTAAACTTAACGATTAAAAAGAAATAAATAAAATAAAAGTGCAATCGTGCGAGATTGGTTGATTGATTGAAATAAAACTAATGCTAAGGAGCAGGTAAAAAGATTTGGTTTTCCTTAATTAACGACGAAGGGAACAGGAATTGATTCCGGGGTTAACCAGATTTCTGGCAGAACAGGCCTAATTACATGAATTTAATTTAATTGAGCCTAGCTAATCATTACTAAGTTCTTACCGCTCTCGCGGCGAAGAGTACAATAATTTAGGGGTCCAGGCTGATCTCTCATGCGACAAGATCCTAAATTATTGCCAAAACGAGCGAGCTTACGGCCCCTTAATCGCTACTAATCTCTTAGCGAACGATTAAGTGTGTGTGAATGTGTCCTAGAGCAAATTAGATCTCTCTTAATTCATTCTACATGCAATTGTAATTCTAGCTGCAGTCTAGGTTACAAGAGATATCAATTAAATTATTCAAACACAAATTAAACGACATTCATGCAATTAAACCGACAAGAATCTAGCCATCAATCATGATTAACCCCTTCATCAACCCCAAATCCCTAATTAAACTACTCACAATTCATAATTGAAGAATCAACAGAATTGGGATGAATAGAAATAATTGTCATTAATTAAAAAGATGAACTTACAAATAATCTCAGGGTCTTGGAAGAAAATAGCGTAAAAACGGTGTTAAATTCGTCCCTAGGCCTCTCCGTAATGTTCGTAACGTCAAAATATGGGTATGGGGGTCTTATTTATAGAAAACAGATGAGTTTGGGCTGAACTGGGACTAAAAAGGGGCTGAAATCCGCGTCTCGCGTGTACGCACGATCGTGCGTGGCCTGGTACGCACGATCGTGCGTAGCAGGCAGAATGCTATCACGTTGTTGGCTCTTACGCACGATCGTGCGTCCTTTTACGCACGGTCGTGCGTCCGTGCTCTTTAGCCTTTTTTCTAGTCCGAATTTGACAAAACTTCCTTCATGAAAGTTGTAGATAATGAAATCCTCTATCCACCCCAACTTGCCGAATGTGATTTGAATCATCCAATCAAGAGATATGATCAAAACGGTGGAAGGTGTCATTCTGAAATCGCAGCAGAGATCATCTGACTTCATCGTCTGTTTTCACCTTCTTGCTCTCATATTCTTGTAATGGTGTCTTCATATGATTTGTATCCCTTGAAGTTGGCTTTCATATTCAACTTGAATCGTGTCCTTTGGATTCTTATACAAAGAGATATGCTTGAACGATTGACCAAAGGTCATCCTGATTGTTGTTTTCCAGCTTCATTCATCTTCTTTTGATCCCATAGCCAATCCTAGAGCTATTTTGTCATCAAATCTTCATCGTGAACCTCCCGGTGACCTCTAAAGCTCTCATTCCACAATCGAATGCATCTCGAATCATCCCGATTGCTCCTCAAGTGCCGATGTTGAACTCTAAATTCCTCATTTTGACTTCAAATGCAACAAAACTCGAACCAACGCCTGTTAAACATAACTTGAGCTAAAATTAAGACTTGCAACACTTTAAATCTAGGAAAACCATCAAAATCCAATCCCAACACGCATCAAATGCGTGTCTAAATACGGACTTATCACCGTTGCTTCGAAAGGATCCAAGGAGAGGAGACGTGGTTCGTGCTTCCTATGTTCCTATTTTACAAACATTTTAATTAATGCTCATGGATATTATTTTTAAATATTTATTTGGGGCTTGTATGCCCATGTTCGCCAAAGTGTGGCATGAACACTTGTATCAAATGTTTCCGCTGCTTTGAATGAATATTTTACATTATGTTTGTTTATGGATGTACTATGTGTGAACGATGTTCCAGATGCCTTGTATAGTATGGATGTGTTGGACTGCGGTTGACTATTCGTATTGTACGGCGGATTGTTGACGTGTCCGGGTAGGTCCGGGGCGTGACATTGTTGATTCATTCAATGGGTGACTAATACCTTCATCCTCTCAACAACTAAATTATAGTGCAAGCAATTTAAGCATAAACACTTCAAGGGCATTCTAAAAGCATAGTCAAAATGCTAACCAGTTCACAAAGACACAGTTCAAGGAAAAAATTTCAAATTTGTTTGACATGAATATACAACTAACACATGCACATGCTAACTCCAATAATCACATGTAACAACTACTACCCGAATGCCCAATTCACTCCCCCACACTTTAACTTTGGCATCGTCCTCGATGACCAAAAATGCACTATGCACAAAGGGGGTAAAGAAGAAAGGGTCATGCGTGCTCAACTTAACTCAAGTCAATTATTACAAACAGGTGAGTATTAGAGTCATCAAAACTTCCCTAAGGCGCTGGTCGGTGCAGAACTAAACTGAGTCAAGTGATCCCCGGCACATCATTCCAAAGCATAATTGAAGAATCAGCAGAATTGGGATGAATATAAATAATTGTCATTAATTAAAAAGATGAACTTACAAATAATCTCAGGGTCTTGGAGTAAATACAATGATAAAAAAAACGCAAGTAAATTCGTCCATAGGCCTCTCCGTAATGTTCGTAACACTTAAACACGAGAAGGGAGACCTTATTTATAGAAAACAGATGAGTTTGGGCTGAACTGGGACTAAAAAGAGGCTGAAATCCGCTTTCCGTATGTATGCACGATCATGCGTCCCTTGCCACGCACGATCGTGCGACATGGCAGTGGCTTTCTTCCGTTTTCGCCTCGGATGCACAATCATGTGTTCCCCTACGCACAACGTGCATCAAACTTCCGAATTTGACAAAACTTCATTAATAAAAGTTGTAGATAATGAAGTCCTCTATCCACCACAACTTGCGGAATTGGATTTGAGACATTCAATCAAGAGATATGAATAAAATGGTGGAAGGTGTCTTTCTGAAATCGCAACACAGATTATTTGACTTCATCGTCTGTTTTCACCTTGCTCCTCTCAGATTCTCGGAATGATGTCTTCATATGATTTGTAGACCTTGAAGATGGATTTCATATTCAACTTGAATCGTGTCCTTTGGATGCTTATGCAAAGAGACATGTTTGAACTATTGACAGAAGGTCATCCTGATCGCCGTTTTCCAGCTCTATTCGTCTTCTTTTGATCCCGTAGCCAATCCTAGAGTTCTTTTTGTAACACCGTCCCCAAATATATTTACTTTTAAGTGAATAATGTATTGAACCTTATGTAATGGTTAATGAATTTACGAAGTTGTGGATTTTAATTAATGCCTTTGCGTGAAAAGTAAATTTGCACGTGGGGCCCACACCGGGAGCGGGGACCGCCCAATATTCCCGCGACCGTATATTTTATTCGTCTTGGTCGAAATAATATTTATATGGTGGTGTATATTTCAATTGGGCCGTGGAAAGGCCCAGAGTTGACCGATTGGCCAAAAGAGGCCCAAATACCAGTATCGGTAATTTAACAGATAACCGCCCGAAATGAATTTCGGAGGCTTATAAATTAAAGTTGGGGAATGTATATTCATTATAAGGGTCATAATGATTGGAAACACTTAATATATTTTATTTGACTCGATGAAATAAAATATATTTAAAACAGTCCAAAAAATACAACTTTCGGGACCGATTGTACACTTCTGGACAAAAAAGGTTGACCTACCATATGTGTGGGGGCCAACCCGCGATTTTAGCCACCCAAAGTAAAGGGTTGGCCGGATGGAGGGAATGGAAAACATGGGGGAGGATTTTGAATTGAAGGAAAAAGCATCAAGGTACATGAGGTGGACCTCCCATCCACACTCATTTGATCAAGGAAAAAGCTCTTGTTACACACAAAGTGTACACACTTGTACACCCTATAAAAGGGTTTTATTGTTTTTACCTTCTTTTCTTTACCCCTTCTCTTCCCACTCCACTCCCTTCTCGCACACCCCCTCTCCCTTCCTTTCTTGTTTTTCTGTTTCTTTCTTTCCTCTATGCTCTTCCATGTCAATTTCCTCTGTGCTTTAATGCTCATCTCTTACTAAATACTTTGTATATTTTAAAATCAACATCAATCATACGCTCAAGCACTTACGTAATATAGAAAGCACCTGCAGAAACAAGTGAGGACGAGAAGGAACAACACTCTGTTGAAATCAAAGAGGACAGCCGCTCCTCGTAGCTGCATCCCCACCATGAATTGCTGCTCCCACGCCACTATCATCTAATCTGATAACCATATGGCAACATTTCTCACACCTCTCTTCATCCATATCAAGGTAGTAATTATCTTTAGCTATATACTTTGTATTTGATAATTAATTCGATTTATTCTTAGTGTATTGATCTTCCATTATATATTGTATGCATAGAGTTTGTTTCACTGGTTTTGATTGAAGATAGAGCATGATTATTTTTAAGCTAAAAGAAATCAATTTCAGGCTGCCTGCAAAGTGTTTGTTAAAATGTCTTAATGAAATTTTCATTCAATTGAGGTACCAATCTGAAATGGATGATATATTCAATTGGTGTACTAGCATGAAATGTCTCGATTGAGTTTTCTTGCATTTCCAAGAGGTCTATGTACATGGTTCATAATAGGGAGGAGCCAAAGCAGTGCACTGTACATCTTCACAAATCAATTGTTATTCCACTTTTCATGAATTTTTATTTTTCTTTAAATTCAAATTGTCAATAATGTATTGCCATATAATCAAATCTATTCTTTATTATGTTTTAATATCATTGAGCTAATTTAATTTCATTGCGTTCATAATTTACATAAAAGGTTTGAAAATTGATTGTTTTACAAATTTGTTGTACCCATTTGATGCTTTGTTCGTTCGTGTTAAGGGCCTTCTTAGGCCTTAGCATATGTTGATGAATTATATTATGCTATAGGAATTATATTGCTTTCATGTGTAGAAACTACTTTTTAGTTGGGTGTTGTAATGATTTTATGTTTAATGAATTTGTCAAAAATGTGAAAATGTGCAGGTGGAGTTTTGTCTCCAGCTGGTTTGATTGCGGTACGTTCTTTATCTCAGTTGAGTTGATGAGATGAAATAATACTTGTTGAAGGATAGTTAGGAAACAATGTATATGAAGAATCCTTCACTTGGCCCTTTTCTTACCAAATGTACTGTTATATTTTCTCTTCTTCTATATATGGGTCATAGCCCTAAAAAGTGTAATCTTCTTCACTTATTGTATTGTTTGGTTTTGTTGGTTTATTTTCTTAGCTTTGTGCAAGTCCATATAATCATAACTAGTTGTGTATTGGGGGATTATTTTGCCTTTGTGCAAGTCCATGTAATAATAATTTGTTGGTAATTTTTTATTTTAATCTCACCTATACCAACACCAACAATGATGTATTCTACTCACCTGTACAAATAAACACACTAACAATATTTATATATACTATGCATAGACAATATAGACTAGCACACAAACAATAGTTTTCTACAAACAGACAATGTTTTAACCATGCACAGACAATATAAATGAACAAAAGATTGTTCTAAATGAACACATAATCAATTTCAACTTTTATTGTTCCAAATGACAAAAGATTGTCTTTGTGTTCATTTATATTGTCTATGTGTGGTTAAAGATTGTTCGCGTGTTCGTTTATTTTGTCTTTTGTTTTCAATTATTGTTCGTGTATGATTAAAACAGTGTTTGTGTGTTCGTTTATTTTGTCTGTGCATAGAAGTAATTGCCAGTGTGTTTGTTGTCTGTGCATGTTTAAAACATTGTCCTTAGCATATCTTATTAAATTACTCCTTATTTATTTATGTCCATAATTTGAATGCAATTTTTTGTTGTCATTTCTTTGTGCTTCATTAATACCCATTTTGGATGGAAAGCTATAGTTGAATTTTGGCTCGACTGAAAAAAAAGGGGAGGAGATTGAGCAATTATGGCATTGTTGTGAATGTACAATATTACCTGATTATGACAATTGATTTTTACACACAGACAAAATACTCAAACACGTGGACAATATTTTAATCACACACAGACAATATAAACTAACACTCTGCGCACAAACAAAATAAATGAACACAAACAACGTTTTAACCACGCACAGACAGTTAAACAAACACACAGACAATTATTTCTTCGCACAGACAAAATTAATGAACACAAACAATATTTTAACCACACAGGCAATACAAACGAACATAGACGATTATTCTTTACCTTACAGACAAAACAAACGAACATACAGACAGTATTTTAAACATATACAAACAATGTAAACAAGCACACAAACAATTGTTTTCTATACACAAACAATCACTACGTATGTTCATTGTACAAATTAAATAAATGAATATTCAGATAATACATGCACAAATAATTTAAACGAACACACAAACAATATTAACAACAACACAAACAATTATTTTAGATGAAATTACGAAATACATATTCATTAATAAAGTAACATTTCAGAAGTACATGCTAGGACACTTGCAATTTTACATTCTAAATACATTTACATACTGAATATAAGAACAATATAACATTACTTTACAAAGTGACTATTACAAAACGATAAAAAACAGTGACTATTACAAGAACTAATATAATAGAGGTAAAAAACATATTTAATTCTTAAAGTCATCGCCCTGGCCACTTCTTCCTGACCAAACTGCACGAAATCATTCGGATGAAGAGAAATTGTTTGCCCCATATATATACCCACTGTTTTACATAGAGGTAAACAATAAACAACCAGTCCTATAAATACACATTCCTTGTATTTATGACGAACATGTTTCAGTATGACTTCTTTTTTTCTTGCTTGGTTTGGCAGCTGCTTCAGACTTGAACATGAGACAACTATCAAGCATAATGCTAGGGCCTAAATTTCTTCAACATGTTTCCCTATAATGCATACTCCAATTCGCATGTACTATGTATGTCCCTAGAACACTTCCTATGCTTGAAATTAGGGAAAAGTTTGTTGATCACCTTCACCAAACCCTGCACAGAAACACACAATTTAATGTTTAAACCGACAACTACAAGTTGAACTTTAACTTTAAAACAGGTCGTTTAAGTTTTAGTTTGATAGGTTAAACATTAAGTTTTAGTTTGGTAGCTACTTCAAGTACTTTGGACTTTGAATTTTAAAGTTTATGTTAAAACTTTCAGCTAGTTTGAAGTCAAAAAAGTGAAACTAAAACTTTAGTATTATAAAAACATTAAGTTCTGGAGTTAGTTTAAACATAAACTTCAATTTTAAATCAACTGGTTTAAACTTTAAATTTAAATAATCTTTAAATTGAAACCAAGTAGTTTGAACTTTTGATTTGCAAGTTTAAGTTAAAACACTCATGCATTTCAGCTAGTTTAAACTCTGAAAATTGAAAGTGAAATTTTCAGTATTTTTCAATGTTAATTTATACTTTAACACAAACTTTAAACTTAAACCTTACACTTGTACTTAAAGTTTAAACCAGCTACATTGAACTTTAAACTTACCTTAAGCTTTAAGTTTAACCAGCTAGTCTCAACTTTTAATTTTCAAGTTTAAGTTAAAACATTCAGCTAGTTTAAACTCCAAAAAGTACAAAATAAAATTTTCATTCTTTTAAACTATTAAGAGATAACTAGAAGGCCTTATGTAACAAGAAGTTCATAAAATCATTTCAACAAACATGTAATGGGCATATAATAGAATACAATAGGTATACTCAAAATTCAATAATTAACATCAAAACCATATATATTAATGAAACAAAGTATTCAAGAATTCAACATCATACCAGTTATATAGTGTAATTTGCTTTTTTTTACACCATGTAGTGTAATTTACTTAAAATTGGAGAACACTAATAAGTATAATAATTAAAAAAATTAATCAAACCTATTGATTAATTCGTAACTTAAACGGAAGTTCAGAAAGAGTAAAACCTATTGAAGCTCTATATTGCATTAACAGAAAAGAAGAAGAATCTTCACCTTAAAAAAAGGAATTTGAGATATAGAAACAAAACCTAAACTTACCTTAAAGTGAGGCATTAAGGCAGTGGATTTCGGCCCCTGGAAGAACTTCACGTTTTGATTTTCTGGTAGAGAACAGTTATCAAGGAATCAAAGACGATGCAAGACAAAGATGAATTTGACAGATGAGCGGGGCATAAAAGAAGGAAAAGAAACAGGAAAAGGAAGAAAGGGAAGGAGGGGTGTACGAGAAGGGAGAAGCTAAGGGGCGGATTAGAGGAGAGGGAAGAGAGGGGTAAAAACAAAGAGTAATTTTTTTCCAATTTATAGTGTGTACTAATGTGTACTAAAGTGTGTACACAAAGCCCTTTTGTTTGATCAAAGAGACAAAAACACTCCTCACCCACTCTCTCCCTCATTCCTTCGGCCAGCACACACCAAGCAAGATCAAAGAGTTCTCCATCCTCCTTCCTCCATTGTTGAAGAGAGCTCAACAAGGAAGGATCTCAAGAAAAGGAATTAAGGTGTTAAAAGTGTGAAAATTAAGGTAATAACCTTATCATAACCTTTTCTTTATTTTTCTTCTACCATATGAGATATACATCATATGAAGAACCATTAGAATTTTTCTACATGATTTAAGTGTGGAATAATGGGTTGGAAGGTGGTTCTATGTCCAAAAACGGACTTAGGATGTTTTTACTTAAACTGTAATTTGCTGGTCTGGTCTGGTCTGGTCTGGTCTGATCTGGTCTGGTCTGGTCTGGTCTGGTCTGGTAAGGTCTGGTTTCTTTGTATTTTTATAACTAGCCAAGTCTGGTCTGGGACAAATTACAGTCCAAGTAAAAACATCCTTAGAAGCCAAGACGGCCGGTTTGCCGGAAAATAACCTTTTAGAGGTTATTTGTATTGATTAAGGTTTTATGATGTTAAAACCTTGTTAGGAACTTGAAGACAAGTGTGCATGTGTGTGTAAACGTGGCTTCACTTAGGTGATATGATGCAGACTCATGCAATAAGGAACCAAACAAATTAAAACAATATGATAACAGTACAAATAAATAAATAAATAAATAAATAAATAAATAAATAAATAAATAAATAAATAAATAAATAAATAAATAAATAAATAAATAAATAAATAAATAAATAAATAAATAAATAAATAAATAAATAAATAAATAAATAAATAAATAAATAAATAAATAAATAAATAAATAAATAAATAAATAAATAAATAAATAAATAAATAAATAAATAAATAAATAAATAAATAAATAAATAAATAAATAAATAAATAAATAACAAAATAAATAAATAAATAAATAAATAAATAAATAAATAGATATGAAAACCCCAGACCTGCTAATTAATACAGACATGCAGACTGTATCTTGCATGCATATGACACTCGGCCAAACCTCCAATAACACAAAACAAATATACACGCAATATATAACAAAACATTGACCGACTAATATTATATCTAAATAAATTCATACCTAAATTGAATAGATAGTGCGTGGCGTAGTGAATTTTATATAAGAGAACCCCCACAAATTCGGTCGGGGATTCACGAGAAAAAGAAAATGAGCGGAGAAGAAGCTGGATATACAGGAAAAGTTAAGAAAGAGATGAAGGGAAGGGAAGATCGATAGGGGAAAAGCTAAGGGAAAAATGAGGAAAAAGCTTTAATCAAAATTAAAGCTTAAGGTCTGTGTTCATTCCTTCTCCTAATTTTTAATGATATCTTATATTCTAAAAATTTATATTTATTGGTGTGTAACTTCTTAATTGGTTTTATTGTTTAGTTATATTACCCCATAGTTTGTTTCTCTTATGTTATTTAATTACTCCATTATGCTCTACTTAGATATTAATTGATTTACTATTGCTTTGAATAAGCTTTTATTTATATTTCGAAAATCAACTTTATAATGAGGAAACAACATAATTAACATATTAAATAAAGATAACTTAAAACTACTTGTTATGATTATAACAAGTTAGAATTCGAAATTAGTAGAAGGATTAAGAGAAATCATGTACGTAAGCTTAGAATATACGAGTATATTAAGATAATTAAAGTGGATTCGAATTCATCTTTGAAATACTGAATACGTATATGTATTACCAGTGGATTGGATTAATTATTGTAAATATTATGAAGTGATTTAATTTATAATCAATTATATACGTACATGTTAAGTTAAACTATATGTGTATATGCAATAATGACTTACGTTTGAATATTATTAAACGAAATGATGAGGAATTCAACCTTTCACATAAATATCTCTAGTGGATTATAACGATAGTATTGTGAATTAAGAAATACTACGTAATAGTTATAATAATACTAATGACACAACCTAAATTAAATTTGAATAACTAAAAATAATGGAATTTGAAACCTTTGTTTCTGGATTTGGATAGGCTGGCATGCCAATAGGGATAAAAACACGGCCGTAGAACTTGATCAATGATTTCGGGTCCGTAGCCACCGAGTGGACAGCACCCAAATCTTGATATTTGATACGCGCGCTTCTATACGGGTCCGTAGCCACCAAGTGGACAACATCCAAATATGTTCGTTACGGGTCCGTAGCCACCGAGTGGGCAGTACCCAAACGAACCCCGGCCAGAGCCACCGAGTGGTCCGTGCCAAAATAGTTCTCTGATGGTCCGTAGCCACCGAGTGGACAGTACCAAAGATGAGAACGTCCCGTTTATCTAGTCCATTAAATCAAGGAGTAGAATTCCAGAAACTTAATAAAAGTGTAAAAAAAGAAAATAGAGAGTTTGACAATGAGCAGAAGATGAAAATTGAGCAATTGAAAGTTAAAGTGGAACACGAAGAATGATGAATGAATTATTGAATCACAACGAGCTATGATATTGCTCATGTGAATAATTTAGACTATGACATGAAGTGACAGAAATGGAGGCAGATAGAATGAAAGGAAAATGTGAAAATAGAAAATAAGAAAAACGAAGTAAGAAGTAAAATATATGAATATAAAGATGAAGGACGATAAGAGAATGTAACATTATATTGAATTGAATACGGGAGACAACAGGATAAACTAACGTTGACTAAAGTTATGATTTTATATGCTTCTACGCAAATAAGAAAAGTATATTTCGGAAGTTACTCTATATGTTTCAAATAAAATAAAGAGATAATAATAGTTCAAATTGAGATGGGGATTTTAATAATTACAATGTTATACATTCTGCAATATGTTGAAATACGTGTTATTGAACAAGCTATTTCGAATGAAACGACATCATACAGTTTTAAATTACTAATTTGAAGCAAAGTTTATTTTTGTGAGATACATAAGTAATTAACGGGTACAGATCATTACGGTGATATTTTTATTTTCAATACAATGTATATTTGAAGTTATTTTAATTGTTAATTTATTATGTGATATTTGTTATTGATAATGTATGAGAAAGAATGAACACCACTAAGCAAGATTTGCTTAGCGCGTTGGATTTTTGTCCTTCGCGTAGGTACATAGTCCGAGACAGAGTTTAAGGAGGAAATCATTTGGGAGCAACCTGCCAATCAGCATAGAGTCACACTTGCATTTAGTGATATTTTATTTTTAGTCTGTGTCATTCATATGTAGTCAGCATGTTAGTAGAATGTGATAGCAACACTTAACTTTTTTTTAAGTGTTATATATAAAATATGGATGCTTCCGCAATTATGAATGTTTATAAAATTACTATTTCCTAAAGTTACTATCATTAGCTTTAAAAAAAATATAAGTATTGTTAAGACTCAGGGTTCCATCCTAAAAGGTCAACCTGATAGGAGGAGTAGCCCAAAGCCTTATATAATGTTTAATTGTTTTATAGCTTTCCGAGTTTCCGGTGTGGGACAAATGCTTCAACACGCCCCCTCAGCCCGAACCGGGCTGGACAATATTGGGGTGTATAAACGGGCCAAACAAACCCTTAACAAGCTAGCCTTAATCATGGCTGCTAAACAAGCCGTCAAACCACAGTCGGAATTGGCTCTGATACCATGTTAAGACTCAGGGTTCCATCCTAAAAGGTCAACCTGATAGGAGGAGTAGCCCAAAGCCTTATATAATGTTTAATTGTTTTATAGCTTTCCGGTGTGGGACAAATGCTTCAACAAGTATTTCTAGAATAGTCAAAATGATAATGAAAAGTTAGTCTGCGCTTTGGTGCTCCGGCACTGCGGGTAGCGCTCCCTGCCTTAGCCTTCTGGGCCGGGTTGGGGGTGTTACAATGACCGACTATATTGCTTATAATCTTTGGGTTAATTTCATGAGATTTCCTAAATGAATACAAAATGTGATTTGCATGGATTATTAATGGTTAATAATGGCTAAATGAAATTGCTATTGGTTATAAGTATAGTTTGCATAATATACAAATTTATGAATAGATTGTGTATGTTTATATGTTATGAATATGATGGCATGATAGTTGTATCAACCATGAATCTCATTTGTGATAAGTATGCTTTTATTTCATGAGAAGAAGCCATGAAAGTATAAAAGTGATACTTTAATATTAAGGCCACATTACACATGAATGAAGAATTATATTGAAATGAGTAAATAACTAGTATTGAAATATTAGTTGGAATTGTAGTTGAATAATGGATGAATGGATCCTAAGAAATTGAATGGTAAAGAATCGGTGATTATTGAGCTGGGCTCTAGACCGATGTAGATAACAGTGATTATTGAGCTGGGCTCTAGACCGTAGTAGATATCGGTGATTATTGAGCTGGGCTCTACACCGATGTAGATGATGGTGATTATTGAGCTGGGCTCTAAACCATAGTAGATAACGGTGATTATTGAGTTGGGCTCTAGACCGTAGTAGATAGCGGTGATTATGAGCTGGGCTCTAGACCATGGTAAAAAACGATGAATTGACACTAAACGAACGAAGTTAACTATAATATGATAACACCCTAGTTTGAGAGTCTTGGAAATTGAAACATTGATTATACTTAGTATAGTTGTCATTGTACTTGTCAAATGCTTCCAAGTACTGACCTCCCCTTCACGGGGGAGGCCACCTCAAAGTTTCAGGTAGGAGTTGAGTTTGCTACCAGTGCCCGTTGCCGGGAGGATCAAGGAAGGAAGACGTGGTTCGTGCTTCCTCCGCTTCTGTTTTAAAAACATTTAAATTAATGCTCATGATAATATTTTCTAAATAACTATTATTTTGGGGCTTGTATGCCCATGTTTGCCAAGTGTGGCTTGAACACTTGTTATATTACTTCCGCTGCTTTAAATAAATATTTTACATTATGTATGTTTACGGATGTACTATGTGTGAATGGTATACGAGACGCCTTGTACAATATGGATGAGTTGGACTGTGGTTGACTATTCGTATTGTACGGCGGGTTGTTGACGTGTCCGGCAGGTCTGGGGCGTGACACTTTTGTCATCAAATCTTCATCGTAAACCTCCCGGTGACTTATAAAGCTCTCAAATCACTCTAAAATGTTTCTCAAATCGTCCTGATTTCTTCTCAAACGTCGGTGTCGGGCTCAAATTCTCTGATTTTGACTCCAAATGACACAAAACTCGATCCAACGCCTGGTAAACATAACTTGAGCTAAAATTGAGACTTGCAACACCTTAAATCTAGGACAACCATCAAAAGCCGATCTCAATCACACATCAAATGGGTGTCTAAATACGAATTTATCACCTAGCTAAGGAGGGTGCGCCATCTAGGTCCTTGTATGCTTGGTGGTAGTGCAAGAGTTGAAAAGTGAACTCCTCCACTTCTAATTAATCATCGGTACACACCAACACTACGACCATTTTTGGAACATAAATACTTCTAAAAGATCCCCAACTCGTTTTCCAAAAATTGAAAGAAGACTGACTTGCAACTGTCGTACTTGATAATGCCGTACGACAATTCAAACGCAATTGCACACCCAACTTGAAACAATTTCCTCTTCCCAAATGAAAACTAAAGGCTAGCTTCACATGGACTCCGATATGTTGAACTGGTTTTCAACATGCCTATGTCTTATAATATACACCATGTTCAAGGTTACTCTCCTTGCTTTATGTACTTTGTTGTGTTTTTGGATTAATGTAAAGTGACTTGCGCCAGTAAAGCTTACCCAGTATGTTCTTTTGGATGTAATCCACTAATCCCATTGAACCCTCTTATGTATTATATTTATCTCTCTTTTGGGTGGAAGAGGTTGCTAGTTTCAAAACATGTTGGTACATTCATTCATTGCCTACAACTGGATTTTCTTATAACATTTGTCAATGTAATTTCTAACATTCAAGTTCCGTATCTTTTACTTTTGAAAGTTGTAGCAAGGAATGAGATTATATTCTTATATGTCTGTGGCATGAACATGCTCAAGCTACTTTTGATGCATCAATTGGTATCCCATCAGTGTAAGGATTCATTTTGTAAACAAAGTTTGTTTCTTTAAGCAAATCAACAATAATGAAAATTTATAGAACGTAAGAAAATTGAGCACTATCATAATCGCGCAACACGCGTCATCAAACTATAGAACGTAAAATTTTCAATATGTATACATATATGTAGTATGCACAAGGATGTACTACACGAGGGTGTACACCTAATAAAATTGTTAAATCTAACATTCCCTAGCAATTTTTGTTTAGAATTATTCATAGCACTAATAGAATCCTAATTCCTAAAACAAAAACCCACATCGTTTCCCCACCAAATTGGCAAATTTTCACAAAAAAAAAAAGGACAATGCCAAAAATGCTTTAATTTCTCTATTCAATTCACGTAAGCATGACCTTCCCGCGATGCAACTTAGGATGTTTTTATAAGGACTTATTTCATTCTCAAATCAGATCAGATCGGACTAGACCGCAATAGACCAGACCTAGATAGTTGTAAATTACATAGAGACCAAACATCTAACAGATCAAATGAAAAAAAGGGTAGGGCGCCATGCGTAGGGGAAATGGGTGGGGCTAGGAAAAATATGAAATTACATTTTTTTGAAATGTTGTAACTTACTTATTTGTAGTCAATTTTTTCAAAAAATATACGGAGTATCAAAGTTCATAATTTTTTAATCTTTCATATGACACCAATATTACATATAATTTTTTATGATCTTTCATATATATTTTTTTTGGAAGAAAAAATATATCAAAGTTCATAATTTTTTATGATCTTTCATATGACACCAATATTTCATATATAAACTTTATATATTTCATATATAAAGTTTTTTTTTCATATATATAGTTTTTAAAAAATAAAGTTTCAGCATTAGGAGATTTTCCATTTCAAAATTTTTCTAAAACAGATCCAAGTGCTAAAATTAAAATCTCATCTTTAAAATAATTGAAACATGTAAAAAAAAGTTACATTAACAATAATTAAGATCTTAATTTTTGCACTTGAATCTATTTAGGAATAATTTTGGGTCTAAAAACTTTCTACCATTGAAACTTCAAAATAGTATTAAATTTTATATGTGGAATATTGGTGTTATTAGAAAGACCATAAAATTTTATGAATTTTGATATAATTTTTATAAAACTGAAGTACAAATAAAAAAGATACTCCATTTAATAAAAAAAAAACTACGTAATAATTGTGTTAAATAGGACTAAACCATGCCAAAAAATCGCAAATAGGATAAAACCCTAAATCATTCACAAACAAGACGAAACATTGATTTTTTACCCTTAATACCCCTAAGGGTATTAATAAAAAATGTTTTAATTCATAATAAAATCTTTAAAAATAATAAATTCGAAAGAAAAAAAATAAAACATTAATAAAAGTATTTATAAAATAAAATATTTTAATTTTTTTTTTGAAAAAAAGTTAAAAAATTTATAAATAATAGTGAAAAGACATTAAAAAAAATATGGATGCCTTTCCCAACGCCTCTACTGCCTCCCAGTACCACCACATTTGACCGGTTAAAGAATTCCATTTTCTAGAAAAAATGCCATTTTTCTCAAAATGACAAGAAATTGGCATTGTTACTCTTTGATAATGCTAAACTTTTCACCGAAAAATGCCATCAATATGACATTGATAATGCATGTTGGTATTTTTCCGGTGATCGGAGCTGGTGGTTCTGGAGATGGCAGAGGTCACGGCAAAGGCATATATATTTTTTATAGTTTTTACATTTTTTATTCTTTTATGTTAATTTTTTAATTTTTTTTATTTATTATATTAATTTTTCTAATTTTTATTGTTATTAATTTTATTAAATATTTATTTTATTCATAATAATTGCATAGGTATATTTGTCAAACTTACATGATTAGTCCTATTTAAAAAGTTTAGAATAATGTAGTCCTATTTTTTTGAGCAACCTTTTACTTCTGTTTAAGTAATTCTATCTAAGAAATATGATTTTACTTTTTTCACACCCCCACCCCCTCCCACCCAACCTACCCCCATCATCCCAATTGGTGGAAACCCCCTTTCCAAAAAAAACCCATCTTAGAAAATATCACCCAAAACCCATTGGGAATACCCATTTTCAATTAGCATTTTTAGATTAATACCCAAAACCCAGTCCTGAACGCATAATCTTATTCGGAATACCCAAGTTTTGGGGAATTTTTGGGATATTGTGATTTTGCATCCCTCTTTTTGGACGATATTGAACTTTGCACCCCAATTTCAAAACTTTTAGACTTTGCACCATATTTCTCCTAAAAGTCTTTGCCTTTGTACCTGTTATGTTCCCGAGCTAGAGCTCGCGTCAACCGGCAGTTGGTGAGGGCAGGGAGATGGGATACCTCTATGTTTGCAGTTAATAACGGAAAATAAAGGAAGGCAAGGAAGGGGGTAAAAACTTCAGGAATTTAATGGAGTTCCTTTCTCCTTGATAAGTCTTAATTCTGGCTTCTTTATTATTCAAAGCAAGAGTCCCTACTTATAGTAAGGATTGCAAGAACCAGTTAAGGAAGGAGAGAATTACATTAAATCAAATCTTAAAAATAGACTTATCTAATGATTGAAGGAAATAAAGCTGCAAATCAACTTAACTAAGGAAAGTAATTAACTAGTCTAATGAAGGAAAGCAATCAAACAATAAATCAAGAATCTGTTGCAAAGGAAATTATTATCCTTCCATAATTAACTGCTTAATCAGCTAAGGATCTGCCACTGATTTGGGCGCTAATAGGTCTTTCCATAGAATGCACCATCACTCCCCTTCGGGACATCAAGCTTGTCCTCAAGATTGAAAGATGGAAACTTATGTTTAAAATCGTGCAGTGGTTCCCAAGTAGCCTCTTCCAAAGGAAAGCCTTTCCAAGCAACCAAAACTTCAGGAAAGCCTATGTTTGATCTGGTGTGCACAACAACTTCAGGCTGAAGGAGTAGCCGACCTTCTGTGATTGGGGGTAGTGGCAGTGCATGATCAGGTGGACTGCCGACAAACGCTTTCAGTTTTGAAACATGAGAAACTTCGTGAATGTGACAATCGACAGAAAATTCAATCTTATAAGCAACAGGTCCAACCTTTTGCAAAACTTTAAAAGGTCCATACCATTTAGGAGATAACTTGTGAAATCGTTGGCGAGTTAATGACTACTAACGATAGTGTTGAAGACGTACCCAAACCCACTGGTTGGGTACATAATTGACCTCATGATGGTGATTATCATATTGATCCCTCGTTCGGGTTTGAGCCTGTTGGAGATGATGTCGAGCAACCATGAAGATTTCATCTCGAGATTTGAGCAATTCATCCACTGTTTGTACTTAAGAAGTCCCTGGTTCAAATGGTAAGAGGTGAGGTGGGTCACGACCATCGACCAAATAGAAAGGAGTAGTGCGTAAGGAGGAATGAAATGAAGTATTATAGCAATACTCAGCCCATGGTAAACCGTCCACCCAACGCCTTGGAAAATCACCAACTAAACAACGCAAGCACATTTCAGCATTTCTATAGTGCGGTTTACTACCTCTGTTTGCCGTCAGACTGAGGGTGATAAATGAGAGTTCGGTACCACATAAACGGAAGAGTTCACGCCAAAAGGAACTTGTGAAGGTTGCATCACGGTCATTGACAATAGTCTCTGGAATGCCATGCAATTTGATAATGTTGGAGTAGAAGACCATGGCTACGGAGGCTGTTGTATATGGATGAGCTAGAGGAATGAAGTGTGCATATTTAGACAGATGATCAACCACCACCAAAAGGACTGGTTTGCCATGAACCTTGGGAAGACCTTCAACAAAATCCATAGAGATGTCAGCCCAAATTTGTCGTGGGATAGAAAGAGGCTGAAGAAGGCCCGAAAGATTGGTATTTTCCCATTTATTTCTTTGACAAACAGCACATTGTGCAATAAATTCTCTAACTGAGGCTGCAAGTTTGGGCCAACAAAATTCTCGGCGAAGGCGATGAATGGTTTTCTGCACTCCTTCATGAGTAGAGTTGTGTACCTCTGCCAATATGGTCTGGATTAATTTTGATGAAGGTAGCAGAAATAATTTGTTCCTCTTGAATAATAGACCATCACGCACAGAGTACAAGCCATCTCTTTCAGCCAGCTGCAACCAAGCTAGTGCATCCCGTGAGGTGCGAACTTCATCCCTCATTTCTTGTAATAAGGCAGGACGAGGAATGGATATTGTAAAGATGCAGTGATGATCTTCGTCTCTTCGGTAAAGTGCATCAGCTGCCACGTTAAGTTTTCTTGGCTTATATTCCACAACAAAGTAAAAGCCAAGAAGCTTGCTCATCCAATGTTGTTGAGGGGAAGTGGTAAGGCGTTGCTGCAGCAAATACTTCAGGCTATAATGATTTGTTTTGATTACAAAGGAGCACCCCCATAGGTAGTGGCGCCAATGACGGACAGCCCGAGATAAGCCAATTAAATCTCGCTCATATGCTGGAAGTTTGAGATGATGATCTGCCAATTTCCTACTAAAATACGCAATGGGGTGACCTTCCTGATGCAGCACAGTGCCAATTCCAATGCCCGGGGCATCACATTCAATGACAAAAGGAACAGAAAAGTCGCGAAGTTGTAGAACCGGGGCCGATGATAGTGTTGTTTTCAGGGCATTGAAAGCATGGCCTGCTTGCTCATTCCCTTGGAATGCATTGCGACGTACGAGGTTGGTCAATCGTGTGGCAATGATACCATAATCTTTAATAAACCGTCGGTAAAAACCTGTCAGGCCAAGGAAGCCACGTAAAGAAGTTAGTGAAATGGGTTTGGGCCAGTCCACAACGGTTTGGATTTTGCTGGAATCTGCTGCCACGCCAGATTCATCAATGATATGCCCAAGATAAGAGACTCGTCGACTCCCAAATTCACACTTGGATCTTTTGAGATACAGAAAATTTGTTTGTAAGAGGTGAAAGACCACTTTCAGATGATGTAGATGGTCAACCCAAGTAGTGATATAGATTAAAATGTCATAAAAAAAATACAAGCACAAATTTTTGGAGATAAGGACCAAATACCTCATTCATGAGAGCTTGGAATGTGGAGGTGCATTGCAGAGGCCAAAGGCCATCACTAGAAATTCAAAATGCCCATGATGGGTCTGGAATGCGATCTTTTCAATGTCAATTGTATGAATACGAATCTGATGGTAGCCAAATCTTAAATCGAGTTTAATGAATATTTTGACACCATGTAATTCGTCCAAGAGCTCATCAATTATCGGAATCAGAAACTTATCTTTGATTGTCCGCGCATTCAGTTCACAATAATCCACTCAAAAGCGTCAAGAGGAATCTTGTTTGTGTACCAGTAAGACTGGGGAAGAAAAAGGTGATGTGTTGTGACGAATTATACCTGATTGAAGCATTTCGGTGCATTGTCGTTCAGTTTCATCCTTCTACAATTGAGGGTATCGATAGGGACGAACCACCACAGGATCTGTACGACTGTACCAACTGAGAGCACGATATGATGATCACAATGACGTTGAGGAGGCAGTGTCACTTGTGTAGAGTAAATAGTTTCAAATGAAGAGAGTAGTGAATCTAGTGCAGCGGTCTCTGTCAACTGTGGTTGGAGGAGATGGAGGGATGAGAAGGTAGTATCATGCTCTGCAGATAAGGCAACTCTTTCACCCTTCCACATAAAAGACATTTGTAGCGTCTCAAAGTTGCACCAAATGGGACCCAATGTACGAAGCCATTTAACGCCCAAGACGAGTTCGACACCTACCAGTGGAATGACGAACAAGGTGGTGAGAAAAGATTATTTCTCATACTGTAAGAGGACTTGGTGGCAGAAACTGAAGCTAGGCACGCGTTCCCCATTGGCAACTGCAACTTGGAGGCCTGTTTTTGAAGTGATAGGCAGTTGAAGACGTTGCCCAGTGTCGATTAAAGCAATTATAGGGCTGCCCGCAATAATTAAGCGAACCTTCATCATGTGTGAATGTTTAAGGCATGTTATGGCATTCAGGGAAATTTCGGGCTCTCTGTCACCGCCTATGTCATCTTCCTCAGATGCCTCATCATCAAGAACACCTAACATATGCAATTGGTGTTTACAATGATGGCCTTTGATCCATTTGTCATCCCAATTGTAACAAAGCCCCAACTTTTGGCGCTCTAGCATCTCTGTTGGTGACACTCTCTTGATGCGGGCAGTGCGAGACTGGTTGGGCTGTTGGATGGTGATTGCAGATCCTGGGGAGAATGTATGAGCCTGTCGATTGATTGCAGAAGTGCGCAACAGTTGGCCTTTGCAGGCATAATCTCGGGCAGCATTGATGACCTCATCCAACGAATCTAGTCTCATTCGTTCAACATCAGTATGAAGTGCTTCATCTAGGCCAGCAGTGAAGAGGGGAACTTGTTGACGATAGAGGAAATCATCAATACGAGAAAGAAGTGTTTGGAAGTTTGTAATATAATCATCGATAGGTTTGCCCCGCTATTTGAGGTTTGCAAGTTCCCCAGGGAATTAATACTTCGTGGGGGCCCAAAGCGAAGGGTGCAAGCCTTCTTGAATTGGAGCCAGGAGAATTGTTCACCATCTTGTTCGTAGACGTTTGGTAAACCACAACTGAGTGATCTCGATCATGTAATATACAGCAGTGTGAACTTTTTCAGAATCAGAATGAGGAGCTTTAATTTCTCAAAAAAAAAAAGTTCACAACGACGCAGCTAAACGAGCGGATCTTCTGCGCCCGTAAAAGTAGGAAACTCCAATTTGGTGTAACGGGTCGGGGTTAATTTCAGGCTGGACGGCGGTGGAAAAGACATGTATTGTGTGTGTTATGGAAGGGGTTACCTGAGCAGTAGAGTTGTTTTTCTCGATGAAAGTTTCCATTACTTTGGCAAGGCTACCAAAGTTCTTCAATGCATCAGTCAGGGAATTCACAGTGACAGTAAGGGCATCAACCTTTTGATTTGTGGCAGTGAGATCCTCCTGGAGTTTCTTTAATTTAGCCATGTCGACGCCCGGCAACGGAACCAAAATGTTATGTTCCCGGGCTAGAGCTCGCGTCAACCGGCGGTTAGTGAGGGCAAGGAGATGGGAGCCCTTTATGTTTGCAGGTAATAACGGAAAATAAAAGAAGGAAGGGAAAGGGATAAAAACTTCAGGAATTTTATGGAGTTCCTTTCTCCTTGATAAGTCTTAATTCTGGCTTCTTTATTATTCAAAGCAAGAGTCCTTACTTATAGTAAGGGTTACAAGAACCAGTTAAGAAAGGAGAGAATTACATTAAATCAAATCTTAAAAATCGACTTATCTAATTATGAAAGGAAATAAAGCTGAGATCAACTTAACTAAGGAAAGTAATTAACTAGTCTAATGAAGGAAAGCAATCACTGCTTAATCTGCACAGGAAATTATTATCCTTCCATAATTAACTGCTTAATCGGCTAAGGATCTGCCACTGATTTGCGGTGCCGATAGATTTTTCTATAAAATGTTTCAGTACCCCATTTAGGAAAATTTTCTTCACAACATGTTGCACAATAGAGTGCAAAGTTTAAAAATTTTGGACTTGAAATGTAAAATCCAATATAAAAGAGTGATATTGAAAGTTAAAGCCTAACAAAATTCCCCTCAAAATTCCCCCAATTTTAAATTTTTTAGAAACCCTAACAAAATCCTCTGCTTTTTTCAGCTGGTGTTTCCTATTCCCGTATTTTCGAAACAAGTTATCTGGGGTTCAAGACTGTTCTGTCGTTTCTTGAACTTCTAGGCTGCAACTTCTTTGTTTAAATCCTCTCGTTATGGAAGTATGGAACATAGATTAAAAGCAGCTCCTGCGATTGCTATTTTCTTTTTACCTTCATTCCTTTCCCTCCGTTTCTCATAGGGTGGGGGCAATTAATTATTGTTAGCTGTAGAATAAGAATTGTTTAATTTGGCTGGTTGAACATGGATCACTAATACTAGTTTGCTGCTTCATGGTTGTATGAATTTAATTAGGGAAAATGGAAACTAATAATTCAACCTTTTAGCGATCTGTTAATAATCACGATTAGGCTAAGATAAACGATAAATTTAAAGCAAGAACACAAGAATTTACGTGGTTCACGCAATCGGTGTGATTACGCTAGCCCACGGCGAACGAGAGAGAGATGTATTATTATTTCAGCTTCTGGTGTGTTTACAGATACATTAGGGATGTTTAAATAGGTTTAAGAAAGCCTAAATAAGGGTTAAGGCCGCAGGCCCAAAAATTAATCCCGTCATTAATTTTTCCCGTATACTCGATCGAGTATACATACATACTCGATCGAGTATAGATTCCAGAATTCTGCCCGAGTAGTGTTTTAACACATACTCGACCGAGTATACCTCCATACTCGATCGAGTATAAACTCCAGAATATAACCCGAGTAACCCTTACACGCATACTCGACCGAGTAATGATCAATACTCGATCGAGTGTAGAAACCAGGGAAATACTCGACCCATCAAACACCTCATACCCGATCGGGTAACCCAACATACCCGGTCGGGTACATACTCCTGCAATCCAAACAAGGCTCCATCTTCAACAATCTCCCACTTGGAGGCTTGTTCAACAGTCATCTGCCATCCAAGAACATGTATCCTCTGCAACACCCCTGATCTCTATCTCTCGTTCACACCTTCCCATCAAGTATCCGGAAGGCCAGTTGAAGCCATGCATAGCTTCAACTTCTCCGTGGTCACCACCTTGGTAAGCATGTCTGCTGGATTCTTCGTACCAAGGATCTTCTTCAAGTTTATGATACCGTCTTCAATCAACTCTCGGATAAAATGGTATCGCATCTTGATGTGTTTCGTTCTGCTGTGAAACACTGGATTCTTCGCGAGATGAATAGCACTCTGGTTGTCACAGTATAGACCGCAATCCCCCTGTTCCATGCCCAACTCCGAAAGAAAGTTCTTCAACCAGATGAACTCTTTGGCCGCTTCAGCAATGGCCATATACTCTGCTTCTGTGGTCGAAAGAGCCACACTCTTTTGAAGTCTAGACATCCAACTGATCGTCGTACCTCCAATTGTGAATATGTAACCCGTAGTGCTCTTCCCGGAATCACAACAGCCCCCCAAATCAGCATCAGCAAATCCTTCTAGAATTACTCCATTCCTCCTGAAACAAAGAGCAGTTCCAGAAGTGCCTTTCAAGTAGCGTAGCAACCACTTGACTCCTTCCCAATGTTCCTTCCCTGGATTTGACATGAACCTGCTAACAACTCCCACTGCATGAGCAATGTCCGGCCTTGTTGACACCATTGCGTACATCAAGCTGCCAACGGCTGATGCATAAGGAACTTTAGCCATCTCATCTTTGTCTTCATTGGTCTTTGGAGACTGCTGCTTGGAGAGTTTCAGCTGACTCCCTAAAGGTGTACTCCTTGGCTTGGCATCCGTCATTCTGAACTTCTCAAGGACTTTCTGAATGTACTTCTGATGTGAAAGCTTTAAAGTACCTTCCACCTTGTCTCTGACTATGCTCATCCCAAGAATCTGTCTTGCCTCCCCTAAATCCTTCATCTCAAATTCTTCGGACAACTTCTTCTTGAGCTCGTTGATCTCCTGCATGTTTGATCCAGCCACCAACATGTCATCAACATACAAAAGAAGAATAATGTATGATGACTTGAATTTCTTCAAGTAACAGCAATGGTCCATCTTGCATCTAGTGTACCCATTCCGCTGCATGAAACTGTCAAACTTCAAGTACCACTGTCTGGGAGCTTGCTTCAGTCCGTATAGACTTTTCTTGAGTTTGCACACCAACTTTTCCTTACCACTCACTGAGAAACCTATCGGTTGAGCCATGTAAATGTCTTCTTCAAGGTTGCCATGAAGAAAAGCAGTCTTCACATCCAGCTGCTCCAAGTGTAAATTTTCAGCTGCAACGATACCAAGAATCAACCTGATAGTGGTCATCTTCACAACCGGGGAGAAGATTTCATTGTAGTCAACCCCTTTTTTCTGTTGGAACCCCTTGACAACTAGCCTGGCCTTGTATCTTTTGCTCCCATCTGCTTCATCTTTGATTCTGAAAACCCACTTGTTCTCCAATGCTTTCTTTCCCGGTGGTAACTTGACTAAGGACCAAGTTTGGTTCTTGTCAAGTGAATCTAACTCATCTTTCATGGCCTTCTTCCACTGTATGGAATCTCTTACAGCCAACGCCTCTGAGTAAGATTCTGGCTCTCCATTCTCGGTCAGCAATAGATAATTTGCTGAAGGAGAATACCTGTTAGGAGGTCTCCTGATTCTGGTGGACTGTCTGATGTGTGGAGTAGCTGCCTCTGAACTCCCACTGTCTTCATCACTCCCACTATCTTCAGACATTCCTGTATCTCCTGAGCTCCCACTGCTCCCTGAGCCTCCAGCCGTCTCATCACAACCGACCGGTTGTGCTATGTCATCTTCAGTCATCCCTTCAAACACCACTTGCTGTTTGTTTTCTGGTTGCTTGCCTTTGCTTGTTCCTGCTGCAAGACCATCTTTATAAAGAGCATTCTCGTTGAAGGTGACATCTCTACTTCTGATAACCTTCTTGCTTTGGTTGTCCCAGAACCTGTAGCCCATGTCATCCGACCCGTACCCAATAAAGATACACTTCTTTGCCTTTGCCTCAAGCTTGTCACTATCTGCATCTCTGACTTTGACATAAGAAATACAACCAAAAACTTTCAAGTGATTAAGAGATACCTCACGACCTTTCCATTCCTCTTCTGGAATTTTGAAACCAATGGGAGATGAGGGTCCTCTGTTGATCAAGTATGCTGCTGTGTTCACTGCATCGGCCCAGAACATCTTGGGAAGTCCTGCATGCAATCTCATGCTTCTGGCCCTCTCATTCAATGTTCTGTTCATCCTCTCTGCAACACCATTTTGCTGTGGTGTTTCTGGAACCGTCTTCAGCATTCTGATCCCCTGTTCAGCACAATACTCTACAAACTCTGTGCTACTATACTCACCCCCATTATCACTCTTTAAACACTTAATTTTGAGATTTGTTTCATTCTCAACTGCAGCTTTGAACTTCTTAAAAGTCTTAAAGACATCGGATTTATTTTTAAGAAAATAAACCCATACCTTTCGTGTAGAGTCATCAATGAATGTAACATAGTAGCGGGAACCTCCAATTGAAGAGACCTTTGTAGGTCCATAGACATCTGAATGAATCAACTCCAGCCACTCAGTCTTGGGTTGTTGTCCTGTCTTCACAAAGGTTACCCTCTTTTGTTTGCCTAGAACACATGGCTCACAAAAGGTCAACTTTGAATTCTTCAAATCTGGGATTTTGCCCTTTGAAGACAACATCTTCATTCCATTCTCACTTATGTGCCCAAGTCTTTGATGCCACAAAGTAGAGATCCCTGTATCTTCAACTGCTGCGTTTGCTCCATCTGTAGACACTTCAACCATGTACAGTGTACCATGCTTTCGCCCACGAGCAATGACCAGCTTTCCCTTTGTTACCTTCCATTGCTTGTTGCCAAAACTAACGTTATGGCCTTCCTCATCAAGCTGTCCTACTGAGATCAACATCTTCTTCAGGTCTGGAATATACCTGACATCTTTCAGCCTCCAGGTTGTACCCAAAGTGGTACTGAGATCAACATCCCCAATACCCGTGATCTCCAGGGATTTATCATCCGCCAAACGAACTCTTCCGCCATAGGGCCTGAAATTTTTCATCAAATCCCTGCAATGACAAGCATGAAACGACACACCTGAATCCATGATCCAGGACTCAACTGAATTCTCAACGCTGCAAATTAGAACATCTTCATAATCCTCTGCCACATTCACCTCCTTCTTGCCTTTGTCTGCTGGGGCTTTTGGGCACTGATTTCTGAAGTGTCCATTCTCCTTGCAATTCCAACAATTGATGTCCTTCCTGTTCTTGGATTGACCCCTCTTCCTCGACTTTGATCTTCCCTTCTTGTTACCCCCTTTAGTGGATTTTCTGCCCCTGTCTTCAGTACTCAACAAACTATTGGAGCTATCCCCCGAACTTCTCCTCCGGATATCCTCACCAAGGATTAAGTCACGAATACCTTCAAAGGTAAGCTTAGTGGTTCCAGCCGAACTACTAACTGCTGTGACTGTACCGGACCAACTATCGGGCAAAGATGATAACAAAAGTAGTGCTTGAACTTCATCATCGAATTTAATCTCAACCGAGCCTAACCTGGATATGATTGAATTAAACTCGTTGATGTGATCTGTCACGGATGCACCTTCCTTCATTCTTGTATTCACCAACTGTCTGATTAAGAAAACCTTGTTGGCCGCTGAGGGTTTCTCGTACATGTTGGATAACGCCTTGAGCAGTCCAAACGTTGTCTTCTCGTTGACGATGTTGTAAGCAACGTTTTTCGCCAACGACAACCTCACCACACCAAGAGCCTGTCGGTCCAACAAGTTCCACTCCGCCTCCGCCATCGTCTCTGGCTTGTTCTCAGACAAGGGTAGATGAAGCTTTTTCTGGTAGAGATAATCCTCGATTTGCATCTTCCAGAAAGCGAAATCTTGACCATCAAATTTATCGATCTTAACCTTCCCTTCGTCAGCCATAGCTCTGATACCAGTTGTTAATAATCACGATTAGGCTAAGATAAACGATAAATTTAAAGCAAGAACACAAGAATTTACGTGGTTCACGCAATCGGTGTGATTACGCTAGTCCACGGCGAACGAGAGAGAGATGTATTATTATTTCAGCTTCTGGTGTGTTTACAGATACATTAGGGATGTTTAAATAGGTTTAAGAAAGCCTAAATAAGGGTTAAGGCCGCAGGCCCAAAAATTAATTCTGTCATTAATTTTTCCCGTATACTCGATCGAGTATACATACATACTCGATCGAGTATAGATTCCAGAATTCTGCCCGAGTAGTGTTTTAACACATACTCGACCGAGTATACCTCCATACTCGATCGAGTATAAACTCCAGAATATAACCCGAGTAACCCTTACACGCATACTCGACCGAGTAATGATCAATACTCGATCGAGTGTAGAAACCAGGGAAATACTCGACCCATCAAACACCTCATACCCGATCGGGTAACCCAACATACCCGGTCGGGTACATACTCCTGCAATCCAAACAAGGCTCCATCTTCAACACGATCTTCTTTTAATAGTCCTAACTTTTCGTTATTTATGAATAATCCAACTTTTGCACCTCATCTTCATTCACTGGTCCCTGACCGGTTGATGACCTGCTATTCTAAGTTATTTTCTTATCTCTGCAAACTATTATACCAAAAATATTACCTTTCATAAAGATAATATTTTGCGTAGATAAGAAAATCAGGTCATCAACCGGTCGGGGACCAATGAATGAAGATGAGGTGCAAATGTTGGATTATTCATGAATAACGAAAAAATCGGACTATTAAAAGAAGACCGCTGAAAGTTTGGATTATTAGTTTCCTTTTTCCCATTTAATTAAGGTAGGTAGATAAGTATTGGACACACTTTGTGCAATCGATTATTTCCTCTTCATCTTCAGTAATAAACTCAAGTGCTCAGCGATTGATTTGAAAGAATTAGGAGAAATGTGTCGATGTAGTACATCAAATTGTAAGCAGAGGAGTAAAGAGTACATCATTTTGCAAGTGTGTTTGAGAGGTACATGAAATAGCTAAATCAGTGCTAATTGAGTCCATCTGTGTATTAGAGCACTTAAAACGCCTAGGTGGCAAACGGATTAGTGATAGGGCATACTTATGGTTGAGCCGCATACCGTCCGTTTGGAGTGCAACCCTGGAGCCGCATGCCTATGGTTGACCGACGATCCTCATGTTGACTGACAAGCTCCCAGGTCAGGCGGATCTCCTTCGTAGGTTGCGGGCTCTGATCTGTGGTTCGTCGACGGTCTCATGGCCGAACTCCCTGGCCAGCGCTACTCCAGGTCGTCACTCCTACGCAGGTGCGGGGCGACGGCAACCTCGAGGTCGGCATCAGGCTGACGTCTTCTCTCCAGGCCGGCACCTTCCTTGTCCGATGAGCAATAGGTCGGCCTCAGGTCGCGGCGGCCCCAGTGGATGATGGCTTCCAGGCGGCGATATGTTCCAGGCAGCGGCGCCGCTGCCTGAGATGTCTCCGGCGGCTTCAAGGAGACAGATCCAGGAGATGTCGGCGGCTTCCAGGTGGAGATGGCTTCCCAGGCCGGCGGCCAGCTCTGGGCAGAGACGGGTTCCAAGGCTGGAAGTGCAGCATCCCGTCGGTCGGGTCGTGAATCCCCAGCCAAGCCGACGGAAGTCCGATGCAGCCTCTGTGATTTAGAAGACCGCCCAGTGATACGAGCAGACGAAGTCCATACACATGGACCGACAAGGTTGGACGGCAGAAGGGGCCAGCGACTTGTTCTTCGCCTCTCACTCCTACGGCAACACCCGCGGCGGCGGCACACCCCCTCTGGCCGAGTGACGACTCTGTCTCGCCTCTATGCCTGTCAGTAGTAGATGGGAGGTTTGGTTGGCTGGTCAGTTCCAGGGTATGGAGGGGGGCCGAATGTTTTGCAACAGGGATGATGAGGTGGCTTTTATTTTACCCTATCCCTAATCTGTTTGCCACCTAGGCGTTTTAAATGTTCTAATACACAGATGGACTCAATTAACACTGATTTAGCGATTAATACTCTTTACTCTCCAGCTTACAATTTGAGGTACTAAACCGACACTTTACTCAAAGAATTAGGGTAGCGTCTTCTCTCCCTTCTTTGCATTCAAGGTCGTTTACTCATTCATTTGTTGGTAAATGTCGTTAATTTTGTTTTTAAACATTGAAATACTTCTATTATTGACTGCGAGTTTTGAATTCCATTGCTCTGCTCTTGCATTTTTATCTAAACTTAGTTCCTGTTGGTATCCCCTTGGCCCCTTGTTTTATTCTTTCAAATTTGATATATGCTGTAAAAATACGTTCCCAGCTCGTGGCTTAGTATTTGGTGTGGCAGCTGAGAATCTGAAATTGATGTCCCATATGTATTTATATCAATATATATATACATAGAGAGAGAGAGAGGAATGATCCTCCTCAGTCATCAAATTGAGGCTTTTATCAAAGTAGGATACTCTTCACTCGCTTAGCTCATATGTTCTTGTTTGTAGGAAGAATAGAGTAGTAGTAATTCATATTACAACTGAGTATCATATTTTCTTCACATCATGTCAATCAGAAATGTTGTGAACTATTTTCACTTATTGCCAAATTCAGTTAAAAAAGATGTGTAAAATAACCTTGTTGTAATGAGGTTTCACAATTATCTTTCCCTTTCTTTTGAATTCTTAAATATGAAACCTCTATGCTTCTAAAAGAGACTTAATACATAAACATTAGTCTATGAGATTAAATGCACCTTTGTATGAAATCTAGATACACCCTAAAATCAATCTTTTTAGCTGCTCATAAGTGGGTTGCAAGTATTTCATTTGAGGAGGGATCCTCCCTAAGAGAGTTTGTTAGTCAAATTAAGTATTTGCCTTAACTGGATATAGCATATCAATGAATGAGAATAACAAAAGCCTTCGATCGGACGAATTAAGGTCTGCTATCAGTTGCAATGCAATCCAATAAGTGTAAACCCATTTCTATAACCCATTTAGAACAGGGGAAACCCATTCTGACAATTGCACTTTGATCCTACAAACTTGACTGAAAGAGCTATTCTCTAAATCTTACTATACATATACGGAGTATCTAATAGTTGATGATAAAATGCTATTTCTTTAATAGTGTAGCATTTTCAAAAAAGCTATTATATTTCGCTGAAAATGACTGAGAATGCTTGAAAAAAACTATTTTTCCTTGCATGTTTTAGTAACAAATCATGTTTTAGTAAATAAGCTATCACTAAGGCAAAAAAGGCAAAGATCATTCTTAAAGTTTAGAAGCATACAATGTTAGAAGTTAGCTATGTAATACCAGCCCACACAGTTTCTTTACTTCCAAATATCTCCTATATTTTCATCCCTATTGTCTTTCCCTATAATTCTCATGCTCCAAACAGGGCCTAAGATGTTAGCTATGCTTTTAGGAATGGATTGAATTAAATTGAATTGTATCAATGTGAATTCTCGCTGCAAGATGGTTCTGTTTCAATATGTCATGAAGTTGACACCTCACATTGAAACGTTAGAGGTAAGATGTAGTTTGTTCTTATCTGTTTCGAGGTACCTTTTGTAGAGGGTGCAATTTCTCATTACATGGTAGAGAGTGTACTTTATATTTTGTAGGTTAATTTATATTGTTTGTCATTATTATGTTCCAGGTTATAACATTCATGTTTCTCGACAAACTATAGGTTATTTCATATATTCCGTAGTCATCATGTATGAAGTGAAGCTCTAAATGACATGTTTCGGTTAAGCTAATACTATGTACTAATTACTTTCTTATGAACTTAATTTTTTTGAGGTAGCCAACTAACAAAAGAGGATCATTAAAACTTTAAGATTTTTCAATCCTCTATTAAAGTCATTTTATTTAGACTAGGCACATTTCCTTGCGCATCGTGCGTACCTTGCTAGTATAAATATACAATAAATGCCACCTCTAAAGTCTAGATTCTGCTACGTTTTGAGTTAAAACTGTGAGTGAAATACGGAATTTGTAGTTCTAGATTCTCAGGTTCTAAATAGCTAGCTACAAATGACCTCAACTGTTTTTAAGGTCGTTTGCAAGAATAATGCTTTGCGGCTAGTTTGGTTATAAACTTATAATGATTGACTTTCTGGATTTCATTCGTTTATTTTCCTGGAACTCATTTCTTACATTTGAATATTCAGATCTGTGAAATAAATGCTTACATAAAAAGAAACTCGAGTCATGGTTTGAACTTATTTTGGTTCATTTAAGTATCCTAGCATTTGGTAAAGAATACCACTTCATGTTTGAAATTATTGGTTGCAGAGAATCATAGAAAGGATGCAATCTCTGAAAGACATAGTACCAGCTGCATCAAACAATATAAACACAAAATTCATTGTTTTAGACAAAGGAAGAGTGTCAGGGGATGGACAACAAAAAGCGTGTTTGGCGTTAGTTGCCGATGAGACTGCAGCCGTACATTTCCAGATGTGGGCTGACGAGTGTGATCAGTTTGAGCCCGGTGATATTATTACTCTCTCAAATGGCATCTTCTCTTACAATCGAAACGCTTTTGTGTTGAGGGCTGGCAAAAGAGGCAAGGCTGAGAAGGTGGGAGAGTTCACTATGACCTTTGTGGAGACACCAAACCTGAGTGAGATTCATTGGGTCCCTGATCCAAGTAACCCCAATGTATATGTGCAAGATGTTGTTGTTTCTCCCTTTTCGCGAATCTTTCCACCTATGCACTGATGGTTGAGACATGAGAGCTCTGCTGGGCAAGATCTATGTGTTCATGATCATTTGTTTCATCCGAAATGAGATCTTGGAGTTCATGTTCTTTTTGTCTCGATGATTTGCTTGTTAAAATATCATTTGAGGATACTCAGATTTTTTTTTGTCAAGAGTCATGATGCAATCTCTCATTTGGTTTTGTGTATCTATATTTTGTCATATTCAAATTCAGTTTTTGCGCTGCAATATAACTTTTAGTGGGTTTTCTAAATACATGAATTTTAATTATTAACTCTAACTTACATATTATTATTGGGTAATTAACTTTATACTCAGTGAGCAAACTGTTTTGTTTTTTGCAACGGCACGGAGGAAGTACTTAGTAACTAGGTTGATAACAATTGAATTGTTGAGATCTATCGCTTTTAAGTGATAGTCTCTTAATGCCTTTCTTTTTTTGTCTGTTCCAATTTTAGGCTTAATTTCAGAGATGCAATAGACAATGTCTGAACATTGTCTCCTATTTCAGCATCACATATTTCTAAAAAAACATATCTCCAAACAAACAGTTGAGCTGTACAAATCTTAGCAGTTCTAATTTATGGCCATTTCACATAAGAGGCATTACCCATGTGGGCACATTTATGCTGAAATTTATTCAATGATGGTAGAGCTGGTTTAATTTCTGAAGGAACTGGAATTATTGCCCAATTCAAAAGTATATTCTACTCAATTGTTCTCTTTTTAAGCTAAGCAAGTAAGCATGAGACTATGAGAGACTCCTTGCTGATGGGAAGAATTCCAACACTTGTAGTAAATGTTGGAAAAATGTGTGAAAAATTGCATTAAATGGCTATTTTGGGGCAATTTTCTGAGTGGGGTCCACTTCCGATTTGGGTCGGGTCAAAGTGGTTTCGGATTGTCCTTGCTTAGGGCTACAATTCGATATATGGTACGCTCAAAACGGATAACGGGTGAATGAGAAATCGCTTTTCGAAGTTGACCCGTTAGAATGGAAAAACTGGGAAAAAGGATGGGTTTCTAGTGTTAATTTCCCACACCGGAAAACCCAAGGGATTTGCAACCCTTTATAAGGGATCTCCCCCCTTGAGGAGTTAAGATTCTTAAGGGTAAAGGCTCTCTCCACGCGCGCAGGGGGGGGGGGTGCAAATCAAATCCCGAAATCGGAGAAGAAAAACCGCGACTTGCGTGCGCGGGCGACCTGCGGACACGAATGTCGTCCAAAAATCCATCTCTCAAGAGATACGGGTAATTTTTGTTTTCTTCCCGAAACGTATATTTTTCCCAGTTAGCAGAATTGCTCCGGGCAGAAGGCCACGACCAGAGGTGCTCCGGTTCTGATGGCCGCGCATCAGAACTGCTCCAGTTCTGATGGCCTTCGGGCAGAGATGCTCCGGTTCTGATAACCGCGCATCAGAATTGCTCCAGTTCTGATGGCCTTCGGGCAGAACTACGTAGGGGTCTTCTGATGGCTTCTGAACCGTTACAGCAATAAATGCCCAACGTTTATATCTTTTAATGCAGCGTTAAATGGACAGTTCATGGACGATTCAATGCCCAACGGACTGGTCATTGATGTCCAACGTTCAGGTCCATTAATTCACTATTTTCATGCAACAAATCCTCCTATATAAAGGCTGGCAGGTGGTTTGCAACAACACAAGTTCTTACACGATTTTACACGAATCCATACACGTTTTAGCTCTAAAAACACACTGCTAGCACTCTGAAAATTCCTTCTGTGTTCAGTCTTTGTTCTCGTTCGCTGGAACTTTTGTTTGAGTGCTCAAACACTAGTTCGTTGTCATCGTATCCTGGGAAACTATTGTTGCAACGCTCCTAGCACCGTGGGAGGCAACAAATACGTTTTAAGGACATCGTGCGTAGCACGAGCTTTGACAAATTCTGCTTCATCTCCTTTCTTGTTTTTCTTTCGTCATTTTATTTAATTAATTTATTTTAATTAATTTTTCTTTATTTTCCGAAACACACCCAACAGTAAATCCTGTACATATTTTGCGTTTTAAGCTGTGCATTTCTAGAATGAAAGGTGAGATAATCTCAGGGTGGGGGTATGGTGAGATTGCTCACTTGAACATCTTATCATCTCACTCTTTCACTGGAAATTGACACTTCCAAAGAGTTGAGTTTGTTTTGGTTTGATTTTTTATTTTTCTATTTTTGATATTCTCTGTTTAAACTTGAACTCAATATATTTTAAATTATTTTACAGATATTATAAAATCAAAATCTTTGGTAGAAAATATTTTTAAATATTGTAACTGCATCGCGCAATTGGTGTATTTAATTGTTAAACTCATTGCAACAACTAGCTTTTCACCGGGTCACTTTTATCTCATAAGCTATAGGCAGTCATAATGCACAAACTTTACAAAAAATAGCAGAAGGCTTCTCTATACTACACTACTAGGCTTGGAATCATCAAGGTAGTGCTGATAAACATAAGAAAGGAATCCCCATAGCGCAAGGAGCAAAGCAATGACCTTAACTCCATCCATCTTGTCACCAAACAATATGACAGCCAGAATAGGAACAATAGGCAAACCAATTGTACTAATGACATTGGAGAACAAAGAAGAAACCTCAAATACTAATCCCAACAAACCAACAGAACATATTTGCCAAGACAAAGCTGTCCAAACCAGTGTCATAACATATGACACCTTCCCCTTCCCAAAACCATCCATCTCCCCCTTCAAACTCCACTCCCCGCTAGCAAAAAGCCCAACCACGCAGCAGCAAGACGCTATGAATGACGGGTAAACTTGCATGTTCAAGACCACACCAAACGTTTCCCTCTTGATCACCTTCTTGAACGACAGTTCCTGTAAATGACATAACAGTGAACAAATACTTCATGAACAAATACTTCATATCTTCTCTAGAGAAAGTCATATTTGAGTCATATGAATAATACAAAAATCTTGTAAGTCTTAGTCAACTCAATCATGATCTAAAGTGGAACATTTATAGGTGAGTTAAATTGACTTTAAAGCACAAGACAAACCATGAGGGAAAGGTATAGGGAGTAGGCAGCAGAGGCGCCCACCGTACACAAGAAGCCCACGACGTACTTCCCCCTCGGGACTCTGGACGCCGTGGCATCGTCGGAGTGGACAGCGAGAAGGGCGGCGGACACCGTGACGAGGACGACGGAGTTGAGCACCAAGGGGGTGAACCTATGGGCATTGATAAGGAAGGAGAAGAGGGCATTGAAGGCCAGCTGGGTGGCACAGAGGAGGGAATAGGTGGACACAGGGAGGAAGAGGAGGCCGTATGAATACATCATGTTGTCGGCGGTCAAGAGCAGGCCGAAGAACACGTAAAGGGACAGCAGCCATGTCCTTCTGATTCTAGTACGAGGTTGTCCTGTTCTTGATGATGAAGACTTTGCTGAGAAGAAGAAGATGAGTGGGACCAAGGCCGGGAAGCCGGCGGATTGAACCAGCGTCGCCATCCACTTGCTGTTCCCTCCTTTGTCGAAGTAAAACCGCCCTAGCAGCGTGGCGGTGGACTGGCCGGCGACCAGAAAAATGATGTACACACCAATCCTCAACCACCATGTATATTTCTTGCTCCTTCTTGGTGATGATGAAAGCTCCATCTGGTGATTACTAGGATCATTGCCTTACCCAAAAAACAACATCATAAATCCAGCAGATATTCAGCTCAGATGAATTAATAATACGAAGTATATTATTGCAGATTAATGGAATGGAACTGAGGAAAAAATAATGTTCTAGTCAGAATGAGTAACCTTGGTTCTGGAGTTCAACTTCTTGAGAGGTATCCATGAAACTGGAGCAAAGCTTGCTAGGCTAGGTATGTAGGATTCTTTTAAGTTTGATTTATAAACTAAGATTTGGTCAACCATCAACATCATAAACAAAAAAAATGGTCAAACACGTACAGCCTTCTTGTGGCTCTATGTATCCCAATATTAGCATGAATTTTCTGTTTTTTCGTTTTAAGGGAAATGATTTTGCGTTGGATATCATTTTTATCTCCTATCAACAAATTGTTACCACATTATTTACAACTGATACGAAGTACTATCGTATATGACAGTAAATATATTAGATGAAAAAAGTGATTTTTATATATAGCGATGACTAGAGAATTGTGTTACATTTACAATTCAATTATTCAAATGACCAAGAGGTCCAAGATAGTGCACTTGTAAAAATCTTTATCACATTTTTCTCTAAAATTTATGCTCTGTATTTCATTAATATATTAAGAAAACCCCTGTTGCTCATGTAAAGTCAAACACAGTTAATATGAGATGAAAAAAGGATTATCATTACCATAAGAAGATTGTTTTGTATAGATATATTCTACTATAAGATATGGTGTGAAGGCGTGAAGCACACATTATCCATTAGAGAGATTTGAAGTTCAATTGTCTCTCTCGTATGGAGAAACCTTAACTTTTTTTTGTATGAGGTAATTAATTTGATATAATTGCTCGAATAAGAGTAAAATATTGCCTAAGTTCTCAAATGAGAAATTGCCTCATATAGGAGTAAAATATGATAGAAATTCTAAAATAGGAGCATCTATGTTTTTTTCCCCAAATAGGTCCACATTACTCATATTCAAAACATACATACTATTCAATTCCATTCTTGCCCCTGCTATGTTTAACCCACCAACTTCCACTCACGTCTTCTCTTTCCTTCCTGCGCACCATTGTCTCCCATTCTCCATCGATAAATTTCTTCTCCTCTCCAAATCAGATCTGTCGGCCTCTTCTCCTCTGCAAATCAGGTTTCTTTCTCTTCCAACCCCCCCATCTTCCTCCTCCTTTCTTCTTCTTTTCTTCTTCCTCCTCCTCCTCCTCCTCCTCATATTATTCTATTTTTTTTTATTTTCTTCTTTTTCTCTGTTTTTTGAGTTTTGGCATTGGATATGTTGGTTTCTGGAATTCAATTTCGTATTTCCATTTTTTAATTTCTCAATTTTCCCGATTTTCTCAATTTTTGGATGATGGCATAAGTTTTTGCCAAGTTTATGGCAGAAATGTACACTAACAATGAATCGTATTATGATGATGAAATTTTGGTGTAAACTAGTTTATCGTATTTTCATCATTAAAATCTTATTTCTGATTGAGGTGGATTTGTTAAACTGATTGTTCCATTTTGTTAAACCGGATATTTAGTTGTTGACTTCATATTTTTCCAAAATTATGGCAGTTTTGTGCAAATCTTCCAAGATAAATCTGCCAACATTATGACAAATTTAAAAATTCATTTTCTTGGCAGATTAATGACGCCGGAGTTGTGAAGGCGACGTTGATGCTTAGAGGTGAAGCAGTGACCCCGAAATTGACACTTGCGTCGTAGATTGGGCGGCACTAGCGGCAGGGGACAGTGGTGGCAGGCTAGCAACAACCAATAGCGATGGTGGTTTGGTGGCAACGGATGAAGATGTCAGTGTAGGAGGAGGAGGCGGGCGACACCAGCGATTATAGTGAAGTCCTGGCACCATCGAGGGTGGTTGAAGTTCTAAGCCAATACTATTTGGACTCTTCAATGTTTGTTGAAGAATGACTTACGTGACTACTGCTATTCAAGGGCCGACCAACATATGCGAATTTATTAGAAGGTTATTTTTGTCTACTTGTTCTTAAAAGGCTCCTATCAAACATGAGTTAGGTGACTACTCCTATTTTGGCAAAATGTAAACCTTTTACTCCTATATTGGTAATTAACTCTTCTCAAATTCTAGTAGATGTGTTTTATTTTTTAAATAGGACTTTACAATAGTATTACACTTCTTATAATACAAAATACTTCCTCCGTTCCTCAATACTTTGTCAAAGTTGACCGGCACATGGATTAAAAAAGTAAGAACTGTGTGGTTGAAGTTTGTACAGAGGAGAGAGAATTAACTTAAACCACAAATTCTTTACTTAAAAAGAAAATGGCAAAGTTAGTGGAATATACACAAAAGGAAAATTGGCAAAGTTATAAAGGATGAAGGAAATATGATATAGAAACTCTATTTGACTGTTTACGTTCATGCTTACGCATACGACCTTGTGTGAGACTGAGGAGCGTCAATTGGCTTGCAATCTTGCATCTTCTTGTTAAGTTGAAAAATTAAAAGGCTAATTCAGCTGTAACTACAAGGTACCATACTTTGTCTACATAAAATCATTAGGGTATGTTTGGTTCACGGAATGTCAGATTACCATGGGAATGTCAGATTACTGGGTATGTTAGATTGATGAGAATGTGATTAATATGTAACTCGTTTGTGTTTGGTTATGATTAAGGGAATGATACACTAAGTTGTTTGGTTGGATGATATCTTATATGGCATATTTGGTGTATTACTTAAATGCCCTTTAAATATTTGTCTCTTAACACATTAAACTTATTAAACCTATAATTAAACTAATTAAAATTATAGAAAAATAAAACATCGTAATAATAATTAAAATAAAAAATAATTGGATTAATTTTAAGCTAAGTATGTAACATTCCCAAAAAAACCAAACCCGCGAACCAAACACAGATATCTCACATTCCAGACATCAGATTCCGACATGTATCTTATATTACCTTCAACCAAACACTGCCTTAGGGTATAGAATAACTTAAATATTAATAAATGATGAAACAATAATTATAGACTCAGTACACTCAATCATTTGTGAGGTACCGTAGCACTACCAATTAAAAATGGACGCTCTTTTCATTTTCTTCTTCTTCACTTGGTAGTAAAAACGAATTTTTACAGATTCATTTAAGTAGAGGGCCTAAATACAATTGAACTCATTTCCCTATAGTAGCTTATTGTGAGTCTAATAAAAAAGCTAGTTCTTACTACCTAAATACAAAAGGAACAACATCCACCCAGGGATGGATTTGGGGGGCAACCGCCCCCTTGGACTTTCAAAATTTTCTACCTAATATTTTCATAAAACTTTCATAATTTAATTAGATTCGCTCCCTTATCTTTTAATTTTCAAAATTATTATATAGTGTTACATAATGTAATACTTAATTGAAGATTTAAAAGAAGGAACATCTAAAATAATTACATAACTTAAACAAATAAACAATAGAATAACTCGTTGTTTAAGATTTAGGATACTTATTACGTAGTATATAAGAATTCTTAGTTTTGTAGTGTTTAATTATCTTTATTAGATAACAAGTACTTGATTTTGTAAAATATATATCAAATAATAATAAATATCAGACACACTAATTACACAGTTTTTAGATCACGTGTGTTGAGGTTTATTCCTTCAACCCTTGGACCCAACACGTAAGCCCAAAGATTTCGAGTGGAGTGAGTGTGTGGTTATCTAGCCCAACAACTATCAGATGAATCAGGAAACAAGAGTAATAGCAGGCAATGTAAATAGGTATTATTAACTTCGTAATAACTCCCCTAAGTACAATCTACTTGCTAAAAAGGGCACGTCGGCCGTTCGTCTTACAAGGCGATAGAAATGCTACTCGTAAGAATGCTGGAGCTAGTATGCTAAGAATAGAAAGTTGCCAACCCTTTACAATGAAATAAATGCTTCTATTTATACCCGCCAGTGGGCAGGTGGCTGTACTGACGTGGCAGCCTGTGGACCGCTGGTGTCCCAACTACCAAATCTTTAGCATTAAATGCACTTCCCGCCAGAATCTAGGTTTCCCGCCGGAATAGTGGGGACGTTCGTCCACCCGGGAAGTGAGTTGGATTCCTCCAAGTGACCCTTGAGGGATATTGGCTGTTCGTCTCCTGGCCTTGATGGATTCTCACCATGTGGGCTGGGTCTCCTCCGATGACTATGGGCTTGCTCAGGAGACGTTCGTCGTCACCCCTGATGGCCCGTGGCTCCGCTCCTTGTCCCTGCTTAGACGTTCGTCGGGATGAGCCGCTGGGCCTGAGTCCTCCAACACCAGACGTTCGTCCATGCTTAAAGTACATGGGCCTGTGGGCTGGCCTAGTTTCTAGCTGGACGGTCGTCTGGCAAAATGGGTTAGTGGGCCGGACCTCGGCTTGGGCCCTTAACCCAACACAAGTCCCCCACTTCTGATGTTCTGAGCATGCGCAGGACATAAGGAAGTATGAACCTCCCCGAAGTAGACGTCCGTATTTTGGCACTTGTGTTCATTGCATCTTGGCGGAATCGTACGCTCGTGGCCATGGTGCTTGACAGCTGTTGACGGTTCAGGAAACGAGGTGACGGCTGATGTTGCGGCGGCGCATTTTCCCGAGGAAGTGTCATCATTACGTTCCCATCCCACGCACAGCGCGTGGCCGGGGTACGCTCCTTGCCACGTGTCGGCCCCTTGTTGGCTTCGCCATCGGTGTTTTCTCCTTTAAATACCGGGTTTTCCCTCTGAATTAGGGTTCCCAATTTCTGCTCTCTTGCTCCCGATTTTCCGCAGCTCTTCAAGTCTTCTTCTGAATCCGGCTAACCCCTTTGTAAGGTAATTTCCCCCCTCTGCTCCTTTTCTTGTTCTGATTCCTAGCCGAAATGACCTCGATGGAGATTTCGTCAAGCTCTGATTCCGGTTCGTCGGGTTCCTCCTCGGGCTCCTCTTCGGCCGATGTGAGTGCTCGCTCCCCTGGGAAGGCCAGCATTTCCGGGACCTCTGGTTCAGCCACGACGGTGGGGACCATCCGGGCTGATGGCGAGCCGGATAATGTGTCGCAAAGTAGTGGGAGCGACGCCGGGGACGGGGGTGCTGACGGGGCCGTAGATGTTATTGACGCCGTCCCCCTGAACGAGCGCCCCGCCGGTTATGATTCTGCAGACGAGGCCCAATCTGGCTCCGACCTGGAGGTGCACGATTTAGGTATTCCCATGGATGTGCAGAGGCACATTTGCAAGATTAAGAGTGTCTTAGAGCACAGGCAGTCCCTCTCCAGCGTCGCTATGAACAAGATTGCTTCCTTTTTTCCCCATCCGTTCGTCTTTAGCCATAGCGGGGCCGAACATGCCATGCGGCGACGGCCGGGGATGATCATCCTGCATGTGGATTATGTGGAGGCCGGTCTGCGGTTTCCTCTCCATCCCTTTTACGTGGAGTTCTTCAACTGCTACCAGGTGGTTCCGGCGCAGTTCATGCCCAACTCTTATAGATTTATCTCCGCATTCCTCGTGCGCTGTTCGTCCGCAAAAGCCGTCATATCGCTGGATCTGTTCCACTACTTCTACCGGGTCACCCCGCAGAATTCCGACGGTTACCTGAGTGTGGCCGCTCGTCCGAAGAGGAAGCTATTTGAGCACTATCCTTCCTCCATCCATGATTGGAAAAATAGGCTCTTTTTTCTTAGATATGACGGTCCTCCCCTCCCAATCCGGTGGAACGGCTACCCTCCGAAGATTGAGTCGCCGGCGCTGTCGGCCGGGCTGGAAGTGGAAGTGAAGAAAGTCCTGGAAGGCGGCGTTCGCCCTATAGGGGAATACCTGACCGTCGAGGCACTCTCTGAAGCAGGCATAGGTACCGCCCATGTTCCTGGATTTCTTCCTCCCTTGGACGCTCGTCTCGGGGCACGGGCGGTCCTGTCCTCTGAGGTGGGTGTTCCTCCCTATCCCTGTTCGTCTTTTCATATTCTTGTATTTCTCTCTTGCAGGTCTCCCCCTTACCGCCGAACCAATGGACAATGCTGAGTGCCTGAGGAACAGGAAGGCGAAGATGGCTGCGGCCAAAGCGGCCAGAGAGGCAGCCGCCCAGGGAGCCGGATCATCGGCCTCCGACGCCGCCCGTCGGACTGCAGACGGTGAGCAGCACCTGATTGCCACCCTGCTGAACGAGGGGGCCCTGACTCATCGTGCTGAAACTGCTCTCCCCCCGCCGGTCGTTGCCACAAAAGTGGTTCCCAAGAAGGGGAGCGAGAAGGCCCCAGAGAAGAAAACGAAGAGGGGGCGAGACTGTGTTTCCTCCGGCCCCCTCGTTGAGGATGTTAGCGGTCTATCCCTGAGCCGGCCGGCTGAGGAGCTTTGGAGGGAGCTTGGGGCTAAAGCCGGCCTCGAACTGCCCCCCCGGTCGTCTTCCGAGGCGACCAGCGCTGCTCTTGCTGCGGCCATCCAGGTATTGTTGCGATTCGACCCATCTTGTCCCCTTGACGCTCGTTGCTTCGCCGTCTAAACTCTGTTTATCCCATTTTTTCTTCCAGTCAGGGCTGTTGGTGCTGCAGGCCGAAGCTGCCAGGGATGCCGCCCTGCAGGAGGCAAAGATCAAGGCCGAGGCCGCCATACTGAAGGCTCGGGAGGCCGCCCGTCGGGCAGAGGAAGAGGCTGCTTCGGCTAGGGAGGAGCTTCAGTCCCTCCGGGCTGAAACCGGCGCCCAATTGGCCTGCCTGGAGAAGGCCGGCTTCAAGCTCATGCCGGTACTTCCGGCCCCAAAAGATGCCACCCCGGAATGGTGCATCAATACCTCCGGTTACCGGAATACCGGCGAGTTTATGGAGTCGGCCAAGGACTTCTGCGCCGGGGCTTTTGGTGACGTGTTCTCTCATGCTCTGGGGAAAATTCCGGCGAAGGACCGTCTGAGGTTCGGTGTGCGGCTGATGGAAAGCTCCCCCCTGTCGCGCCAATTCCTCTATGATTCTGCCGATAGCGCCTTCGCCGGTGGCTATAATGAAGGGATCAAGGCCATCCTCCCAATCTTCGAGAAGCTCCTAGGCCCTGGCGTCAACCCAGCCGATCATACGGATGACGATCTACTGATCGAGGCCCTGGGGAAAATAGGGCGGGATAGACGTCGGGCGGCGGCCATAGCCATGGGGGATATCCCGGAGCCCCCAACCCCTGAGCCCGAGCCTCGGGAGGAGGAACATACTCATGCCAACAGCCGACCGCCGTCCCCCCACATGTGTTGATTTGTAGACTTGTACGTAGACTTGTAGTTTCCAGCCGATAGTGCTGAAGAATAAAGATCCACATTTTGCCAAAATTCGTTCCCTTTGTCTCTTGTTGTATGGAAATTCATTCCGTGCCTCGAAATATTCTGCTGCAAAGTAGTTTGTTAGGACGTCCATCCCTGCTCGTCATTTGACTTTGGGCAGGGACGTCTCCTTGCCCCCCTGGCAACAGCATTCTTGACGACGGTCGTCGGAGGCTGTCCAAACAGCACATTTCCCAAGCGTGAAGTACGTTCGTCGGGGGCTGCCTCAATATTTCCTGACGATGTCCGTGTATGGTTGTATGGAAAGACGTGCGTGCCCTATTGGTAGCATGGACATGACCCTTCTGTGCCCTTCATTGTTGACGTAGTACGGAAAATTCCTCCGATACCTCGATACCGAGGCCGGCCTGCCGTCCACACAGCATTTTTACAATTGGGGGACGTCCGTCGGTAATTGCTTCGATGGTACAGTTCTCAAGTGCGGACATATGGATGTGTTTCCCTGGAGAAGCGTCAGGTGGCGACGTTCGTCTACCGTTGCGTGTTGAAATTCGGTGACCGGAAAGACGAGCGTGGCCGGTTGACGCGTGTGTCCTCGCCAGTCGCCGATGTTATGGGCGGCCGATGAACTGTGCAAACATGGGAAGACGAATGTCTCCACAACCCTCCTGCGGGGACGTTCGTGGCATGGATCCGGATATCTTCGTGGTGGTTACGCGGCGACGAAATCGAGGTGCTTAAATACCGTGGTAGGTACCGGTACCCAGGCACCACGTGTCCCGCTTCGGTTGGTGTGTTCCGGCGGTGCTGCCTATAAGTATTCAGAACCCATGTAATCCACTCATTCTTCTCCTTACGCTGCACAATTGTCTTCTCTCTCTAGGTTTCTCTCAAATCGTACCGGAAGTCCCAATTCCCAAAGGTACCGTTCGTTGCCATGTCTTCTGAAAATCGTTTCGACGATGGCTGTTCTTCCGGTGATGACTTGGAATATTATGAGCGGGGAATGCCACCCTGGCCTCCCCGTTATAGCCTCAGCTTCTCGTACGTTCGGCGTCAAGTTCAACGCCTGACGAACGCTGACAAGCGTCTGATCAGCCAATGGTTCTATCCTCCCAGAACCTACGACGATCGGCGTCTGCGCAACCCCATGCGCCATCTGCCCGGCTACGTGGTGGTCCACTTGGATTCGGTGGTAGCCGGGCTGAACTTTCCCCTGCATGGCTTCCACTTGGAACTTTTCAGGGCCCTCGAGATAGTACCCGCGCAGTTCGTCCCTGCCGCTCATCGGATAATCGCTGGCTTCATCATTAGATGCCACAGCGTCGGTGTGACCCCCACCGTGGACCTGCTGCACCATTTCTTCCGGCTGTCCCCATTCGGACGTACGGGGTATTTGACCCTGATAGCCCGTCCGTCCATGGTTCTCTTCTCGAACAATGCCGGGAATCCGGACGGCTGGGAAGAGCGTTTCTTCCTAGCCGGGGTAGGCTCACCGATGCCATTCTCCGACCGGTGGAATGCTTACCCGGTGAAGACGATCCCGCCGCCCATGACGGACGAGGAGCTCGGGTATGCCAAGCGCATAGCCGGACTTGGCATCCAGAATCTCCGATCGCTGGTGGCCGAGCCCTTTAAAGCTCAGGCTGGGTTAGGTGCGTCCGTTTGTACTTGTATTGTTTTGACATCTCTTCGCTGTTATGGCTCTGAACGTCTTGGTTCCTTTTGTGCAGGAGTTTTCCCATCCACGTCCGTCATGAGCCGGATCAATACCGCTTCCTCTGCCGCCGGTCGTGATCACAAGGGGCGCGACAATCCCGGAAAGCCGCTCGTCCCCAAGGTTGAGCCCCGGGTGACCAGGGCACGGGCCGATGAAACTTCGGGGGCCGGCGCCCCCAAGAGGCCGCGTGTGGAGGGCACTTCCTCCAAGGCCATCATCTTGGCCGATGATTCTGATGGGGAGCCCGGAAGCCCCCTTAAGCGGAAACCCACTTCCCGGGCCCATCTCCGTGCTTCTCCTCCGCGGAATTCCGACGTCCGTCGTCTCCGGGACGATGATGCCCAAGCTGCCAAGGGTTCTGACGACGCTCGTCCAAACTCTCCCCCAGGAGCCAGTGAGTCTTCTCTTGGCCTGATCGAGTTCTCTGGGGTTGGGCCCCGCAAGGAGTCAATGATGCTCTTTGGTCAAACGGCGTCCTCTATATGGTGCGGCCTGAATCTCAAGGTTCCGCAGGACTTCGCTGCTCAGGAGGCTCCTGAAGATCTGTTGGAGTGCGGCCAGAGCACGCTGGACAAGGCTGGGCTCTACTTCCATAGGGCTCGGATGGCTTTCGAGCGCCAGGGCAGGGAGATGGCCAGAGTACGGGCCGAATGTGATGCCCTTCTGAGGAGTGCAAAAGGCAGGGCTGGCACCCTTCAAGAGAAGGCCGAGGCCCATGACAAGCTCGTTCAGGAGAATGCCTCTCAGAAGGAGCTTCTCAAGAAGCAGGAGGCCGAGCTCGTGGATCTCCGCAGCCGGATGTGGGCCGTAGAGCAGGCCAAGGTGGAGCTTCGCCAGACGGGCATGGACAACCATGTCCCTATTTATGAGGCCGATGTTGCCAAAATCAAGGAGTCTGGTTCCATTGCCTTCCAGAGGTCCAAAGCTTACACTGGTGCCATCCACACCATGGCCATGAAATTCCTCCCGAGGCTCGTCGGAGAATTTCTGGCCACCTGCCCGGACGCCTACCTGGACGGGGTCAAATTGCTCCAGGCCACCCCCACCGGACGGCGTTTCCTTAATGACCTTGCCGATGATACTTATCGCAAGGGTATGGTCGGGCTCGTAGCGGAGAATCTCCCCACGTTCGAGCGTCATTTCGGGGCTCCTTTCGATCCGGAGGCGGCTGGCTTCGACGTCCTGATGGCTGATGCCCATGCGGGAGCCCTTGAGCTGCTGAGAGAGCAGGCGGAAGCCAAAGCTAGTGAAGAATGCAAGCAGGCTCTTTCCAAAGTTCCAGCTCCGGACGTTGATCAAAAGTGATTTCCCGTTCATGACCTTGTACTTGCACAACTTTTCCATTATTTTCACTATCTTGTGATTTCCCGGCCGATAGTGCCGAAGAATAAAAATCATTCTTTGCTCCATGCTCGTCTGGCTCTTTTTTTTTTTTTTTTTTTTTTTTTTTTTTTTTTTTTTTTTTTTTCGGAGTCTTTTAGTCTTCGTTCGTCCTTGGTCCCTGGTCCCACCGGCGTCCCCACTTCGAGGAGACGTTCGGTGTCCGCCGACATCACAAGGAGGAACAGGTTTATCTACATCGAGATTCCCCCCTTTTTTCGTTCATCCGTGGTCCTTTAGCCTTACCGACGTCTCTTGCTTCGACGAGGACGCTAGGTACCCAAAGAACTCGCAGGGACGAACAGGTCTACCCTCACGGGTCCCCGACTTTGTTATCCCACGTCCATCGATCCATGGTCATTTGTGGGATAAACAGGTTTATCTTGGCAGGCTCCCTTGGTTCGTCTAGCCCCCTCCGCGTCTCTACTAACCTCTACATCGAGAGGCGTTCGTCTTCGGCGGTTGGAGAAGATCTGGCACACCCGGACAAGATTCCCTTCTTCATAGGAGCTACCCTCCTCTTCTCCCCATCTTCTTTTTTTTTTTTTTTTTTTTTTTTTTTTTTTTGAGGGAGGCAATCATAGTCTTCGTTCGTCATTGGTCCTTGGTCCTACCGACGTTCTTACATCGAAGAGACGTTCGGTATCCGCGGACATCACAATGAGGAACAGGTATATCTGCATCGAGATTCCCTTCTGCTTCGTTCGTCCTTGGTCCGTTGTCCTGCCGGCGTCCCTACTTCGAGGAGACGTTCGGTATCCGTAGACATCGCAAGGAAGAACAGGTTTATCTGCATCGAGATTCCCTTCTGCTTCGTTCGTCCTTGGTCCGTGGTCCTACCGGCGTCCCTACTTCGAGGAGACGTTCGGTATCCGTAGACATCTCAAGGAAGAACAGGCTTATCTGCATCGAGATTCCCTCCTGCTTCGTTCGTCCTTGGTCCGTGGTCCTACCGGCGTCCCTACTTCGAGGAGACGTTCGGTATCCGTAGACATCTCAAGGAAGAACAGGTTTATCTGCATCGAGATTCCCTTCTTGTACGGTTGTTGGCGAGAACAGAAGTGATGAAAAACAGGGGGCCTTATTATTGACGACGTCCGGTCATTTTACATTTAGTGGGAAAAATACAAGGACAACGGCCTCTAACTATTGATAGAACTTCTTCAGGTGTTCTACGTTCCACACCCCGGCATGGTTCCCCTCCAGGGTACGGAGGAGGAACGTCCCCTGGTTGTATCTTCTGATGACCCGGTAAGGTCCTTCCCAGTTCTTCGCCATTTTGCCACCTTCGAGCGGCTTGCTCTTCTCTCTTTTCCTGAGTACGAGGTCCCCGGCCTCTATTTCGCGGAATTTCACGGCCTTGTTGAAGTATCTCTGGGTGGCCCTGTGATACTCTTCCATGCGACGAGCCGCTAGGTCCCTCCGTTCCTCAATGAAATGGAGCTCTGCTCGTAGGTTGGTCTCGTTGTCTCCCGGCTGGAAGTGCTTGGTACGATGTGTAGGTACCAACACCTCCGTCGGCACCTTAGCTTGGAAGCCATAAGCCAAGGCGAAAGGGGTTTCCCCGGTCGCCGTTCTTGGCGTCGTCCTGTACGTCCACAAGACATAATTCAACTGCTCCGGCCAGGTGGAGGTGTAGTCTTCCAACTTCTTCTTGATCCCATCCATGATGGTCCGGTTCATGTTCTCCACTTGGCCGTTGGCTTGCGGGTAGGCCACCGAAGCCTTAGAGTGCCTGATGCCCCACTTTGCCAAGTATGCTTCAAAGCCTTTGCCGACAAACTGCCGACCGTTGTCTGTGATGATCTGCTCCGGGATCCCGAAGCGGCAAATGATGTTCTGCCAGACGAACTTCTGGCACTGGAATTCAGTGATGGAGGCCAATGGTTCGGCCTCGACCCACTTCGTGAAATAATCAACCGCCACAATGACGAACTTCCTTCCACCAGCAGCCGTTGGCAGAGGACCCAGCAGGTCTACGCCCCACCTAGCAAATGGCAGCGCGATGGTCATCGGGGTGTAGAAACTCGCTGGTCGGCCAGGGACAGGTGCATACTGCTGGCATACTGCGCACTTCCGCGTGTGGTTGAAGCAATCTTGTTGTATGGTCGGCCAGTAATAGCCCTGCAGGATGATTTTCCTGGCCAAGGTTCGGGGGCCCTGGTGACTGGAGCAGATCCCTTCATGTATTTCCTCGATTACTGCCGCCGCCAGGCTCGGCGGGAGGCATCTGAGGTACGGTCCGCCGAACGTCTTCTTGTAAAGTTGCCCGTCAATAAGTTCAAAGTTAGGGGCACGCCTCTTTATCCACGCGGCCCTCCCTGTACTGTCATCACCTTCAGGCTCGGGGAGTGTCCCATCTCTGAGATAATCTGCTATCTCCTTTGCCCAGTTAGGTTCGGCAATGGAGATAACCTCCACCTGGATGACGTCCGTCGCCGGTGCTGGGAATATCTCCTGCCTGACGAAGCCTCTGATGTGTCGGGGGATGCTTGATGCCGGGTCATCGGTTGGGGGGTTGCTTAGTTTTGACAGAATGTCCGCCTCTGTATTCTCCACCCGCGATACCTGCTCAAGCACCACCTGCTCAAATTGCGCGGTCTGTTCCTCCGCCAGCTCTTTGTAGACCTTCATTCTCTCCTCCCTGGTTTCTGCAGTGCCGGTCATCTGGGTTACTACCAGCTGGCTGTCCATTCTCACCTTCAGACGAGCTGCTCCGAGGGCTTTCGCGCATTTCAGCCCTGCGATAAGTGCCTCGTACTCAGCCTCGTTGTTGGTGACTTTGAACTCAAACTTCATGGAGTAGTAGGCTTTGAAACCTTCGGGGGAAGTGATCACTGCTCCTCCGCCGCAGCCCCGCGCACTCGAGGCCCCATCGGTGTACATCTCCCACCAATCGTCAAAGTCATTGTTGTCATGGGTTCTGTCCTCGGTGCGCGCGGTGCATTCCGCAATGAAGTCCGCCAGAGCCTGCCCTTTGATCGTCGGCCTCGGCTTGAAGTCCACGTCATACTGGCCGATCATCAAGGACCACTTGGTTATCCTTCCGCTTGCCATTGGGTTCCTGAGGACTGTGGCGAGGGGCTGAGTTGTGTAGATAGTCACCGGATGTGCCTGGAAATACGGCGCCAGGCGCTTGATGGATGCAATCAAGGCGAGGATCGTCTTTTCCATCAGTGTGTACCTTGTCTCGGGGCCGTTCAGCGCCTTACTTACAAAGTATATTGGCCGCTGAACGCCTTCGGATTCCTTTAGCAGCACGGCGCTTACGGCCAGCTCGGCCACCGCCAAATACATATACAATCTCTCCCCGGGATCCGCCTTGGTGAGGACGAGCGGAGAGGAGAGATATGCCTTGAAATCCTCGAAAGCAGCCTGACACTCCGGGGTCCATTGGAAGGGATTGGCCTTCTTCATGATCTGGAAGAAAGGGATCGCCTTATCGGCGAGCTTGGATAAGAATCTGCTCAGGGCTGCCAGACGCCCGGTGAGTCGCTGCACGTCTTTTAGGTTCTTTGGGGCCTCCATGTCCATAATTGCCTTCACCTTCTCCGGGTTAGGCTCGATCCCCCGCTCGCTCATCATGTAGCCGAGGAATTTGCCGCCCTTGACGGCGAAGGCACACTTTTTCGGATTGAGCCTCATGCTGGCCCTCTCCATGATGCTGAAGATCCTCTCCATGTCCTGGACATGGTCCTCCTTTTTCTTGCTTTTGATTAGGATGTCATCCACATAAGCTTCCATCGTCCTTCCAAGCACGTCTTTGAATAACATCCCAATCATCCTCTGGAAAGTAGCCATGGCGTTCCTCAGGCCGAATGGCATGACGATGTAGCAATACACGCCGTCCGCCGTGACGAACGCCGTTTTTTTCGGCATCATCGGGATGCATGAACACCTGATGGTAGCCTCTGAATGCGTCCATGAAGCTGAGCAGCTCGCAGCCCGCTGTCTCATCCACCAGCAAGTCGATCCTCGGTACAGGATAAGGGTCCATCGGACAAGCTTTATTGAGGTCCGAGTAATCGACGCACATCCGCCAAGTGTCGCCCTTCGGGGCTAGTACCACGTTGGCCAACCACTCCACGTGGATGACCGGCCGGATGTGTTTAATGCTGAGGAGAGTTGCTGTCTCCTTCCTGATGAACTCGCGTCGGTCGGCCGCCATATATCTTTTCTTTTGTTGTACGGGCTTGGCGTCCGACCGCACGGCGAGTCTATGGCATATGAGGTTGGGGTCGATGCCTGGCATGTCCTCCGGTCCTCTGGCGAACAAGATCCTGAACCTTCGGAGGACGGCTATGACCCCTGCCCTGATTTCCGGCTCTAGATCCGCACCGATGGACACCTTCCTGTCCGTCGGATCGTCGAGCTCGATTTCCTCCAGCAGGGTTGCTGGTTCTAGATGAGCGTCCAAGTCGGCCTGTTTGGCCTTTTCGGAGATGCTGTTGACCCGAGCCTCCCGCTCGTTGAGCTTCTCCATGGCCTTCGTGTAGCAGGCCCTGGCCATATGTGGGTCCGTACGTGCCACCCCCACTCCAGTGTCGGTGGGGAACTTGATGCATGAATGTCGTACGGAGCATATGGCCCCCAAGTCTTCCAAGCCGGGTCGGCCCAAAATGGCGTTGTGGGCGCACCTTAGGCGGACCACGACGAACGTCATGCTGATCCGGGCAGTGTGAGGACCGTCGCCGACCTCTACCGGCAAAATGATGGTGCCCTCAGCGTCAATGCAATCCCCGGTGAAGCCGGACAGCGGGGTGCGTAGGGGGTGCAGCATGTCCTTCCGGAGCCTCATTCCTTCGAAAGCCTCCCAGTAGAGGACGTTCACACTGCTCCCGGTATCAACGAGGACGCGACGGACGATAGCATCGTTCACGTCCATGCTGATCACCAGCTCGTCTCTGTGCGGCGCCGGTGACATTGGCAGGTCGGCGGGGCCGAAGGTAACTGCCTCGACTCTATTGCGCTTGGTGGGGGGTGCCGATACGGAACCCACATAGAGTGATCTCTCAAATTTTTTCCGCTCGGCGGGTGTATCCCCTGTCTCAGCGCCCCCGAAGATCACCTTGATCTCCAACTTCTTTTTCTCGCCCTTCGGGCCGAGGGATCCCTCCGGACGTTTATCTGCACTTCGATAATCCACGTCCTGAGGTTCTGCCTCGCGCCGATCGTCGCGGCGCCATGTCTTGTGCCTTGAGTTCGGCTTCTGCTGGCTGTTTTTGTTCAGCAGCTGGGCGAACTCGCCCAGGTACCCCTGACGGATCAGCTCGTCGATCGCTTTCTTTAATTGGCTGCAATTATCCGTCAGGTGGCCGGTCCTCTGATGGTATTCACAGTAGGCCGATTGGTCGTGCCCCATATACCTCTTCATATCTTGGGGCTCCATAAGGAGGCCCTTGTCCTTAATGGCCTCGAAGATCTGGCTCACTGGGTAGGCCAAGGGAAAATAACGGTCGTCCGGCCGCGCTTGGCTGTCTCCGGACGGAGCCTTCCAAGGGACCATTGCCCCGTCCACCTTCTTCTTTTTGTTTGGGGGGGAGGGGTTGGTTCCTGGTCCGGGTCCGAGTCTGTCTGCCATCTTCCGTGGCTGGGCCGCAGGAATTCCGTCCCGCTGCCTGATCTCCTCCTCAATGGAGGCATACTTCTGGGCCCGAGCAAGAACCTCGGTGTAGCTGGTGCCGGGATTCCTCCTTAGGTCCCGGTATAGATCCCCTGTGGCCAGCGCACTGGTGAACATGTTGGCGGCCAGACGTTCGTCCAGATCGTCGACCTGCAGGACCTCGTCCCTCCACCTTACCAGGAACCTAGCCAGCGGTTCGTCCCGCCCTTGTTTGATGTGGGCGAGAGCCGTGACGTCCTTCCTGGGGGTGGTGCTGGCAGCAAACTGCGCCATGAACTGCTGGGAGAGCTGTTCATATGAGTCGATGGTGCCTGGCCTCAGCTGGCCGAACCATTCTTGCGCCGGCCCCCTGAGGGTGCTGAAGAACAATCTGCAGATGGCCTCGTCTGATGCTCCCAGCATGGACAGGTTCCCTTGGTAGCTTATCAGATGGGCCTTGGGATCGCCAGCCCCATTGTACACCAAGTTGCCCGGGGGCCTGCAATCCCGGGGAATCTCGACGCTCATCACCCGTGGAGTAAAAGGTGATGTGAGAGAGAAGGAGGGTGTGGCCGAGCCGACGTCCGCCCGCCTATTCATCTCGGCTATCTGCCTCTCCATGGCTTCCAGCCGTGCGTCCTGTGCGGCCCTTCCGGGGGACACAGGGGGCGCGGCTTCGGGGACGGCGCTCTGCTGAGCGGCCACAGCATCGCGCGGCCGCCTAAAGATCTGCGTCCCTCGCCGTTGGAAACGTCGCCCAACGGTATTGATCCTTGGGGTCTCGTCCCCCCGCGGGATCTGGCGGGGGGCCGATGGCGTGTGAGCCCTGGACGCGGCAATGCTGGCCCTGGTTCGTCCTCCCGTTCCCTGGGAGCCGGAACCCTCGCCTAGCCGCTCGTGGACTGAGGGTCGATGATCGCTGGACCCCATCGTTTCATCATACGACTGCATGCGGCGAACGGGAGATAGGGGGGTTCGCTGGGTGCTTGCCGAGTACACTTGCTCTCGGGCTTCCCGTTCGTCCGCCAAACGGCGCATGGTGTCCGCAAGTTCCCGCATGAGGCGGGGATCCTGCCTGGCCTCAAGGGGAATGAGGTCGGTGATACCCCCGTTTCCCCCGGAGGTCCATATTGTTGCGGATCGTTCCGAGTTCTGGCCGCGATTCCGGCGGCTTGACTCCAGACGTTCGGAGAGATCACGCTGGTTGTGGCTTCCTGACATTGTGCTTGCTGTGGGTAGAGTTAGTAGCTGTTTGGGAGAGTTTCTGGAAACTTTTTGCTCAGTTTCCCACAGACGGCGCCAGTGTTGAGGTTTATTCCTTCAACCCTTGGACCCAACACGTAAGCCCAAAGATTTCGAGTGGAGTGAGTGTGTGGTTATCTAGCCCAACAACTATCAGATGAATCAGGAAACAAGAGTAATAGCAGGCAATGTAAATAGGTATTATTAACTTCGTAATAACTCCCCTAAGTACAATCTACTTGCTAAAAAGGGCACGTCGGCCGTTCGTCTTACAAGGCGATAGAAATGCTACTCGTAAGAATGCTGGAGCTAGTATGCTAAGAATAGAAAGTTGCCAACCCTTTACAATGAAATAAATGCTTCTATTTATACCCGCCAGTGGGCAGGTGGCTGTACTGACGTGGCAGCCTGTGGACCGCTGGTGTCCCAACTACCAAATCTTTAGCATTAAATGCACTTCCCGCCAGAATCTAGGTTTCCCGCCGGAATAGTGGGGACGTTCGTCCACCCGGGAAGTGAGTTGGATTCCTCCAAGTGACCCTTGAGGGATATTGGCTGTTCGTCTCCTGGCCTTGATGGATTCTCACCATGTGGGCTGGGTCTCCTCCGATGACTATGGGCTTGCTCAGGAGACGTTCGTCGTCACCCCTGATGGCCCGTGGCTCCGCTCCTTGTCCCTGCTTAGACGTTCGTCGGGATGAGCCGCTGGGCCTGAGTCCTCCAACACCAGACGTTCGTCCATGCTTAAAGTACATGGGCCTGTGGGCTGGCCTAGTTTCTAGCTGGACGGTCGTCTGGCAAAATGGGTTAGTGGGCCGGACCTCGGCTTGGGCCCTTAACCCAACAACGTGAAATGAATCCAAAATATAAATGTTTATTGACATTAAATTACATAATTCATTTACTTCTTGCTTTCTAAAAATAATTTATTGCATAGATAATAAACTTTAAATTATTATAGCATTAATACAAATATTAAAATATAATATGCACCATATATGTGTGTGTGTATGTGGTGCATATTATTCTAAAAATAATAATATCATACATACTACTATTGTAATATTAAGAAAACTTCTCATGAGTCATGACTCACGAACACCCTCCTTGGTGGCTGGACAAAAATTACAATTCAATAATAACCGATTCATGAGGTTAAACAATGTAGAAGTTATTAAAAATGTATTGGTTGATATCTTTGTCATCGTCTAATTTAAACTTAGAATGTACTACTTAATAGATTTAAATGTCGTTGGGGATGTGTATGTATTAATGTCATTTTTTGAATAAAATTAGCCGCATAGCCCTACAGTAGCGGAAAAAATTCGGCCCTCTACACTATGGGAAAAATTTCGCCCCACTACACTAACGAAAATTTTTTATTCCCTGCACTACCAAAAAATTTCGCCCCACTTGAATAGAAATCCTGGATCCGTCCCTGCATCCACCCATATCTAGTTCTTATTAATACTACGTAAAAGAGTTTGGGTAGATTATCATGAATCTTCATAAGATAAGGAGTTGGAAATATCAGACTACAGAGATACAGGGAGACTAAAGAAAAACATTAAAAATCAATAAAAATATACCAAACATTAAAAATAGCAGAAGCTGAGAAGACTATACTAGAGTAGATGGTTTATATTTAGGCTTGGAATCATCAAGATAGTGCTGATAAACATAAGAGAGGAATCCCCATAGCGCAAGGAGCAAAGCAATGACCTTAACTCCATCCATCTTATCACCAAACAATATGACAGCCAGAACAGGAACAATAGGCAAACCAATTGTACTAATGACGTTGGAGAACAAAGAAGAAACCTCAAATACTAATCCCAACAACCCAACAGAAAATATCTGCCAAGACAAAGCAGTCCAAACCAAACTCATCACATATGAAACTTTCCCCTTCCCAAAACCATCCATCTCCCCCTTCAAACTCTTCCATTCCCCGCTGCCGAAAAGCCCAACCACGCAGCAGCAAGTCGCGATGAATGATGGGTAAACTTGCATGTCCAAGACCACATCAAACGTTTCCCTCTTGATCACCTTCTTGAACGACAGTTCCTGTTAAACATAAATCATCACATATGAAGTAGTACTAAATAGATATAGTGATCTGAAACAACATGTATGCAGCCTTAGGCCACAAATCTAGCTACAATACATATTAAGCAAATACTTCTCTAGAATATAAAAACCATATCTGAGTAATACCCATAATAAACAATCTTTTATTTTTAGTCAACTCAATCAAGATCTCAAGGTTTACATGTTATGAATGATAACTTATGTTCTTTACAGCATGAATTTGTTAGAATATAATGTTTTAACTTCAACTTATTTCCGCAAGAGACATATCATACGGAGTATTATACTTAGTATTAGACTTTATATGACTTGACAAAATATCTATTCCTAGAAGACCAAATCATTTCTCATTAGATCAGGTCATATTAAAAAAAATTAGTCTAAGTGAATAAACATTGTTAGCTTATTTAGTTTAATTTCTAAAGTGCTTGATTTTATAAGGTTTTACATGCATATTGAATTTGACTCTTTAACTTTTAACATTTATAATTTTTTAGTTGCACGTTTTGCATTAAAAAAATTATAGAATATAGAAGGGAAAGTTCTCAAAATAGGAGTAAAAACAATTACATTTTTTAAATTAGGAGTATTGTATTTTTACCTAAATATGAGTAATTTACTTTCATGCTTAAATTTTATTATCAAATTTTTGCATGGCCAAGCTTTAAATGTGACAGTATAGTGGGCGTAATTGACGGTATTTTTCAAATATGACAGTAATTACTTCTATTTAAGGAATAAAAACGGTGTGCTCTTAGGGTATGTTTAGCACCACTAGCTGAAAAGATACTTTTATAAGCTTTTTAGTAACTGTTAGCTTTTAGTGACTGAAAAGATCTTAAAAAGAAAAGATGGTAGCTGTTTGGTGAAAAGCTGAGCATTTGATTTACAAGCTGTTAGGACTAAGGGTATGTTTGGCACAACTAGCTGAAAAGATACTTTTGTGAGCTTTTTAGTAACTGTTAGCTTTTAGTGACTGAAAAGATCTTAAAAAGAAAAGGTGATAGCTGTTTGGTAAAAAGCTGACTGTTTGATTTAGTTCGGTTTGGTATACAAGCTGTTAGGACTAATTAATACTAAAAGTCACGAGCTTTTCTCAGATGCTACACCCGGTAGCATCTCAAAAAAGATCTTTTAATTTTTGAAAACCTCTTAAAAAATGTCATGCCAAACATTCAACTAGAGTCTTTTAAGGTCTTTTTAAAGAAAAGAGAAGCTAGAAGGCAAAGACTTATGTGTGCCAAACATGGCCTAATTAAAGCTAAAAGTCACGGGCTTTTCTCAGATGCTACTCCCTGTAGGCTGTAGCATCTCAAAAAAGATCTTTTAATTTTCGAAAAGCTCTTAAAAATTGTCATGTCAAACATACTACAAGAAGCTTTTAGAAACTTTTTAAACAGTACAAAAGTTAGAAGGCAGAGACTTATATCTGCCAAACATGCACTTTTGAATTGACTTTGGCTTTTTTATTATGTCGAATGGCTAGTTTTAGTGTTTGGGAAACGATTTTTACAATTGGTTATTTGATGCAAAAAGGTAAAAAAGACATTTTTTTCTATCGGCTAAGGGTATGTTTGGCAGAACCAGCTAAAAAGATACTTTTACGAGCTTTTTAGTAACTGTTAGCTTTTAGTGACTGAAAAGATCTTAAAAAGAAAAGGTGATAGCTGTTTGGTAAAAAGCTGACTGTTTGATTTAGTTCGGTTTGGTATACAAGTTGTTAGGACTAATTTAAACTAAAAGTCACGAGCTTTTCTCAGATGCTACACCTGATAGTATCTCAAAAAAGATCTTTTAATTTTTGAAAAGCTCTTAAAAAATGTCATGCCAAACATACAACTAGAATCTTTTAAGGTCTTTTTAAAGAATAAAGAAGCTAGAAGCTAGAGTCTTTTGTGTGCCAAACATAGCCTAACAGCCGACTTATGTAAGGTATCGATGAAACATAATACCTCATATATGGCAAGCACCCGTTTTACTCCAATTTATGGCAATTTCTTAGCATATAATTTGAAAAATGGACCATATAAGGTATCGATGAAACATAATACCTCCTTATATGGCAATTTACTACATGCGATGCACGGCCGAAATAAAGAACCTTGTATTAATTAAAACAAAAATACCAAAATCCAAAATGATACATCAAAACTTTTACAATGAACATTTCATGGACAACAAACAAAATCGTGTTATTTAACATAAGATAACATGAAACAATTTACATATTTTGAAAGAGTAGTTGTAAATGTAAAAATGTAATACGGAGTATACCATATTACCATGACACTTTAGAAAATTAAAATCTATAATTGTAATAAACATATAACATGAAAGTAATTAAAAGAAGTAGATAAGTTAGCCGGAATTGTGATACTCGACATTTAATGAGTAAAAAAGAAAAATTTGAGTAAAAGTATAAGTAAAGAAAACAAATTATTTCCTAAAATGGAATGAAAACCTTTAAATGGACACTTAATTAAAGAACCTTCTAAGGGAAAGATAGAGTACATAGAAGTGTTCCTCCAAGTAATAAAAAGGACCATATAAGTCAATGTTATTGCCAAGATACATATCCTTATATTGAGATGCATTTTGACTAAATGCTTCTCATACATTTTCAATGCAATGCACTCCATTATTTAATACAGGTTGTACCAAACCTCCTATGATTTGGAAATTCGGCGCATTAGCCCCTGTGATTTAAAAAATGCGTCAAACTCCCATGTGTTTTAATTAATCATGCGTCAAATCCCTTATGCGAACAAATTCAATTGTCAAACAAAAGAAAAATGATTAACATTTTTGTATGATTCAGATATTTTGACATATTTATTTGCATATTTAATCAAAATATTAGGAAAAGTGATTTTCAAATCGTTAAATTTATTCATAAAGGGGGTTCTGTGCATGATTAATTAAAACACAAGTGGGTTTGACGCATTTTTTAAATCACAGGGGGCTCATGCGCCGAATTTCCAAATCACGTGGGGGTTTGATGCATTAAACCCTATTTAATACTACGTAAATACGTAGTACTTCGTATATAACAAAGATCAATAATGACAGGTTTTGTAGTTGGAAAATGATGTTTGTGAAGTTATTTTTTTTGTCTGTGAAGGAATTCAAAGACATATTTTGTCTGTGAACCGGCTTCACAGACAAAAAAATAGTCTTCACAGAGGTGGGTATAAGGTGGGTACAACAAGCATGATTGTTTGTAGTTTAATATATACTCCGTACACAATATGCATTAAATTCTTAGACATTATATATACAAAATTTTCGGTAGAATAAGGATGTTTTCTTTTGGACTGTTTTCAGTCCTAGACCAGACCAGACCATACCAGACCAGACCAGACCAGATCAGACCAGACTAGACTTAAACAGACCAGACCAGACTTGGATAGTTATAAAATATACAAAGACCAGACGTTTACCAGACCAGACCAGACCAGTTCAGATCAGACCAGATCAGACCAGACCAGCAAATTTCAGTCCAAAAGAAAACATCCTAATACGGAGTATACAACATGCAAATGATTTGCAGCAAATCTAGCAATGATTTGCAGCAAATCTAGTGCGCAAATCTGATGATTTTTTAATTATATAATAATAATTTTGGTTAATACGAAGTAATATTTATCTCTTCTACCCAAAGTTTAGACATTAGTATGTAATTTTTTTATTCTATATCTATCGAATCAAGTTTAGTCGATCAACTATTATGGGAGGGACTGAGAGAGGAGTAATAAGTATACCGTATACTATACGTATAAATATTCCATCCGTCTCGGTTAAATTTTTACATTTTGATTAACAATGTTTGAGTGATAAGTTTAGGATTAGTGGGTTAAGATAGAACTAAAATTTACATGTCTCTATACGAAAGTGAAAACTGAATTATGTAAAACACTCTTGTTAAAATACCTGTTGTCACAAAAAAAAAACTTACACAAAAAGTGTATGTGTATCCCAGTCCAACTCACCAAAGATAATACGTAATCAGTAATCTGTACTATATAAAATTAGACATTAATTAAAGTGAAGCTAATTGATAGGAAATGAATGTTGTTCAGGTGATGTTCAGTTTACTTTATTCTTATTCCTCAAAGATTGTTTTTATTCTAATCAAATAAGATGAGAAACATTACATAAATGAGATAAATATTGTTCAGTTCAAGTCTTAAAATTAAGAGCCTCTTTGGTATCACCAATTTTCGGTTCATCAACCAATTTTGTACTACGTACTACACATATAACTTTTGATTTTGCACGTTGAATAATATAATAATCAAAAGTTGCTCAAATGTACTATTCTAGCAACTTTTTATAATTTTTTATTAAGTTACTACGATTATTTTAAACATGTTTTTCATAAAATTTCACTGCATATTTCCATTAAAACTTGGGAAAATAACTTCAAATAATACCAACTATCGTTCATCAACCAATAATAATACATACTTTGAAAATGATTTTTAATAATACCAACTATTTGAATATAAAACAAAAATAATATGGAGTCACTTTTCAACAAGAATTTCAATCATTTAAAACATCAAAAAGTAATAGCAACAAATCAAATAAATAATATTCGGAAATACAATCACTTATTTGATATTTTAATATTATTTTTTGGTGAATTAAATGACTGAATTTTTAGTGAAAGATGTTCTACATTGTGGATCGTTGCGCTTACCGCTACACTAAAAGCAATCGCTGATAGTGTAGCACGCTCCTCCCCCTTTATAGCACATGTGAAGCGCCACGCGGTTCGATTACACCGGCAGGCTGGCTGTTGCTGACGTCGCATACCCGCGGCCCAACATACATTACTTTTGGTCTATATTTACATAGTTGGTATTATTAAAAGTTACGGACTATTTTCAAAGTACGTATTATTCTTGTTCTTGGAAGATAGTTTGTGTTATTTAAAGTAATTTCTCTTTAAAATTTTGTCATCTTTATATCTATTGGTTAAATATATTCAATTTTGACTAATTATTTACTTTTACAGGGAATTAATTATAACATAAATATGACATGAAAATGTTACTCCGTATTTGTTAAAAATACTACTCCGTCCGTATACAAAAAATATAAAATTTTTAACTTTCAAAATATTATGTGGATGAAATCATGGGTTAAACTTCATCATTTTTAAGGGAATTGAAGAGTTTGTAGATTTCTGAGATTCAAACTAGTAATCAAAGTGGGGCTTATGTAGAGATGTCAGAGTATGTGACTATAAAGTACAGGGAGTAGCCAGCAGAGGCGCCGACCGTACACAAGATGCCCACCACGTACTTCCCCTTCGGGATTCTGGACGCCGTGGTGTCGTCGGAGTGGACGGCGAGGAGGGCGGCGGAGACGGTGACGAGGACGACGGAGTTGAGCACCAAGGGGGTGAACCTCTGGGCATTGATAAGGAAAGAGAACAGGACATTGAAGGCTAGCTGAGTGGCGCAGAGGAGGGAATAGGTTGAGACAGGGAGGAAGAGGAGGCCGTAGGAGTACATCAGGCAGGTGGCGGCGGAGAAAGCGCCGAAGAACACGTAAATGGATGGCAGCAGCATCCTCGTACAGGAAAACAACCTCGTACTAGTTGCAGTACGAGTCGTGCTGCAACTAGTTTGAGGTTGTTGTCCTGTTCTTGATGATGAGGAGAAGGAGAAGAAGCAGAGCGGGAGAAAGGCCGGGAAGCCGGCGGATTGAACCAGCGTCGCCGTCCACATGCTGTTCCCTCCTTTGTCGTAGTAAAACCGCCCTAGCAGCGTGCCGGCGGATTCGCCGGCGATCAGAAAGATGATGTACAGCCCGATCCTGACCCACCATGTATATCCTCTGTTCTTTCTTGGTGATGGCAGCTGCAGTTGATTATTTGCAGAATCATTGCCTTACCCAAAAAAGAAAAAACAAATTAAAGAAGATCAATATCCTTCATATGATTAAGAACAACAAATTAAAACTATCATATGTCATATATTTGACTTCGCAATATAAAGAACAAGAATTAACCTTGGTTCTGAAGTTCAACTTCTTGAGAGGTATTCATGAAATTATGCTGCAATGGCAGAGCTATGTAAGAGAGCAATTGCTTTTGTACACAGCTCAAACTCATACACACTTTGTGTATGACAATTTGTTAGACCCTAGATTTTGATAAACTGTTTTGATGATGCCAAAAGCTTTTGTTATCTCCCCTCTATTGTAGCATTATTATAGGTTTGGAAAAAGTAGTAGTCTTGGTTATCCTCTGCTGTAGCATCTTGAAATTGACTAGTACTAAGTAAATTATCTAGATGTGTCTTGCTCTTATTGTAGTTAACAAATAAATATAACTGGAAAAACATGAAATACAATAAGGCAATACTTTATTGCCTTAAAAGGATATCATATAAATCCAACCAGTTAAATCTATTTGTTTAAAGAAATGTGAACAACTAACTGGAACACAAAATGCAACAAGGTAATAACTTTTACCTTAATATGATTTGTTATCCTACCAGTTAAGTTGTACACAATACCTACTAAACTTCACAAACTCTAAAAGTGACAAAAACACCAATGTAAAAACTATGTACCAAATTAAACATACTGGAATTATAAAATGCAATAAGGTAAATTCTTTTTTACCTTACATGGATATTTAAATCCAACCAGTATAGTTTTATTTGGTACATAAGTTTAATCATGTCACTTTAGAAAAAAAGTGATTAATAAAATAAGTGACAAATTTTATTGTAAAATTTGTACCAAATAAATTGTACTGGAAAGAACAAAATGCAATAAGGTAATTTTATTACCTTAATAGGATATTTAAAAGATCCTACCAGTACAAAATTTATTTGTTACAAAATATTCTAAGTCACACATTTTACTACTTCACTACACAAATTGAGCAGGTTCACACACTTTACTATACGAGTGTAGTTGCAAGACAAAGCCAAGACCTAATGGCAGGTGAACAGTGAAGAAAAGGTCTAAGGTATGGGTTGACATTTCGTACGAAGCAAGTTGGCCCTCAAGCAGCACCAAAGACAATTCCTTATCCTGCTCCAACACAAGAAGACGCAAGTACAATACTTTGGACGTCTAGGATTAAATCCTCACAACCAACTGAGGAAATTAATCTACTGGAGATGCCTATAAAAATAGGCAGAAGCATGAGTTCAAAAATAAGTCATCGAGTTCAAAGCAAGTGGTTCAGTCATTACACTACGAATATCCAGCAAAAGGAAAAAGTGCTTGAACACTCTGCTTTGACTCATGCTTCACTAAGCTCTTAGACTAGATCATTCATTGTAACATTTATAGAGCTTAGGTTTTAGTTGGCGGTTAGAAACTTCGTGAATCAATTCATGTTGTTGTAAACACTTAGGAGAACAGTTGTTCGGATCCTATAGTGTGGTTAGATAGATAGAGTACCTTTTGATCCCCACTGGATCAATCGAGAAAAGTCTAAGGTTTGAGTAACTTGGAGTGGTGTTATACTCCTCGTGAAACGCCTTCAATCTAGGCCAGAGTTGTCAAGGCTAGATTGGCACTAATTGTATTGGGCTGAATACTTTAGTGGAAATCCATCTGAAATAGGGTGGGACTGGATGCAGGAGGATTACACCACCTCTGAACCAGGATATATTGTGTGTTGATTTACTTTCATACATGCAGAGCACACACCAAACACATCTCACTAAAGGATTGTAGTTTGCCAGCAGCATCCTAAGCAGTAGTCTTCATCGACTCTACTGCTTAGCCTACTGCTTAATAACTCACTCTCCTTGAGAGTGTTTTCCACTAGAAGCTGTCTTAAACTCAGAAGGTGCCTCAGCAGTACCCTGGTCTTCACCCTCCTGCTGAGCCCACTGCCCATCCATATGTGTCTTTCCAAACGCCATAACAAGCCAGAACAAAAAGCCATCCAAGAGTCATCCTACAGTTGCCTCAGCAGTAACCTGCCTACCAGCCGACTGCCAACTCAGCAGTTGCCTGCCAGTCAGCAAACTGCCTGTACAACAGTAACCTAAGCAGATACCTGCTCACCAGTCTACTGCCAAGCCTACTTCCTCTTGTAATCAGTCTAAACATCATCTAAACTAGAAAGTTATCTCACACTAAGTATAAAGAGGTTAAAAGACTTCCGCTGTGCATCTATTAATCTCTCAAAAGATTATAGATCAACTCATCTAGAGGGAAAAGTGTTCCAAAGTTGAAAAAGATTTAAAAGTCTATTCACCCCCCCCCCCCCCCCCTCTAGACTTTTACCTCTATCCGGGACCATCAAGTGGTATCAGAGCCGAGTGTTCCTAGAGTCAGTTTCTGACTAATTTGAACTAAAGATCCAAGTCCACTTTTTATCCCAAAACTTTCTAAATGATGGATGAACAACAAGCAAAGAATCTGTTGATCAACAACAACAAATCCAATGACTGGAAAACAAAGGATGTATGGGATAAACTCATGAAGAGTCAATCAGAAGATGATCAAAGCAACTCAAATGAAGAAAGCTGCTCATCAAAAAGGCAGAAGGATGCTATTACTTGCCTATTTGGAATGTTCCCAGAAAATAGCTCCTCTCACAACTATGATATGGCCAGATCTTATGAAGGTGACAATGATGAGGTATTATCCTGTTCTTCAAACGATTCATATGATTCCAACTCTTCCAGTGTTGATATGGAGACATTGCTCCATCAATTTGAAAACTTCCAAAAAGAGCACCTTAGCTTAATGAATGAAAACTGTAGACTTCAAGAAAATCTTTTAGTAACTCATGCACAGTTGGGTGAAGTAATCAAAAAGATAGATTTTCTTGAATGTGAAAACATCAGTTTGAAAGAAAAGCTAAGCTCCCTCACTCCCCCACTCACTAAGGAAGTTCAACACACTGAAAAAGACACAGGATACACATCATGTTCCCACTCATTGAAAAACTCTCCCAAATACTCTTCTACCACAAAACATACTTTCAAAGAAGACACAAAGTCTCTTAGCCACCAACACTCCCACATCCAAACAGTTCCCACAAGAAGGAACATGTCTGCTCCCAAACCAAAATCAAAATCCCTGTACAAACAGAAACTTCCTTTCAAACAATAAAACCAAAGAACCAGTTGGCAAAACACCAATAAGACCAACTACCCACCTAAGAAGCAGCTAAATCAACCTAGAAAAAATCACTCTTATCCTACACACAGGAGAGAGATGATAAACACATACACAGCCACCCCATCTGAATGCAACACTTCAAAAGGCTGTAGATCACACTGCTTAGGGGGAAATAGTTCTAAATGGGTATGGATGCCCAAATATGTTCAAAGGAAGTTGCCCACTCCAATATGGGCTACTACCACTCAACATTGATAAATACAGGAAGGTGCTGGAGCAACTGACTCAACAGAATAGTACATACATTCTAGTTGCTTCAGGCACATGACAAAGAGCAGAAGGCCACTGACAAACTGTTCAAAGGAAGAACCCAAAGAAACACTTGTATAAGAGGAAAAGAGAAGAAGATATCAAAGGAGTTGGAGATTCAATCAAATGAAGAACTCACAAACCAATACACTCCTTGTGTTAAGGTTTTAAAGTTCAATCAAATGCACAAGCCAACTCCAGATCAACTGTTACATCTTCCTCAAGAGATGTAACTGTGCTTAAAGAAAGATGAAGGAAGGACCATCCAGGTGATGGAAGAAGAAAAGCTGAGACCATTTCAAAAAGGGTGACTCAGATGCCAGACTACTGCTAGCAGAAGACTCAGACTGAGACAACTGCCAGCAGTAGGATCAGATCAAAATCCAAACTTCCCTACATTTCCATCTCCCAAAACAACCAACCAATCAAAAGGACCAACTACATTCCAAAGAAAAAGCTGATCACTAAAAATACACATATTCCTTCCCCTATAAGGAATAATGTTCATCAAAATATAGCCAATCCTCATTATGGCTGTAGATCTATCAACTCAGATCAAAATGGCCCTAAATTGATATGGATACCCAAAAGCATTCAAAGGAAGATGCCCACGAAATAGTGGGCTGATACTCAAAACTGACAAAAACGGGAAGGTGCTGGAGGAGCCAACCTGCAGGAATAATTTTCAAGCTGCTCCATGCACATGATAGGTAGCAGGGGGCTACTGTCAAGCTATTAAATCTGGAGAAGGACCCAAAACAACAGTTGGGAATGCGGAAGAGAAAGGAGAAACAAAAGGAGCTAGAAAATCCAATCAAATGCAAACGTTCAATCCAGAACATATCATATGGGATTGAAGTTCAATCTTATGAAAGCACAAGCCAGCTCCGCGATACCATTTACAATGTGACGTTCTCCATGGACATCTTCTTGATCAGAAATGTCCAAAACAACAAAGTTGTGTTAACTGGTAGAAGGAAGAAGAAGAAGCATGGTATTGATTGGAGCATACAAAAGAAGGAATCTGCTCTTTAACTAAAAGCAGATTTAAACATAAGTTGAGAATGGCGCCACATCATTAGCCATCACAAGCTCAAAATCATCAAGCGGCATCTCCATCTCAATGACTTAACCATCAACAAGTGATTGAGTAAGCCATGCAAAATATTCATGAAGGGATTCTTCCTGGAAGGATACTGGAAAGGCTCCAAGCTGCCTTCCCAGCTGTATTAACAAAAGATGACAGGATTCTGGAAACAGAGGTTGAATCAAATGGCAGCCAACTGCCAGCAAGTAGCTTGAATTGCAGATCACTACCAGCAGTTGACTCAAAGATTCAGGACTCTGTCAACAGTTGACTCAAACAGCAGCCCACTGCCAACAGTTCACTTAAACGTCAGACTACGGCCAACAGGTGTGTCACCAACAAACAACCTTCCGGGCACCTATGACATTCCTAATCACACTATTCTACCAGAAGATAGTGAAGAAGAAAAAGAGGAGGATAACCAACAGCTTCAAACCAAAAACAACCACATCTGACATTAGATGGTTGAACAAACATCCTCCTCACCAAATCATTAGAAACATCCATGAAGGGGTTTGTACCAGATCAGCAACTCATAGAGAAGCACTATTCTCATGCTTCATATCTCCCAATCTGAACCCAAGAAAATTGAAGAAGCCCTACTTGACTCTGACTGGATACAAGCCATGCAAGAAGAACTCAACCAGTTTGAAAGAAATAATGTATGGGAGCTTGTATCCAGACCCTATCATCAACATGTGATAGGAACTAAATGGGTATTCAGAAATAAAATGGATGAGGAAGGCACCATTGTCAAGAACAAGGCAAGACTGGCAGCCAAAGGCTAGTGCCAGGAAGGAGGTATAGATTTTGATGAAACCTTTGCTCCTGTTGCCAGATTAGAAGCAATAAGAATATTCTTGGCGTATGCTGCTCACAAGAAATTCACAGTCTATCAAATGGATGTGAAAAGTGCCTTCCTAAACGGTCTACTAGAAGAGGGGGTCTATGTGGAGCAACCTCCTGGTTTTGAAATCAATAGAGAGAAGGATCAAGTCTACAAGTTACACAAAGCTCTATACGGACTCAAGCAGGCCCCAAGAGCATGGTATGACACTCTCTCTGAGTACTTAGTGAATAATGGATTCACTAAGGGCAAAGTAGACAAGACTTTATTCAAAATTGAAGAAGGTCCCCACATATTGCTTGTTCAAATCTATGTTGATGACATAATTTTTGGAAGTTCAAATCAAGCATTGTGTGAGAAATTTTCAACTCTCATGCAAAGCAAGTTTGAAATGAGCATGATGGGAGAGTTGAATTATTTTCTGGGATTACAAGTGAAGCAGACTCCATAAAGCTACTACATCAACCAAGAAACTGAATAAAGGAAGATTCAGAATTCAAGACAAAAGCTTGGGGTGATGATCAAAGTAAGGAAATTCCTAGCCAATTGTTGAGGGGGAACTCTTCACTATACTCAAGAAAAGTCACCTACTCAAAGAAAGCTACTCGAAATCCAAGCAGTAGGCTCAACAGGTGACTGACTTCCACAAACAGTTAGCTCAGCAGGTGACTGCCAATAAGCCCACTGCTAATTCTCAAACACCATCAAGATCAAAGTGACTGCCCAGAATAAGCTACTCAAACTCACAGGGAATGAAGCATCAAGGCCCAAGAAAGTCAATCTCAAATATAAAAGAAGTCAAAATCCAAGCAGAAGGAACAGCAGAAGACTACTCTCCAACAAGCAGCTGCCTCCGCAGATGATTGCTCTCCAGTAGCAGCAAACCACTGTATCAGAAGCAGGTGTCTCAGTAGAAGTCTTAGCAAAACACTCTGCTAAAGACAGCTTCTGTAGCAGGAGGATGGAAAGAACAGCAGCAGGCTCACGTTTGGAGCATCAACTAAGGGGGAATAGATCAAAAAGCCACCTCAAAAAGGAAGGAAAGAGGATGTCAAAAGCCACCTCAAAGAGGATGAGAAATGAAGATCATGACTCATCAAACTCAGCAGTTGATACAGAGGAACCTGCTGCCACAACAACTGAAAGTCATAATCATTGGAGAATGAGAAGAACAACTAGCTCAAACTGCTAAAAATCAGATACCAATTCAAAAAGGTACGATATTGATCCACAAAACTCAGCAGTAGACCCATATATGGATTGAAAATAGAATGCTACTATTCTGTAGAAACTTATTTTTATTAGGAGCATCTTGCATCTGCAGCGTCCTAATAAAATAAAGATTATCTACAGTTTTTAGTAAGTATCCTATTTTTATTGATTACTGTCAAAATTAGCCATAAACAAGCTAAAATAGTATCCTAGAACTATCCATTTCTGAGCATGCAAAAGGAAGTGTCAGAATCATCTAAAAGCAGAAAGAATTTATGGTTACATGCAACATGCATGAATAACATCTGGCAATCGAAAAATGATCACTCATCTTCCTCATTAATGATGCTCTGAGAAAATACTTGATCAATCCTCTCTCACCCTCTTATCAAAACACTCTGTCTTAAAAGAAGAACCAGCCGCTGAAACATTAATGAAGACTTTAACATACTTCGATTCTCACCCACATCGAAATATGAAGAAGCCGCACACTTCTTTTAAATACCTCCACTCCATGAACAAACCTCCCGTTCGAATTAATCCTCCTTCTATCTACTCCAAACTCTCCTTCGGTAAAATTCAAAATGAATCCCTCTTTCAACTCCCTGTATCTCGAACTTTCACTAGCACCACCACAGTCCAACAATGGTTATCAGGCAGCACCACACCCTGATGTCAACCAACCTTATGCCCTAACTCGAATGCAAGAGGAAAGCCTTGCATACATAGAGCTTTAAGCTCTGATTGGAGCGAAAAAGGAATAGCTACTGCAAGAACGACTTCGGGTGCTGGAATGGAGAAAGTGGAGATTATCAGACATTGATACTCTCATTCTCAACAGATCACGAATGATAGGAGAAGAAACGTTCTCTCTAAAATGGATGATGACACAAGACATTGAGGCATCACTCTCAATCCACAACATCAACAATGTCTTCCATTTCAGACTTGCTCAAGTCATTGAGAACAACACACAGAGACAAGCAACAAGAGGCCTCTTCTCCGGGGAATCATCAAGCCGAAGAAGAAGAACAGAGTGATTGGTGAATGCTACCAAAAGAGGGGGAAAGAGAGTAGGAAAACACTTTAGGATCATCTGCTAAATAAAGTGTTTAAACTCTTCTTTTGGCATCATCACAAAAGGGGGAAATTGTTAGACCCTAGATTTTGATAAACTGTTTTGATGATGCCAAAAGCTTTTGTTATCCCCCCTCTATTGTAGCATTATTATAGGTTTGGAAAAAGTAGTAGTCTTGGTTATCCTCTGCTGTAGCATCTTGAAATTGACTAGTACTAAGTAAATTATCTAGATGTGTCTTGCTCTTATTGTAGTTAACAAATAAATATAACTGGAAAAACATGAAATACAATAAGGCAATACTTTATTGCCTTAAAAGGATATCATATAAATCCAACCAGTTAAATCTATTTGTTTAAAGAAATGTGAACAACTAACTGGAACACAAAATGCAACAAGGTAATAACTTTTACCTTAATATGATTTGTTATCCTACCAGTTAAGTTGTACACAATACCTACTAAACTTCACAAACTCTAAAAGTGACAAAAACACCAATGTAAAAACTATGTACCAAATTAAACATACTGGAATTATAAAATGCAATAAGGTAAATTCTTTTTTACCTTACATGGATATTTAAATCCAACCAGTATAGTTTTATTTGGTACATAAGTTTAATCATGTCACTTTAGAAAAAAAGTGATTAATAAAATAAGTGACAAATTTTATTGTAAAATTTGTACCAAATAAATTGTACTGGAAAGAACAAAATGCAATAAGGTAATTTTATTACCTTAATAGGATATTTAAAAGATCCTACCAGTACAAAATTTATTTGTTACAAAATATTCTAAGTCACACATTTTACTACTTCACTACACAAATTGAGCAGGTTCACACACTTTACTATACGAGTGTAGTTGCAAGACAAAGCCAAGACCTAATGGCAGGTGAACAGTGAAGAAAAGGTCTAAGGTATGGGTTGACATTTCGTACGAAGCAAGTTGGCCCTCAAGCAGCACCAAAGACAATTCCTTATCCTGCTCCAACACAAGAAGACGCAAGTACAATACTTTGGACGTCTAGGATTAAATCCTCACAACCAACTGAGGAAATTAATCTACTGGAGATGCCTATAAAAATAGGCAGAAGCATGAGTTCAAAAATAAGTCATCGAGTTCAAAGCAAGTGGTTCAGTCATTACACTACGAATATCCAGCAAAAGGAAAAAGTGCTTGAACACTCTGCTTTGACTCATGCTTCACTAAGCTCTTAGACTAGATCATTCATTGTAACATTTATAGAGCTTAGGTTTTAGTTGGCGGTTAGAAACTTCGTGAATCAATTCATGTTGTTGTAAACACTTAGGAGAACAGTTGTTCGGATCCTATAGTGTGGTTAGATAGATAGAGTACCTTTTGATCCCCACTGGATCAATCGAGAAAAGTCTAAGGTTTGAGTAACTTGGAGTGGTGTTATACTCCTCGTGAAACGCCTTCAATCTAGGCCAGAGTTGTCAAGGCTAGATTGGCACTAATTGTATTGGGCTGAATACTTTAGTGGAAATCCATCTGAAATAGGGTGGGACTGGATGCAGGAGGATTACACCACCTCTGAACCAGGATATATTGTGTGTTGATTTACTTTCATACATGCAGAGCACACACCAAACACATCTCACTAAAGGATTGTAGTTTGCCAGCAGCATCCTAAGCAGTAGTCTTCATCGACTCTACTGCTTAGCCTACTGCTTAATAACTCACTCTCCTTGAGAGTGTTTTCCACTAGAAGCTGTCTTAAACTCAGAAGGTGCCTCAGCAGTACCCTGGTCTTCACCCTCCTGCTGAGCCCACTGCCCATCCATATGTGTCTTTCCAAACGCCATAACAAGCCAGAACAAAAAGCCATCCAAGAGTCATCCTACAGTTGCCTCAGCAGTAACCTGCCTACCAGCCGACTGCCAACTCAGCAGTTGCCTGCCAGTCAGCAAACTGCCTGTACAACAGTAACCTAAGCAGATACCTGCTCACCAGTCTACTGCCAAGCCTACTTCCTCTTGTAATCAGTCTAAACATCATCTAAACTAGAAAGTTATCTCACACTAAGTATAAAGAGGTTAAAAGACTTCCGCTGTGCATCTATTAATCTCTCAAAAGATTATAGATCAACTCATCTAGAGGGAAAAGTGTTCCAAAGTTGAAAAAGATTTAAAAGTCTATTCACCCCCCCCCCCCCTCTAGACTTTTACCTCTATCCGGGACCATCACAATTCTTTTACATGTGTGCGTTGTTTGTCAGAGACAACTTCTTTTGGCCATTCTTGATTTACACAAAATATGTACACAAATAGTACATTGCATGTGTACATAGATAACCAGATTGGTTTTAGCATCACATCATGACTTTTTTAAACGAATTGTATGTGTACACATGCAACAAGTGGGGGGTTTTGTGTATAATTCATGGACACTAAGAATATTTTACTTTTTTGGCATTTACTAAAACAAAAATACAGTGTAGGCATAAATAATGAGAAATTCTTTTTGTATATAGAATGTACACAATATGTGTATACAGACAATTGACGGACAATTAGGATGTTTTCTTTTGGACTGAAACTTGCTGGTCTGGTCTCATTTGATGTGGTCTAGTCTGGTTTGGTCTGATTTGGTAAATGTCTTAGTCTTGCGTATTTTATAACTATGAAAGTCTGATATGGTCTGATTTTATCTGATCTGATTTAGTTTGATCTGGATTGGTCTATTTTTGTGTAAAAATGTAGTTCTCCTTGGACAAAATGGGCGTGTATATGAAGCCTGTGAATTCGACGTTTAGACGAAACAGCGTTGCTATGAGGATCTGATGCCTTTTTCTTTCCATCCAAAATAAAAGTGACCATAAGATTCATATGTGGAGATTTTAAGTGGCCCCATCAATCAAGGGCGGAGGGCAAGCCTACAATGCTTAAATAAACATACAAAAAAATTGCAGTTTAATGTGTTTTTTAGAGGGGTAATTTGAGTTTGCACCCCATTTTATTGTCCAAATTGGACTTTGCACCCTGTTTTTAAAAATCTTTGTTTTTGCACCCCAACCCCATATGAAAAGACAAAAATGCCCCTCCACTAACAATTCTGTTGGCCTTCACCACATTCTTGATCGAGGGGCGTTTTTGTCTTTTCATATGGGGTTGGGGTGCAAAAACAAAGACTTTTAAAAACGGGGTGCAAAGTCCAATTTGGACAATAAAATGGGGTGTAAACTCAAATTACCCCTTTTTTAGAAGAATATTACTAAAATAAACTTATTTACATAACTATTCATTATTACAACGTAGTGTTGTGGTAACTTAAGTTCAAAACTTGAACATGAATTACTATGATTTCGTTACTACTTTAGTAACTAATCATATTTTTGTAACACATCTTTATTTTAGTCATATTTATGTAATTATTTCTAGTTTAATTCGTTGCTATAAAAATTAATGTTCCATTTGGCAGCCCATTTTTAGATTATTCGTCTTATTAATCAACATCAACATTTTATTAAATACGCCGTAACTTTAAATTTTATGCATTGAATTGTATAATAATCAAAATAAGTAAAATTACATTTATTTTTCTGGCTAAAATTACAATCTAGTGTAGATCCCTTTACGCCAATCATTATTGAGTTCAACTACTTTATGATATATGTGGTAACTTTGCATTTGTAACCCTGTTTATGTAGAACCTACAACTTTATTTTCGAGTTGATTTGCTAAATTCTTACTACTTCCGAATTGAGACATTCTAGTGCTAAAACAATTAATTAATTTGTGATAAATTGGTCCCCTTTTTCACTTTCTTGCTAAATCAAGGTTTGAAAGCCACATAATAATTCATCTTTGGCTTATAAGGAAGACTTCATCTTTAGCCTCTTTTTCTTGTCCTCTATGTCATTATACCCCCTTTCGCTTTCTTGCTCGGGATATAGAGGAATACATTGTCTTGTTGATTGATATTGAGATTTTGATTCATTTCTTCTTTTTTATAGCTTTGGTTTTTTGTTCTTTAGCTACTTTTTTCTTCCTCAATTTCTTGCAAATTGTCCAGAAATTACTAACCAAATACTGAAGAGGAATCATGTGGTATTCCTCTGAAATTCCAGAAAATTGGAATCAATCGGAGAATTTTCATGCCATCTTAATTTGTTGCAGGAATAGGGATCCCCTTAAGAGAAGACTTAGGATTGCAGGAATACAAAACCATTGGAGTTGCTGGAGACATTAGCCACATATACGATAGTTCCATTTTGTTTCAAGTTAAATTAGTTTAATTTGAGCTTTGTATTGTTGAGATTAAATGACATGTAGATTAATCTTTTAATAAACATTCTAGCTTCGTGTTGTGGTACATTATTGGCTAGTTGGAAGAACCTTAATCTGGATTTCACTTGCATAATAACATATGCCCTTTTACTGTAATCAAATTTATTGTCAAGTTGTATTTTTTGTTACGAAATCATGAAAGTATTGCAACTTACTTAATTGCATTTAAATAATCCGCTTAACGATATACAAAAACTTTAAATTAACTGAATCAAACATATTGTGATTGTCAATATTTCATATTTGCACGTAGTGGCAATATACTCACCTTGCCTCTAATGGTATTTTGATTCACTGGATCATGGTTGCTTCTAATCATTATTTGAGCCAATATTATTTAGCTGCTTCAAAATATGTTTTGAGACAACATAACATGGTTGCCTCAAATGATGTTTGGGACAAGATAATATGATTGTCTCAAATGATGTTTTGGGATAACATAATATGGTTTCCTCTAAATGTGTATCATTTAGAGTCAAATCCTTGGTTGCCTCTAAATATACTTTTAGAAGCACCTATCATTTTGCAACAGAGTTATTAGAGGCAACCAATAAATTGCCTCTAATAATAATTGTTTTATGCCGCCTTTACAAACCATTTTTGTTAGAGTGAGAATTAATCTTTTATTTCCTTTAACCTTTTTTTGACAAATATAAATATCTAAATTATATTGTGTTTATATATTCCATAGGGGGTATACATATATAGAGGTTGATAATGTCATAATTTTATTATGTATTGTTTCACTTTTAACTAGTTTTATTGATTATGGTTAGAAAATTACACATTTTTGGTGTAATTAGTTTATTTTCCTAGATAGATGTAATTTGTTTAGATTAGGATTATTCTGAGCTTAAAACAGGTCAAGATCATCCAAAGGATCAAGCTTGGACCCCAAAAGATCAAGGAAAGTGCAAGGGACAAGATAAAAAGAAGATTGAGAAAATATTTCATATACCCGGTCGGGTATAGGCAACACCCGATCGGGTATTGAGTTGATTCGGGTGTCAAAATCAGAATCTGGAGAGACAAAAAAACGTGCAGGATTTTAAAGATTTGGCTCATACCCGACCGGGTATGTCTAGAAAAGTGATTTTCCGAGAAATTGCCACCTCCAAACACCTGTAAATACTAAATACACTCCTTTTCCTTCACAATAAAATCATCCCTTCTTAGCTTCTTCCATACTCTTAAGCTCAGTTTAGAATAGCATTTCTATTATATTTTATAACATGTTTAGTCTCCAAATGAGGAGCTAAACTCCCATTTCTTGGTGTTGCTCTTGAAGCTTGTTGATTATTAAAGTTGTGAGTTATTTTCTTAACTTCTTCCCTTGAATATTAGTTCTTCCCTTAATCTATCTATATATTAATGTTGGGGAGTGTTGCTAAGATGACAATTAGTTAACATCTCGACATTAATTATAACTACAAACGATCAACGAACCGATAGTTAATCGTTGATTGTTTCACAAGTAAGTAACTTCAGTTTATTAATGCACGGTCGTGGTTAATAAACTTAAGAGGGATTAATTTTGTTGGTTAAACCAAAACCATTGTGTTCTATACTTGACTAATAGTAAGGGTTATTAATGAACGGTCGTTGTTAATAACTACCCTCGATGAATTGGATATACTCCTCGATTGAGTATTCGAGAGGGGATAAGTTATAGACATAACAATGATCGACTAAAATATATCAACAAGTGGAAAGTAGCAAGACCAAGTTCTTTTTATCTTTGAATTAAATCTCATTTAAGTTGTTCATTTTATTGTTTAATTAAATTAAAAATCATTCAACCATAAAACCCCCCTTTTATTTACTAGTTAATTGAAAAGAGAATTATTCATTTCCTTGTAGATACGAACTATACTTCACTATAATATGTATTAGTGCTAGTATTGAATTTATTTTGACGCACTGTGACAAATGCACGTCAGAGGCAAATGAGAGGGTTGGGGAGCCCTAGTCCCTAGCAAACTTAAACACATGTTAAACTTATCATTAAAACAATTAAAATTCTACATGTATATGAACTCTGTTAATAATATATATAGCCCCAAATCCCCCAATTATATACATGACCAATATTTGAATATCAATTATTAACTAAATATATTCTAACATTCTCCCACTTGATCATATGATCCTAGCTATATTGATGAAAACTTAAATTGCGCTAACTTGGGCCAATTCAACTAGTAAAATAATTTCAATCATGCTTATTTTTATTATTACACAACTCAATTGAACAAATAAAAAGTTACATGTTCGCAAAAAAGTTGATTCATAAAGATAATAAGCTAAAATATGGTTATCAAACGAGCTCATATAAGTGACATTTTTATCTGTGACGACTTGTTGGAGCTAGTTGTTGTTCGATTGGGTCAGAAATTGTGTGCTAATAATATTCTTACTATGACCTTTTTCTAATTCACCTGTATATCATGATTATACCTTATTATTATTATAAAAAACTTGTGCATTGGGTTTTCTCTTTTATCGGATAAGATTTTGTAACCATTTAGATATGAGTCTTTACTTAATTACCTAGTACGGAGTATGTCTTTCTAATTATCCCGCTGACTCTCCATGGTGATCATATGTATCATTTACTTTTCTTTCCATTATATTTTACATATAATACATCTGGAGGATGATAACTCTCATTCCCTTGCACTATTCTACATTAACTTCAATTTCAAAATTCAACTTCATATATGCATTATCTTTATTTCGAATGTTGATCGGCTTCATCCAATGTTAAGCCTTTTATTTTCCTTTGTATTTTGCAAGATAATTGTTGCATTAGTTAAGCCCAAAAGAATCGCATAGGCCAATAAACCCATCTCATAGATAAGAATATTTTATTATTGTTGGGTTAATGGCCCAATTACAGGATCAGCCCATTAATCTCTTCCTCAGACGAAAGTCCAGGCCCATCGAGATCAACATGCCACAACGCACGTCGAGATAAAGCTTCAGTAATCACGCCTCAAAGGCCCAAGGCATGGAGACGTACATCGCCACCCATGGTCCGCAGCTCAGGGAGATCCAATAAAGGGGCTAACCAACATATTCTATGCAAGGGCCAGGCTACGCACGGTCCACAACCCTTTGCAGTATTACCACGGGCAGGCCCCAATCCAAGGGGGACGCTCGTCTCCACAAAATGGGCGGGAAACCCGGATTCTGGCGGGAAGTGCATTTAATGCAGAAGATTTGGTGGTTGGAGCATCGACCACTCACAGCCCTCCACATCAGCATAACCAACTGCCCATTGGTGATATAAATAATAGCATTTATTTCATTGTAAAGGGTTAGCAACTTATCTGCCTTAGCACTCTAGCTTATTCTTAGCTTATTACTCGCAACTCTTCTACTGAGGTGTAAGATGAACAACATCCGGCCTTCGCAAGCGTATTGTACCGAGGGTTTATTAGATCTTAATAATATCCGGTCCTTTTACTTGCTTATCATTTCTTAGCCCATCTTACTTGCTTAGATCGAATATTCATACATACGTAAAATATCCACTCGATATCTTTGGGCTTACGTGTTGGACCCGAAGGTTGAAAGAATAAACCTCAACAATTATGTATAGCTCAAATATAAAAAAGAATATATTTAACTTGTTTTGATGCTCTTGATATTAAAATCTCAAATCAATCATCGACCTTTCTAATTTAGTTCATTATTAACAAACAATGCACACACATGTACTTCATGTCATATTCCAGATTTAAGATCATTTGTACCATTCTATCTATTAAGGAATAATTCATTTAATCTTCGACTATGATTCTCTCCGTCACATTTTGGTTGTCTTGTTTTTTTATAGTTTTCCAAAAAATAATGCCTTGTTTATTTTTTTTTAAAGGAAACCTTCATGTCAAACCTCAACTATAACTTTTACTTTTAAACCACTTTATTAACAATTGTGTCAAACTAAAACATGACATCAAAATGGGACATAGGCAATGATCATATACTTCTAGAATGTAAAATAAAACATTCTTTCATTTACAAATATTAAAACAAGTTGTTCAAAAGAATTTTCATGTCATAATAATCTAGTAAGTTTTCAAATTATTTATAAGACAATATTAATATTTTTTGTTAAGTCAAAATGGATATTTAGCTTTAGGCATACATAATATTGGTTAAATAATAAATACCAATACTTATATTTTGTTATATGTAAGATTTTAGAAATCCGCGTTAACCTTAAAGAATGTCCATTTCTTTAGTAATTTTGTCATCCTAATTTTTCTTCTATTATCACTTGTAAATATTAAAATTAATGATTTGTGAAACTTATCATGTGAAAAACATGTTTATTCTTTTAAGGTTGCCTGCACAACTAATTGATCTATGTATGTTCAGTTAGGATTAAAACAAATTGATTCCCACTAAGTGTGTTCCCCCAGCCCATTTCAAACCCACAAAAAGAATAACCTACAATTGGTTGCGTCGACCCAAATTGTCCCATTTGATAGCTCTACTCAAAGTTTTACTATATTATTTTCTATGTCAATCATGACAAACCAATTTGTGATAGAACAAGTTTCTCACTTAGATTATTCAAATAAAGTTAGATTCTACAAACTAGTTTACAACTCACTCACTTAATCTTTAATTAATTCTAAATGCCCTTCAGTTAAATAAAATTAGATTTGAAAATGCCCTTTTCATTTTGCACTCATTAATCATCTCTTATAACCTTTCTTATATGGGAATGTTTCCCAACCACCAAAAGTAGAAGTTTTGCAAGTGAAGCATCCTGCAATGATGGTTCATGATCTAATGATAGTGGCGGGGCACCTAAGCGATAATGGCGATGGAGTCATTGTGGTTCTCTTCGCCGGTCCTCTTTACAAATCTCCTACATCAATGTCTATAGCAGGTAGTAGCTCTGCGTGACTTCACTGTCCCTTCATTTTTGTTAGTTTCACTCTATATTGACATTTTATTAGAATATCCTTGCCCGTCACCCCAATTTCGGATTCAGCCAAAGCTCCTCCAAAGTCTCTTTCCCCCCTTCCGGATACAATCCTATCCTAGATATCACCCTCTCATAAAAAATCCATATGTCACCTTATAATTACCCCTTCCATTTCTACCTCACATAATGTCCATAGGGAATAACATCAGACGGTGCAAAACGATTGCATCCAGCCCGTGTAGGGTTTCTTTTGCCCTCTTAGAGTTCCTCAAAATACATAGAGAAAAAAATGGTCATACAAAACCTTATAAATGACTTCCAATACCACTAAAATTACTTTTATCTAGTGTCACAAACTGTCTATGGGATTTTCCAATCATCTTAGTCACCCTACCTGTCGTAGGTCAATTTGAGGAGATTGTGAATTTGGACCCAAAATCAATAGTGATACAGAAACAATCTATACATCATCAAACAACTACGACCTTAGCATAATTGGCATCGGCCAAACTCATTCTTTTGGTACCATCCTTAGATCAACTTGGTGATAAATCTAGAACATATACATATTCTCCCAATCTCTAAATATTGATACCCCTCCTTGGATGCCACACATAAACCATCGTATCTTGGAGTAAAAGGAAAGTTATCCAATTTGTCTGATAGCAACTGACCTACAACTCAAAGATAACCATCACTTCCGCTCCTGTGTTTTATCCCCCGACGTTGAACCCCTCTGCTTCTCTTTTAAGATTAACATTATGACATATAAATAAATCCTCTAATGATACTGAGGACCCCCGTCGTACTAAACCACCATACAGTGATCAAAGATCAAAAGAAATAATGATGAACACAAAATAAAAAAATCTCATTACACAAGACACAAAATTTATACAAATGGAAAGATGTTTTATACAAAATTTATATATTAATACGGAGCTTTTATGTGTTGTTGGTTTCATATGAGTTTACACTAAATTACTGAGAAACTATATTATAATCCCTCCATCACAAAATATCGTTAGTTGTGTTGGCATGTTCTTTGGAAAATCTACTTTTAAAAATTGATTTGAACCTAATTTCTTTGGTCTTTCAAGATGGTTAGATGAATAAAGTAACAACCCGGACTGGAGATGCCAAAACAATTAAAATTTAATTTCTTACATGGTATATTATATAAAAATATAATTGTTTCATAAGTTAGGAATATGACATGCAATTAGAGATTTCTAATGATTATTGATGAGATTGGTTCCATTGTATGGAAGGTTGATTGCTATTGGCGTTTCTAGATTTATATTTTTCTTCAAGCAAGAATTAGAACTTTTCAAGACTTGTCCATTTTGATTGCAACTTTCTAATCTAATATGGGATTGGATAAATTTGTTTGGTATATAAGTTATCACAACACTACGTTGTAGTAATGAATAGTCATATTTATGTAAGTAAGTTTTATTTTAGTAATATTCTGGTAAACCCTCATATACATTTAAGTCCGTTTGTTATATATGTGTAGGTTTGATATAGTATAACCTATTCTTATTTGATGTTATGTGTATCTTTATTATTAAAACACACTTCTATTATCTTTGTTGAAGTATTATTAGTTCATACATTTTTTGCGATCGCAACACTTTGACTTTTGAGGATATAAATATCTTATTTTGACCACACTTATCCATCAACAAAAAATGCATTTAATTAATTTAAAATATTACAAGAGTATAAAGATTCTCTTAATGTTAGTTTTCAAAATATAATTTCTTATTTAGTAATAAATGCACAATTTCTTATACTACATATTCATTCATATTAAATATTATATTAATGATCAATATCATCATTGGTCAATGTAAAAACCAATCTATTGCAACTAATGAAGAATTTTCTCAATAAGTCTAAGTACGCTTTTCTCAAATTTGATTAATGTAACAAGAGAAATTGTACAATAAACTCAATGACTGTATCTTGTTCATGTAGACAAATTAAAATATGGAAATTGAATAATTTAAACCTAAATAAATGATGTAAATATGAAATAGGAACAATCAAATGCGTGATAGTTTGATTTAAAAGAATTTTGTTTTTAGGAATTGGGAAAATTTTACAAATAGTTTCAAAACATGACAGATTCCCAAAAATAAGACTGGCAGCAACTCGTACGACTTAAGTTATTTGAAGTGACAATTATACCCACCATACAAGCTACAGGACAACCGGCGAATCCACCTGCTCATCTCCAGCGAACCAACGAGTGCATTCGAGATCTGCACATTCGCCTCAAACATCTTCACCTTGTCGAAGCTATTACCTTTCAGACCCTTCACCACACTGCAGGGTGGGCTGGGCAGCAACTGGTGCGAGGACATGATCCACCAGTTCACTCCCACGCTCCACCCCTTTCATGCCGCTCCCATCGTCATCACCAAAATCAACAATCCTTCTGTGTGACCCATTTAATTTGGAACAATAATCAATTCCAAAAACCTCTTTTTCGATCTCACTCTTTCTTGGATATGATGGAATCTCAATCAACATGGCTGCTGGAATGTATTTTTATTTTCTCCTAGACCATACACAACAGGGGATGTGGAAAACTAAACTATTGTCTTTTAATGACATCTAATTTATAAATGACTTGTTGCTAATATATCAATAAACTTCATGTGCTTCACATAAGGCCATAAGGGAGTTTTTCATACTTTAAATATTTTGGTCAAAAGAGATATTTGTTGAGAAAATAATACTCCGTATATTGAAATCAGACATTAATTATACAATACAAGTCAATAACTAGACAGTAGGTAGACAATAAACATATATAGTCTTAGTTGATCCTTACAAATTGAATGTAAATCTATAACATAAAATACGATGATAACACATTTAAACACTAATAAATTCCATGACAGTAAAAGTTATTCCTTATATCTTTTTCATTAAATATCCATAATCCGAATCACAACAAGAAAAATAAACTAGTCGTAAACATTTGTGATGTAGAAAAGTTCGTATAGGTTACAGATCGATATTAAACTAGTAATAAAGGTGTACAATTAAAACGCGTGAGATACCAATGGTTACGGATCCATATTAAGTCGAAAATTTTAGTGACACATGACGAAACATAGTTAGAGTAGTACTAGTAAGAATAAGTGGGATGCTAAGTATAATTTGATATAGACAGTGTATATAAACAAGCGAGATAGTCATTAACCACACAGTAAACAGACATTAATTTTGAATATGTCTGCTACTTAAGTATGACAACCAAGAGTACATCAATTGAAATGCCAAAAACTATGACAATTAACATAATTTTCAATGCCAACAAACTGTGACAATTAAAAATAGCGAGAGAAAAAAGTATTAATTCTTTTAAATGTTATTCCGGGAAATACAAATTTGAAATCATAGAATATTATAAAACTAGAAACTACAGACCGGGATAGGATTCTTGCAAGTACAAGGGACTCCCCACGACGATACCGAAGTGTCAACAATTTTAAAACCTAGGAAGTTTCTAGTAAAACATCCCATAAGGTAGTATCTCTAAGTTTGAACCAGCAACTTTATATCTTCTTCATCCGAGAGTAAAACGTCATCCCCGGAGGGTGTGAAATACACTAGTTGCATTCCCTAAGTAGTATCCATGTAGTTCTGAAACAGACCGGTCCAGTTTTTTTTTTTTGGGGGGGGGGCACTGGTTTGTGGTTATTGACTTTTGTCAAACACTTTATATGCATCAGTTGAACCCTCGACTTTAGCAAGTTCTTGGACCACAACCGGTTGTACCTGGTTCATCAAAAAGATGATCAAAGAACTGTATGAAGTAGAAAAATTAAAAATTGACATTGGAAAGTAAAAAAAGATAAGAGAAACGCTTTGAACTGCAATTTCAAGGTCAGAATGAGAACTCAAATTTAAAAATGACAAAAGTGATACAGAATATATAAATGAAATTTGTTTATACATGAAAGCATTAAACAACAACAAATTTTTAGAAAAAATGTAACAAAACTTACATATCAGACAAGTGCAGGCATTAAATAGTCCTTAAACAACTACAGAGAGACATTAAAATCCAATAAAAGGAAGTATTTGAAATTTAGAACATAACATGTGACTTCTAAAAGAAAAATATGTACTTTCTAATCTGGAACATATAATTTCCAGAAAGCATCTATGCACGAACCGTCCAGAGGCAACCATCATCAACACAAACAATATGCAATACTTTGGGGTTTGACGTCTTTGTCTTAAATCGGAAATGATGTGTGATTGCAAACATCTTTAAATCATAATCTAAAGAGTTTTATTTATATATAGCACGTTTGACTATACGAGTATGATGGAAGTGAGAAAGAGCTTCAAAATGAGGAAAAACACACAAAGAATCGAAATGGCAGGCTGGATTAGAACTGAGAGCTTGACTTGAAGAACACAATTAAAGCTGCAACAATATTGCTATGAATGATTAAATTGTGTTTTGAATCTTTATTGGAAGAGGGATGTATGTCTTCTAAGTTCATCGAATCAAGACATATAGGACTTAAATGATTAAAACCAGTTGACTAATCAAGTGATCAATTTGTTGACACACAAGTGAATTTGTTGCTGCAACATCGAGATCAATTTGAATAAACATGGCAAACAAATCTTTTTGTTGATCAGTCATCAGTGGAGAGTTGGTAGAGGCATTGAGATCAATTGCAGAATATTCAATAGAGGTATGGTTATTGATGCAAGCAGAGACCATAAACAACTCAACATACAAAGGAAACATAGCAAAAAACAAAGGAACCATAGCATAATCAGGGCGAACTCTTTCCAAAGCCAAGTAAAATTCCACAAACAACACGAGTAAATAAATCGCACAAACAAGATGATCAATAAACAAATATGAAGTACAAAGAAACAGAAACATGCGTTGGAAAGTAGAAACAAGGGAGAGAAACACCAAATTGCAATTTTAAGGTCAGAATGCAAATTAAAACTTGAAGATGACAAAATTCATATAAAATATAGTATAAATGAATTTCAATGATACATCAACTGTAAGAACTTTATTAAAAATCAGAATCAAACTTACCAAAAATTGCAGAAAACTTGTGCAGCGCATGAAGGTCGATGATCAACTAAATGATGCTTCGGAACAATTAATGGAGCATACGAGGTCGATTGAAACTGAAGAAGTGAGATCGGATGATTACAAAGAAGAAGATCGTGAGCTTGGATGATTATAGAGATGAAGAACGGAGGAAGAAAAAAAGGTCGTTGCTGAAGAGATCTCGCTGTGAAAAGTTTTCATTATAAAGTGGAGGGTAAAAATGGAAATTAAAAACAAGTTTTTCTAAAACAGATGTAAATAAATCTTAATAAACTTTGTATGTTTTGGTTTTACCTGCGGCAATGTCCTCTTAGGAATTTCCATTTCATTTTAATTATGTTTGCATTTTGCAAACACAAATAAGCTAACACATACTTACCCGACCCGGCCATACCCTACCTAGTACCGCAAATTATACTGTGGGATCGGCCCACCTTGCGCATGGTGTGCCGATCCCAAACGGTACCGTTTTGGATAATAAAATCAATCATCATCGGAGCTCCTCCTAAAAAAATCTCAGGCTCTTCACCAGCGGAGTTGTTACGGAAAGGGTGTCACTCGACTGTAAAGGATAGGTTGAAGGACTGAGCCGAAATTGGGGGCCCTGCTTTCCATCGTGAAAATATCTATAAGCTTACTGCTCAATCCTCTGATCTAGCTATGGTTTCATTGAGTTCAGGAGTCTGCTAGTTGCTAGGTCTTCTTCAATTGTGCACTAGTTGCCCAAAACACATAAAAGCATCGTAATCCCCTCTAGATCCCTCAAATTCCTCCCCAATAAATGTATATGATCGAATATCTGCTATAACTAGCTAGTTCATCCTTCAATTGTGCACCGTAGCTTAAATTCTTCACTATGGATTAGTTCTTCAGTGAAACGATGAGTTGGCTCTTTATTGTCCCATTGAGCCGTCCCTTACAAAGTTACATTTCTAATAAAATGATTTACATTTTCATTTATATCAAGTTACATATTTAATAGCGTGAGTTACACTTCAACTTTCATCAGCAGGTTACATTTTCGTATACGTGATTTACATCTTTTTAGAAGCGAGTTACATCTTTTGAAGCGCGAGTTACATTTGTAAAAACATGAGTTACATAAAAAACAACCCCGGATATTCAAACAAAAAATGATTTTTTTAAATCCTTTATCAGGTCATGATATTAAAAACCAAAGATATTCACGGTTTACATAAAGTAAATAAAGTAATTGTGCAATTAAACCCTCTTTTTCATTGTTTACATTGAAATCAATGTTTTTTCTCATAGTATGTATTTGATAAGTTACATTTCGAATGAACTTGAGTTATATTGATCAATAATGTGAGTTACATATCTTTACATGCGAGTTACATCATTCATACTACTGGGACAAAAAAAAATTTCTATACACGCGTGTACTGTTCACATGTTACTCTTCACGTATTTTTTTTTAAATTGTGCAAAATTACGTCGTTTTGGGCGTGGGAACACGGAACTCATGGTAATACCACGGTATACGAACTCACGTACTACCGAAAATCTGAATGTTTGTAAAAGGCGCACCCTGGTCGTTTCTTCCTCGTCTTTCGGTGGAAGTCTCCAACCCTAATCCTTGCTCTAAAACAACGACCCCTTCTTAAAGCTCAAATCACAAAGCACCAACCTTTGCACGATTGTTTTCCGATGGACTCTCAGGCAAATGATCTGTTCGACACTGCGTCTCAGCCAGACACAAGCAATGACGCTTACACCTTCGTTGAGTTCAACACCCAGGGCGAAGAGTACGACTACCCAGAGTTCCAAGAGCTTTCTCAGCCCATTCGATCTTCGGCATGGCCCACCCCCTCTGATTCTTTAGTTTCCGAAACGCCTGATAGGCCTCCCTCCCCCGATACATCGCCTTCCAACAAGTCCCGGCAGGGTGGTGGGAATGGGCCCGGCGGTAAAAACAGCGTTAATGGTGGAAATCAATCTGCTGCTTTTGATGCCTTGGCAGCCGGGATGAGCGGCCTGAATTTTGAGGAGACTGGGGATGATGATGGTTTTGAGTTCGGGAAAGGGGATTTTTCTGTGGAGCATGCTTGCCGGTACTGCGGTATTTCAAACCCAGCTTGTGTTGTTAGGTGCAATGTTCCCTCATGTCGCAAGTGGTTCTGCAATTCAAGGGGGAATACTTCTGGTTCACATATTGTTAATCACCTGGTAAGTTTGGTGTCATATACTGTTTTCCTTGTGAAAGCGTTTATCATTGTTTCAATTGTACCGAGGGTATGATTTTTCAGGTAATTGATACTTGAGTATTGGTGAAACGGAAGAGTATATTTATTTTCATGGGTATACTTGGTCAGTTGAGTAGGGGTCCTCTTATAGTTTGTAATGTACAATCAGTGTTTGGTAGTTTTGGTTTCACTAACCATAAGAATAAACAGAAAAAGATAGAATGAGTTTAGTAATATGGTACTCCGTATGGATTAGTTTTGTAGAGAAACATTGGAATTGGTCTAACTTCTTGAAGTAATTCATTAGTAGATAAACATTGTAGCGGTAGGTTGCATTTACATGCTGTTGAACAGTGGTATCTTGTAGTACTAAATAGTATGGGGCTTTGAATTGGTTATAGTAAATCATTGGAGAAAAGTGTTCATCACTTTCTCAAATCGGGCGAAGTCCAGTTGTAAAAAACATTGTGATAATCTCTGAATATTTCAGCTTATGGGTAGGGTGTATAAGGAAACTGGTGCACTCGCTGAACGGTTTGGGAAAAGATGGACTATGATCATTAATCATTTGTAATTTGTGTTGTAATCTGAAATTTGTAAGTACAGAATAGACTCAAGTAAATTTTATGAACCCCTTTAGTATATAAAAAGGCATCCCGGTGCACGAAGGCATCCCCACAAGGTGAGGGTCTTGGGAAGGGTCCCAACACAAGAGTGTATAAGGGGCAATACTCCAACCTGTGACCTCTCGGTCACATAACAACACCTTAACCGGTGCACCAAGGCTCCTCTTCAACTCCTTTAGTATATCAATTCTGGAAATTGTGGCCCGTAATATGTACTTAAAACAAGCTCAAGTAAATTTCATGAACTCGTTTGATATACTAGTATGAGTTTTGGAAGGATTAGAAATACTCTTGTTTTGGCTGTTTGTCATGTTCACTTATTACACAATACACATTAAAAAATATTCCACTTTTGGTTAATAAGTATTAAGTATTCCAGTTGATTTTCGCTTGATATGTGGTCGCAACGACCAAAAATGGGAAACATTATAGCCATACATCAAAGATGGAAAACGTTAAAGTTGTGGATGAATATTGGGAATGACTTATTAGTCGACTTTTGAGACCAAAACTTTAAATCTTGCTGTACATATTATCAATGATTAATTGATAACTTCTACCTTTGGCTTAACCAAGGTCTAAACAGAAGTATTTGTCATTTTCTAAAGAATTACATAGAAGTACAACAACAACATCTAAGCCTTAGTCCCAAAAGAGTTTGGGGTTGGCTAACATGAATCGACGCATGAAATCGGAGCTAAAAAGATAAGAAAGATAAAAAGGTAACACAAAGATAAAATATATATATATATATGAAAGATAAAGATAGAAATGATAAAAATAACAAGGATAAGGAAATGTCAGATAAAAATTATAAAGAACTTAAGAGAGATAATGAAGATAAAAAGATAAAAAAGATTAAAAGAGATCAATCCTCCACAATAAAATTCTCCCTCCACTTTACTCTCTCCAAAGGAATACTCTCATCCAACTCAAGAACAAGCATATCACTCATGACTCCTGTAAAGAATTACATAGAAGTGATAGAACAAATTTCATCTCAACCATCGTTGGGAAAAATGTAGAAGGGTTTTCAATGATCGTTTTATGTTTTCATTTGTGTACATACTACATACACACTAGGCATAGAAGTACTACTCAAGTATAATAACGATTTTAAATAAATATGAGTGGTTGGCTGTACTTCTTTATTCTGGTAAGCGTGATTAGTAGTCTTATACACAGATTTATAGATGTATACGACAAGCTTTGTCCCTGGCTAATATAGGCTAAAAGTGACTGACTTATTCTTCTATAGTTTTATTTCATGTGCACACTAGGTCTGGGAGGGGTAGCACTGAATTAACAAGATGGTAGGAGGGAAACATGATTGGGGGGTTGTACTCTGTGCTGTTAAGCATGGCAGGTTTTGGTATATGGGAAGACAAAGACAGCAAAGTGAGATAGAGAGGGAATATTTGGGGAAGGAAAAAGGCTTAAGATAGTGGTAGCTTTGGCTTTGTGCGCCTTTTCTCCTAAGCCACTAAAATAGAGAAGAAAGTTTTTGGTTATGTGAAAGTATTAAGGAAAACATACAATGCTTCCTAAGGGTGTATTATCCCATATTGGTTAGATAAGTGTTCAGGACTTCAAGGCTCTCACTTCTGAGTTCTCAATTCTTTGTTAATCATATAAAAGAATTGGATTTGCCTTCAGTGCACGCAAGCAAGGTTGTTAAACTTGAGATCTTAGCACAGATCAGAAGGGCTACAGGAGATTGTAATTTGGGGATTGTATCTTGGATCGTAAGATCCTAGAATCAAAGCTGATATATATATATATGTATATGTATATGTATATGTATGCATATATACTTACTTTTAAACCTCTATTTATTCACCGAATTTATTCACCAGATTAATATTAATTTGAGCTACAAAGCCTACAATAGCAAGAGCAATCTTAGCCTCATAACTCTAACATGCAATTTCTAGAGACTAAAAAACTACTGGAATACTAATGAACTTAGAATGAAATAGAGAAAGGTGTAGACATGATTATAGTTGATTGCCCCCTTAGTTTAAAAAAGTGTGCCTCAAAAGCGTGAGGCGCAACTATTCACTCCGTCCCGCTAAGATTGTCCCAGACACTATTCACTTTGTCACCACAAATCACTCTTAATCCCTTATTTTATATATCAAATTCTTATCAAAATTGATTCTGGTTTTTGCGACCTTGTAAAGCTTTTAATATAGTTTCTGAATATGTTTTTTTTTTCTAAAAAATAATTTGAGTGCGGGAAGGGATCTGTTTGCTTTATCGTCGGTCAAGCATCGTTAACTGAATTGTCCCAAACATAGTGGGACGGAGGTAGTATATAACAATTATACTCCCTCCGTCCCAGGGAGAAGTTCCCGGGTTGACTTTCACACATATTTAGGAAATAAAGTTACTGAGGGGTAAATTTTACTGTTTGACACTGTTTTGACACTGTTTGGCACTGTTTTGCACTGTTTGACACTGTTTTGATGTAGGATAACTTTCCATTTAGGGAAATGAGAACTTTTTGTTGGGACTACCAAAAAAGGAAAGTGGGAACTTCTCCTTGGGACAGAGGGAGTACTAAATATCATCATCATCAGTACCCCAGTGCCACAAAGGCTCCCACCTACAGTGGAGTAAGGGGGGTCGGATGTACGCAGTCTTACCTCTGTACTAATGCGCAGAGAGACTGTTTCCAGATGACCCATAGTGAAAATCACGTCGAAAATTGCATGGACTAACTGCTGCTTCATAACAAAGAAGCGCAGACAGTTTAGTGAGCCATTTTGCTTTATTCCATCATATTCCCAAGCCAAAAAAGTAGTGAGTCTTTGGCTCCATTGCAAATGATGGAAATAACAGTTATACTACATATATGAAAGCTTAATATTATGAACAATTTACTATATGGTAGTTCATTATATTAATAGTTTAAAAATCAGTATTAGCCATTATTTATAACAAATTATTAAAATTTACTTTTAACTGTATATATAGTTTATTATTGAGTATAAAACAGTTATATTTGACAGTTTATTATTATTAACAAGGACAATATAACAGTTCATTAAAACAATTGTTATTAATGTTTTTAAAAATTAATTAATATTAACAGATTATTACTCCGTATATAACAATTCTTTTCCATCATTTGCAATGGAGCCAAAGACACTATTTTTTTTGCTTGGGAATATGATGGAATAAAACAAAATGGCTCACTAAACTGTCTGCTTTGTTATGGAGCAGCAGTCAGTCCATGCAATTTTTGATGCGATTTTCACTATGGGTATCCGAAAACAGTCTCTTCGTGCTTTAGTACAGGGTAAGGCTGCGTACATCCAACCCCCTCCTTACCCCATAGTAGGTGGTAGACTTTGCGGCACTGGGGTAATGATGATGAGATTATTATATAACAATCATTTAAAAGTTACTCTTGAGAATGAGGATGTCAACAATGATGAATCCCCCATGAATTGGCATTAATATGTTTCTTGCTACAGGTTGAATAAATGTTTTGTTTCTCCCTTGACTGATTTTGGTGTTTATTAAGCTTGTTTAATGGCTGAAGGTATTTTTGTGATCTTATATTTTTTTTGGGAAAAGGGCTTTATAGTTTCGCCTGCCTTCGCCTCGTTCCCTACACTTCTTGTCTCGGGTAGATTTACCTAAAATGCCTCATGCCACCTCGCACCTTTTAAAACTAAGATCGTCCCATCATCAGAGTAAAAATTAACCAGACATAAGCAACAAAGCTTAGATTCCAGGCCTGATTTCATATTTATCAGCTTCCATTGGATGGATGTACGGAGACGGTTACTGAGTGAGTGAGTGAAATGCATGAGTACTATTTGTGGACATATTTATGGTCAACATGTAATCCAATCCGTGCTTTACTGTATGCATCTACAGGTACGTGCAAAACACAAAGAAGTGTGCCTTCATAAAGATAGCCCTCTTGGAGAAACTATTCTCGAGTGCTATAATTGTGGATGCCGAAATGTCTTTCTTCTAGGATTCATCTCAGCCAAGACAGAGAGTGTTGTCGTTCTACTCTGCAGGGAACCCTGTTTAAGTGTTAATGCATTGAAGGATATGAACTGGGACCTGAGCCAGTGGTGCCCCCTAATTGATGACAGATGTTTCTTACAGTGGCTTGTTAAGGTTTTAATAATCTTGTGACTAATTTTGTTTTTGAAATTATATCTCGACATTATATTGGCTAGTAATTATGATGGTATCTACTTTTGTTTCCGTGGCAGGTCCCTTCTGAGCAGGAACAGTTGAGGGCACGACAGATCAGTGCTCAGCAAATAAACAAGGTTGAGGAATTGTGGAAGACTAACCCTGATGCTACCCTTGAGGATCTTGAGAAGCCTGGTGTGGACGATGAACCTCAGCCTGTTGCCTTGAAGTATGAAGATGCTTATCAGGTGTGCATATGTAGTTATAATTCGTAGATAATTTCTCAAGAAGCATTTATTACTGGATATATTTAGTGTTCTTTTCTGAGATTTATGATGATTCTATCTCCTTGCAGTATCAAAACATCTTTGCGCCACTAATCAAACTTGAGGCAGACTATGATAAGGTCTTCCTGCTATTCTATCTTCTTTATTGATTGGGGATGGTGGTTCCAACTTCTAGGAGTTTTTTATATGTTCAAATTTCTTTCAATCTCCATTTTGCTCCTCATACCACTCATTCCACCTTTATGCAAGATTTAGAGCCTGTTGGGTAACATTAAAATTGGCTGAATCAGCTGATTCTGCTGATTTATGAAAAAATTACGTTTAAAATATTTTTATTAATAAAACAGAAAAAATATATGAAAAATTGCTAAAAGATCCTCTATAGTAACTTCAACCAATACAACCAAAAAGTAACTCCAACCTTACTTTTTCTTATTATTACTCAATTCCACGCACCAAATCAAAAGTTACGTGTTTGGTGAAAAAGTTGGCTGATAAGCCTTATAAGCCGAAAAATAGGGTCACCGAACGGGCTCTTAGTTTACTGTAGTAAATCCCATTACTAATTTATATCTTAATCTTGTTTGGGTTCTCTCCCTTTAAAATATCTTCTTTTGTTAGTCCCTATATCTTCTTTGTTAGTTCATTTTTTATTGTAGTTGTGAGTTCTATGATGTTTGCTTATTTTGTACATCTTTCTATATAATAGATGATGAAAGAGTCCCAAAGCAAAGACAATTTGACTATTCGGTGGGATATTGGTCTAAACAAGAAGCGCATTGCATATTTTGTTTTCCCGAAGGTATGCTACTCTCTATTTTAATTTGTGCTTTTTTTGGGGATTGTACAGTTGTCCACATTTGGAAGTAGTTTCTTTCACCTGCTGTATATTTATTCTTTTCCTTTCATGGTTTGGTCATCCTTTTTCTGAAGGATCTGTTTTTTTTGCAGGAAGATAATGAGTTGCGCCTTGTACCTGGTGATGAGTTGCGTTTGCGTTATTCAGGAGATGCAGCTCATCCAGCTTGGCAGTCAGTAGGGCATGTGGTAGGTTCCTTCTCCATGTAATACCCCTCCCCTAGTCCCCCAATAATATTGGGAGTTTGGGACACAGTATTAAAGAAAAGAAAGAAACATTTTACCATACTTTTTGTGGTGCTGGCTGCAGTGGATGATGAGATGAGTGATAAAGAATTTCTTTTTTAACTTTTGACACTTTTACCATGGGTCTTTTTCACTTGTTCTTACTTTTTTTAGTTCTATTTCTTGAGTAGTGAAACATCACACATTTTGAATGAAGTGATGAAAGTGATATGTTTTCCAGATAAAATTGACTGCACAAGAGGAGGTTGCACTCGAACTTCGTGCTAGTCAGGTATGCTATTTTGTGTTCTCTTGTTTCCTTTCCCTAGATTTTCCTTCACTTCTCTCTCTGTATTGATCATTTGTTTGTGTTAAACCTGTTTTTTCAAGGGTGTCCCTGTCGATGTGAACCATGGATTTAGTGTTGACTTTGTCTGGAAGAGTACAAGCTTTGACCGGATGCAAAGTGCAATGAAAAGTTTTGCCGTTGATGAGACAAGTGTCAGTGGGTAGGTGAAAAATGTCAATCGTATGTGCTTTGTCAATTGTATGTGCTTTGCAAATGGAAATGTTTATGTTCTTTTCAATGCTCCAAAAGTGCTAGGGGGGCTTATGTGGGGCTTAGTTGGGTGTGGGGAATACAGAAAGTAAACAAAGTTAGTCATGGTAGTATGGTACTATGGTAGGCCTAGTGCCCAGACAGTGATTTTTATACCATTGGCTCGACTGGTGATGTTTGCTGCGATCTTTCATGACGTTGGAGATTTCAATTATGTAGTGTTTGGTGTTTTATGCTAGAACACACTGATGATTCATTGGTGTGCGTGGCTAATCAATTTGGTTTCTCAAATTGCATTTCGTTCTTATTTGTTCTGTCAAAGTGTCATTTAACGGTGACATAGTGTATATGGCTGTTAAGGTTATCTGTTTCATAATTTAACTTTGAAACTTCTGTCCGCTGAGTAATGTTCGTGTACATTGTTCCTGAACGCATACGTTCTCTTCATTTTAAAAGCTTCAACACCATGCAGGTACATTTATCACCACTTGTTAGGTCATGAAGTTGAGATGCAGCTTGTCCGTAACACTCTGCCGCGCCGCTTTGGTGCTCCTGGCCTCCCTGAGCTCAACGCTTCTCAAGTATGTTCAACTACACAATATCTCTGGACCTTTTCGCCTCACTTCCGCTCTTCTGTTATTATTTTCCAGTCTGTTGTATTCTTATATTTGATGGTTTATGGAACTCATTGTAAAACAGAGGAAGTTCACATTACCATGTATCCCTTGCAAATAGTTTTTTGGTGTTGCGTTGCTAATTTGCTATGAACCAGAATCTTTTCATTTTTCTAAATGTGGTTTCAATCATACTCTGACAGCTTTAAGTGACGTTTGTTCACATTTTCAAATTCTAGTTGGTGCCTCGCTCTATTCCCCACTTCCTTAACCATGTTTCAGCATCTTGCCTCCTTGATGGTATTTGTGGTTGGTGGCTGGCTGGCTGCATTTTGACTGTGCTCTTTATGAGTTACAGACTTACAGTCCAATAGGACAAGTCTTTCAAAAGGCGCTAAGCTCTCACTTGACCTTGATTTACCCAGCCCGATGAAGCTCCTCGCCAAGTGCTGACCTGCTTAGTGCCTAGGCAACTCCCTAAGGGAGTGTTTGCAACAGCTTCTGCTTAAAAAAAAGCACTTTTGGAGATGAAATGAAAAAGTGATTAGTTGTAAAAGTTGATAGTGTTTGAGAAAAAAGTGATTTTGAAAAGTAAAAGTTGATTGTGTTTGGTAAAATAAGTGCTTTTGGTGTATAAAAAGGGGAAAAGCACTTTTGACACGAAAGCCGAGAAAAGTAAAAAATTGGTAGTGTTTGGTAAATAAGTGCTTTTTTAAGCCAAAAGCTGAGAAGTGCTTTTTTTAAAGTTGTTGCAAACCAACCTTAAGATGATTTTTCATGAGTGCTGACCAATAGAATGGGATCTAATGAAGGTCATATGTTTATCAGGTCTGTTAATTCATTTCTATTTGTTAGGTTTTTGCTGTAAAAAGTGTACTTCAAAAGCCTATAAGTCTGATTCAAGGTCCTCCTGGCACTGGGAAAACTGTCACTTCTGCTGCCATTGTGTACCATATGGCCAAACAGGGTCAGGGCCAGGTAACATAGTTTAATTCTGTTGTGTTTTTGTTCAATTGTCTTTATGTTAATTGCTTTCAATGTGAACCTGTATCTTTTCCATTATCTTTACCTATCAGGTTTTAGTCTGTGCCCCCAGTAATGTTGCCGTGGACCAACTTGCTGAGAAAATAAGTGCGACTGGACTAAAGGTAATATTCTGCATAGCTTTAGGTTGTGCCTACTTGTGATGGCATTCCTCCCTTAACAAACCTAACAAACAGAAAATAAGTGCGACTGGACCATTTTAGTGTACAGTGTTTAAATGTTGTTATTGGTTATATTATTATAGGTTGTAAGGCTCTGTGCGAAGTCTAGGGAAGCTGTCAGCTCTCCCGTCGAGCATTTGACTCTTCATTATCAGGTTCGTTCTGTTTTTCGTTTTGTTTTTTATTCGTCATGCATTTAACTTTTACTTACAATGCTATTGATTCTGGAATGAGCTTGCAGGTTCGTCATCTTGATACATCAGAGAAAAGTGAGCTTCACAAGTTGCAACAATTGAAAGATGAACAAGGTATTTCTTTGCTTAGGGTTTAATAGTTGTGTAATTTTTCTTCAGAATTTCTGCTTGGTATATGAGTAATATTATCCATTTCTTTGTTGTTTATATTATATTTTAGATCTATGTATTGTTTTCAACACCTGATTTTTAAATATGTTATTTACATTTCAGGAGAACTATCTAGCAGTGATGAAAAGAAATATAAAGCTTTGAAACGGGCAACAGAGAGAGAGATAACTCAGAGTGCTGATGTCATTTGTTGCACCTGTGTTGGTGCTGGAGATCCCAGATTAGCACATTTTAGATTCCGCCAGGTAGAATTTCATAAAAAGTACATATAAGGGGTGTTGTCTTGTACAATTTTACTATTGTCTATTGTTTATCTTTATTCGTGCTGCTTAACAGCTTGCATGTGAAGCAGTGGCTCTATTTTTAATATGCTCCTAGTAATAATATTACCTCGAACTTGTTTATAGGTACTTATAGATGAATCCACACAAGCAACTGAGCCTGAATGCCTCATTCCCTTGGTTCTGGGGACAAAGCAGGTATTTGTTGGACTGTATAGGGGAGTGTTTGTTTATCATTTTTACAAGTTGGTATTTACAACGAGTTGCTGCTTAGGTGGTTCTTGTAGGTGACCATTGCCAACTTGGTCCTGTTATTATGTGCAAGAAAGCGGCTAGAGCTGGGCTGGCTCAATCACTGTTTGAGCGCCTTGTGATACTTGGGGTCAAGCCAATCCGGCTGCAGGTGATTGTTTTAGTGGTTCTTTAAGTTATCATGAACATTTGTAGTTCCAGATTGTTTGTTGGTTGTCTCTCTTATCAATAACATGAAAGGAAGCCAAAATGAAAGAAATTTATTTGCTTGCACAGTTGCACATTCCATTCTGGATATAATATAAGCCTTCATGAAATAGCTCATACTCATCACTAACTTAATGTATAATATAGCCATTAATTGTCAAAAACTAGTTAACACTATAAAAGAAGTGTAGCAGCAAACACTTATGCTGTAGCCCACAATATTGTGCCCTACTTTCCATTAGTCTGCCCTGCAATTCACCTGTTTCTCTCTTACCTTTTTGAAACAATAACACGTGGACGTAGTTGCCCCCACGCCCCCACTTGGGGGGACAGTGGGACACATTCAGAAAGTGAATTGCATTTGACTTGTTTTCATTAGATGTGTACTCCCTCTGTCTCAATTTTGAAAGTGGAAAATCATTTTGGGACAACCAAAATAGGAAATTTTGCAAATCAAGTTGGGACTGAGGGAGTAGTTTTTTAAGGTTGCAAGCAACATTAGGAACTCTTAAGTACACCTCTTTGTATGTGTGACTGTAACATGTTGACAAGATCTGTGTATGCGTGCGTATGTGTACGCACACATTAAAGTATAACATATTAATATAGACAATATACATATATCATTGGTCATCATCAGCAACACCCTAAGATACTCACACATTACCATATGCAGAGTAACATTTTAATATGCACTAGAAGTTCTCACTATCTCATATGCTTACCGAACTCGTATTATGTATCTGCCATTGGTTGTGCAATGCTAACTTCCAAGTTGTATTCAGTACCTCTCTAGTCCTGGATTGTTTCGTCCTTTTTATCTTCTTATATATCTTGCTATTATGCTGCCTTGCCTCATTCAGTTTGTCTCATAACTGCTTGTTCATTGTTCTATTTCTTTTCTAAATTTAAATTATTGTCACTGCTCTTTGGGAATGTCTGTGCCAGCATGTAATTTTTGAACTTTGTAGTCATTATGTTACAATAATTCAATAACTTGTTTATGCGATATTGCATTTCAGGTGCAATATCGAATGCATCCTGCCCTTTCAGAGTTCCCATCAAACAACTTTTATGAAGGTACTCTTCAGAATGGAGTAACCATCAATGAAAGGCAATCATCAGGCATTGATTTTCCTTGGCCTGTTCCAAACCGTCCTATGCTCTTTTACGTTCAGGTCTTCTCATATACAGTGTTATATAGAATTAGAATTTATCTTCAAATGCCCTCAATTGTTGTTATCAAGAGTCAAGACTCAAGAGAAGTATTTTTACTTAATAATGAACATTCAATCTTTCTAACATTTTCTTTCCTATTAAGAGTAATTTTTTGTACTTGTGAACATTCTATATTGTATTTATATTTTTTAACCCAGAAAATGATCACCAAACTTGGTGGTCATTTTTGTGTAATGAATTCACGATTCACGATTGTTATAATCAAACATGTTGGTGTAATCGTGTCACAAAATATACCAAACATGTTTTTATCATCTGTCTTATCCTCAAGTTTAAGTGGTTATTGATTTTATAGCTTCTTTGTTTGACTGTTTGTATTGTTGGAGTTGGGCAATTTTCAGTTCAAAGTTCAGTGGATTGAATGATCTTAGCATAGCCCCCTCTTCTGCTCCATAGATAATTTTATTTGTTGTGTTTGTGTGTTTTAGTTGCGTTTACTGCTTCATCTTTACTATTTTGTCTTTTCTGACGAGTTTCATGCATGTTTTCAATATCTTAAGATGGGGCAAGAGGAGATCAGTGCTAGCGGTACTTCTTATTTAAATAGAACTGAGGCTGCAAATGTTGAAAAAATTGTCACCACATTTTTAAAGAGTGGTGTAGTTCCTAGTCAGGTATGGAATTAGCTCAACTTTATTTTTGAGTACCTTGTGATGCATAAATATAAATTTCTTCGATTGCACTGCAGATTGGAGTGATAACACCATACGAGGGTCAGCGAGCGTACATTGTCAATTATATGTCAAGAAATGGTTCATTGAGGCAACAACTATACAAGGAAATTGAGGTAAATCTGTAAATATTAATAAGGGTTATTTTATCAAGACTTCATTTAAATGATAATATGAAACTTGCTGCTATCTAGGTTGCAAGTGTAGATTCTTTTCAAGGAAGGGAAAAAGATTACATAATTCTTTCTTGTGTCAGAAGTAATGAACATCAGGTTGGTGTTTCTACAATTATACTGTAATATGACTGCAGTGAATACAATCTTTTATTTATATTGACAATTCACATGTGATTTTGGTGTAAGACCCAGCGATTTGTTTATGGTCCACTGTTTTTTTTCCTGTCTCATCAATGACTCAATTCATACATACTACCTCCGTCCCAAAAAGAGTTGCAAATTTGACTTTTCTTAGTCAAACAGTCTCGTTTTGTTCACTTAATTAGGATGTCAATTTTTAATTATTTTCTAATTTGGAGTTTACAACTTTGAAGAGATTTTAATGTAGTTTTTGAATATGTAAATTTTAATTTTTAAAAATTGAATTAATTATGCGTAGGGAGAGTTGACTTTTATTATTGGTTGACTAAAAAATGTTGACTTTGCAAAACAAATTGGGACGGAGGGAGTATTTGGTTTTCCACTCACCTCTTAAAACATGGAGGACTGTACAATTTGCTCATTCTTGGAGGTTCTCTGTTATGAGAAGAAATCATTAATAACCTCATTATTTTGTAATTTTGTTCAAGACTGGTGTTGTAAATATTATATAGAGCAAGTTCAAATTTTGTTACCTGCTAATATGATGCCATTTATGCTGTTTACTGCCTTTCTATTTAGGGAATTGGATTTCTTAATGATCCCCGCAGGCTTAATGTTGCCCTTACTCGTGCTCGTTATGGTATTGTCATTTTGGGAAACCCTAAAGTCTTGAGTAAGCAGCCTTTGTGGAATGGCTTGCTGACACACTTCAAGGTACTATTTTAATTTACTAAGCATTTTGTTTGGAGGTTAAGTGCTGATTAGGCTATAGTAGATACTTTGCTCAAAACCTATGCTATTGTTGAGCAGCCTAATGGAGTCTATTAAGTATTTCCTGGCTGCCTCAGCAGTTCTAAAAGTTTAGCATGCTGTCACAGGTGTGCTGTATTTTTATTTAAGATGCTTTTACTCATAAAATGTGTTACGTTTAGGAGCACGAGTGCTTAGTGGAAGGTCCTCTCAACAACTTAAAGCAGAGCATGGTTCAATTTCAGAAACCTCGAAAGGTATTTTTTTCTCAAAGATTGCAATTTTTTTTATGTGTTTATTTTTACTGAAGTCTGTGGTTGTAGTTTACAAGAATGCTTCTATCTATAGAGCACTTGAAAGAAATTTTGGGTTCACTTTTTGCAGTTCTACAATGAACGTAGACTCTTCTTGGGTGGGGGTCCTGGGATTCCGGGTGATGCTTTTGGATCAGCTGCCTTGCCAAATCCCAATTCTGACAGGAGAAACAGCCGTTTTAGAGGTATCAATTAAGGTTTACTAATAGCTTTGAAGCTGTATTCATAAATAATAATGCCAGAGTATTACCATATTTCCAGAGCTTATAATATGTAATTGCACAAATGCACACTTTGTTTGGTAATTCCTATATAACTTGATATTTGCTGTTTCCTACTCTGTACATCGGGCAAGAGATCCTAAGTATCTGGTGTCACAAGTGGTACCTACTAATCCAAAGTCATGCTTTGTCTTAGGGTATGGGATGTGGGCATGTGGCTAGGGAACAGGGATTCGAAGTTTTTAGAATTTATTTAAAGCACGGATACTCTCAGGAAAGAGTTAATTTCTGCTTCGGAAACTCTTTAGAAACTTTCCAAACACTTGTTTATATTAAAAGATGGTGTTTCCCTTTCCACATTTTCCCACATTTCGATGTAACAAAAGTTTGATCTAATTATCTGTAGTTTAATCCTTAGTTAGTATGCAATTCCTTAACTATCTTTCATTGTTTGGGATTACTTCTATCTATTGTTTTTAACTCCAATATCATATGTCAATTCATGTTAGCCGACCCCAAACTCTGCGAATATGGCCTTGGATGTTGTTGTTAGGGAATATTCTTTCAGCTTTGTATCGATAACTGCTGGGTTGCATTAGAAGACTATCTGCTCATTTTTTTCATGGGTGTCCAGAAAATTTGGTCAACTGATCTGACAGGTTCTTAGCTGACGGGCGCTGAAGCGAACTACTGAATAGCCATCCATTGGTCCTTCAGGAGGTGGAACTAGCAACCCTGTAGACTTTTTAGTCCCAGACTTTATGCCCTCATTAAAAAACAGAGACTCTAATGGGTTACTAGACAAGCAGAATATTCAGTAAAAAGCTTAGGGGGTTTTGGGTCTCAACCAAACCCAACCCTATACTCCAGAGAGTTCAGGATCTGCACAAAACCTAACCCAACCCTCACACTTGTTTTTTTTTTTTTTTATTGCAATACATCTGTCCCTGAACCCAACCCTCACACTTGTTCCATCATTTGCAATGGAGCCTAAGATTCACTATTTTTTGGCTTGAGAATATGATGGAATAAAGCAAAATGGCTCGTTAAACTGTCTGCGCTTCTTTGTTATGAAGCAGCAGTCAATCTATGCAATTTTGGACGCGATTTTCACTATAGCTCATCCGGAAACAGTCTCTCTGTGCTTTAGTACAGGGGTAAGACTGCGTACATCCGACCCCCCTTACCCTACCATAGGTGGGAGCCTTTGTGGCACTGGGGTAATGATAATGATGATGATGATGAATACATCTGTCCCTGATGTTTGCGAGGATGACACATAACAATTGGTTCTGTTTTGACAACAATCCGCATCTGACAACATTAGATATTGTCATCTCGTTTGATGGTAATTTCGATTCTCTAGTTTGGAAAAACTATTATATGCTCTTTTTTTCATCCTTCAAATTCCACAAATGTTGGTGTGGCAGTCTTCGATACGACAGGAGAAGCACAATTGTGGTAATATCAGTTGATCCGCGAGCAACCCCCAATTACATTGACGATCTTCAAAGAATATCCTAACCTCAGTGTCCCTTTTATATGTACTCAACGCATCATACATCACCGTGAGATTAGAAACCTAATTATCAGATGCCTTGTGCTTTAGTTTTTCTGTTATTCATTTCTTATCTTTATGAATACAGTTTCAGTCATTTTGTCATACCCCATGATTGTGTTCGCAGTAGAAGATTTTGTGCTCTCCTATCTCGTGTTACAAGATGGACACTTTGTTGGATTAATAGAAAATAGAAAATCCAGCAAAAAGCTATGCGAGTTTTATGTCTTAAGCCTAAACAACACCCATTCAAAGTTTAGGGACTTTCATGCATGTTCTTTTTGTTCCAATATATCAGCCTGTGTTGCTTATGCTTTTCTAAGATAATCAGTCTAACAATTGGCCTTTTTATCATTTTATGTATTTGATGAAGATTATTATGGAAAGTTACATTGTTTAAAGTAACAGAGTTTGAATTTCGTACATATAATCTATAAATCACAACTACAAACAGGACCCCACATGGTTACTTCTTTGCTTTACATGATTACATTATTTTACAAGTGTTCCGACTTAATAATTCTATTTTATTTATCTTTTATCAGGCTATATGGCAGCTGTCCCGCCCAATGCGAATCATAAACCTGGTGTTCATCCTCCTTACCCAATGCCCAGAGCTCCACTACCTCCTTTCCATGGGGGCGCTCCGCAGCCATATGCTATACCTACACGTGGTGCTGTTCATGGTCCAGTTGGAACGGTTCCTCAAGTTCCACAACCTGGTAGCCGGGGTTTCGGTTCAGGCCGTGGGAGTGCAAGTGCTCCAATTGGTAGTCATCTAGCTCACCAACAAGTCTCCCAGCAACCAATTGGAAGTCTTAGCACCAATTTTAACTATCCATCAATGGACAATTCCAACAACCAACCATCCATGGGAGGACCCTTATCACAGCCCGGATATGTTTCTAGTGTTAGTGACCATTTTGTTTAATTCCTTTCCTATTATTTGTTGAATATGCCATTTGTCTGTCTGGTCTTGATACTTGACAGTAATTCTGTTCGCTGATGAAATTTCAGGGACCAAACCAGATTTTTCGGGATGGATTCTCTATGGGAGGCATGTCACAGGTGGTTCATTTCCCCTGGGTTTTTGGCGTTTCATTTTTTATTGCTCTTCTTCATTGTTAATCCTTTTGCTTTATCATTAGGACTTTTTGGGTGATGATTTCAAGAGCCAGGGATCACATGTTCCTTATAATAATGTCACCGAATTTTCAACACAGGTACTTCAAATGAACTATTTTCATCTATTTTTTCCATTGCACAATGTGTTTGAATAAATATTGCTACACTTGCTCGTGAAACAAAATCAATGAAATATTTGGCAATTGGCACCTGTCTTTTATGCGACAATGTAGTATCCTATAATTGTTACATTATTCAATGAAGGGTTAAGCAATATATTGTTGTGAACAAATTAATTTGCAGGCTTCACAAAGTGGATATGGAGTTGATTATGTTACCCAGGGTGCACAGGGTGGATTCCCCGGAAGCTTCATGAATCCTAATTCTCAAACGGGATATTCACACTTCGGTTCTGGAAATGAGTTTATGTCTCAGGTTTGTCTGTTACTTGTTTAGGTTCCTTGACTTATCCTGTTTGGTTACTCTTCATTAATTCATAACCAGTAATCCGTATTCTTCACGAGGGTTTTAAAACCATATTTTTCTTTAGTCTATGATAGTTGAATAGTCCTTCAAATTGGTACATACCATTCAACCTTCAAACTACTACGAGAACTTGTTAGGTTTATATATGGACCTAACAAAATATGGGACTAATAAATCATGGTGTCACTAGAGGATAATTTCAACAACCAGTCGTCTATGGGAGGACCAATAAAACAACAAAATAATTTATCATGTTTGGAAATAGTGGATGTGACTTAAGTTCAAGTAATTTGTTACAAGGCTGGAAGCATTGGATCTTGAGGATCATCTTTTCTTGTACTCTATTAGAATCTTATTTACCCATCATTTTTATTTATACTGATTCTACCATGTGTGGTTTTGAATCAAGTTGACTGTTTAATGAAGAAAAACTCTTGTGCGAGTTAAAGTGAGATTTTAATGACGTTGTTCCATACAGTGCCTACTGAATTGAGAATATTGTGGTAGTCATGTCAAACTACTTCATGCTTCCCCAGATTTTTGGATTTGATGTAGTACTTTGTGTGGCTTAGCCCTTTAACAATATGTATGCCATCCAGGAGTACATTGCTCATGGCACCCAAGATCTGTTTACACAAGCTGGATATAATGATCTTTCACGAGATGATGCTTCCTCACATAACCACTTCGGCATGGCCAATCCCAGCACACTTCAGTCTCAGGTATATCCGTACATAGTATAGGAATTGTTATTGGGTAAAACCTTCGTTACCTTCCAAGAGCTTTTTATGTATTATCACTCTTTTAATTTAAGAATTCTATAATTTGTCTTATCAAAATTTAATGCTTTAATTTGATTTATAACTATACATATTTTATATTTTGTAATTTCTAATTTGGTCAGAGTTGACAGGGTAAACCTAATGTTGACCAGGTTGACCCGTGGCTCGGTCACTGGTTCGGGTCAGCTCCAGGTCCGGTTTTAGAACAAAGCTTTAAACTGCTTTTCTCTTTTTCTAGTACGCAAAAAACTCTTTAACAAAACCCTAACTTTTACGGAGCATCACTTTTCTTTATAACCACTACAACCTATTACTCCGTACTCTATATCAGTGTTAACATAATCTCTAATTTAAACCACTTTTCAAAAGCAGAAGCTATGGCAATCACACCCTAAGGGCTTGAGAAAGCACTGATGATAACAGCACTTATTCCATCAGTTATCCTAAGGACTGAATCTGCCTCTGCTATTTATTTTGGCAATTGATTTTTTTCTTTTTAATATTAAGCTTTCGACTTGCTTTCAGGGTTTAATGAATCCCCTCTACTCCCATCCATTTGGGCACTATAACACACAACCCATGACAGTAGAAAATTCCCAACCTCAACAGCAGCAAGCTCCTCAAGGCCAGGTCTCACAAAACCAGAAGCTTCATTAAAGCAGTTGAGGGTGACATTCTTTCTCTCCGTGAAGGGGTTATACTCTTCACATCCAGCTCCTCAGTTTGTGCTTGTCATGCGGTCGTGCCTAGTATGCAATAAAGAGAGTATTGCCAATAAGTTGAGTTTGGTTGAGAACAGCTCTTCAAAAGTGATGGTTGTAAGTAGATCATCAGTTGAGACTTGAGAGAGATATACAAGATGGAAAATGATGGGATGATCGACGGCAGCAGAAGAGGAACTGTGAGAGAGGTAGATATAACCCCTTCATAAACAATATTGGGGAGCTCTATTCTAGTGAAAGAGATGTTAAAGTGGTGGTGCAGTCTTGGAGAGAGTATTTTGCATAGGCGGAGGAATTGCTGGAAAGATGGCAGCTGTTTGGAAGCAGAGTTGGTGGCTGTACAACCTTATTTACACGAGGAATTCCTTAGAACAGGACCTCTATACCTCCCAGTCTCCCACTCTGTATTTATTTGTACAGCATGCCAGGATAATAAGATTTTCAGCTCCTTCGACATGTAATTACACTCTTCTACCTATATAAGCAATAGATGATGACGATTCTATATAAGGCGTTAGCTAACGAAGTCTATTAAAGCACTGTTCTAAAAAACATCTATCTAGAGAAGTTTTTTAGCCTTCTATTTAATTTAAGCACTTTAGAGCTAAATGCAGAGATGTGCGTGTTATTGTTAATTGCTTTCACTTTATTGTTCAATTTTTTTATGCGGATGTTTCAATTTGTCTTTTTTAAAATCAGACCAGATTAGATTTTAAAAGTTGTGAAATAATTATAGAATAAACATTTACTAGATAAGAATCATAAGATTATAAGAACAAGCTAGAATCTAGATAAGTCTAAATTAGAAAATTTCAGTCCAATTGAAAATATGACAAGTGCTTTCTTTCACATGGTAATGTTATCTTGATGACTTGATCGTTTGAGGGAAATTTTGTTTTTTGTGCTCGCAGAGTTATTTTTGTCACAAACTGACAAACACCAATTGAAAATGAAATGCAAATCCAATATCAAAAAAATGAAATCAATTCCCCTTCTCTAAATCTCTATGTTCCAACATGGTCACTCGAGTCTTTCAAAAAAATGAAATCAATTCCCCTTCTCTAAGTCTCTAAATCAATGAAATCAATTGCACCCCTTTTAGTTAAAAATCCTGCTTGCACCTCCCACAAAATGTTATCATCTCCGGGTTCCGTCCCAAAATAATTGTCTTGTTTTTCCTTTTTAGGATGTTTCAAAATAATTCTTATTTCCTCTTTTGACAAAAATATGTGGCTCATATTAATTTACTTTTTCAATCATTTTTTCAAAACTTGTGCTAAAGTAAACAAGACAATTGTTCCGGGACGGACGGACTATAAAATGGGGTGTATAGTCATTTTGTTTTTGAAAATTAAGTGTAAAATTCAATATCATCCAAAAAGTGGGTGCAAAGTCACATTCCATAATATTAACACATGTTACCTAGAATAAGCGCTTGAATGCATAATTCCAAAACAAAAAACACAAATGTTGAACCTATCATTGATAGGGGCACCAATGACCATGGCCAAGTGGCCAACAGAGATTCATGCCTTCAGGGGTAAGCAGGACGCGCATTGTGTTAGTGTATGTAAATGGGTTTGGAACTTTATCTGTATACACTGGTTTCGGTTCTTAATGTATTCCATCTTTAGCTTATTTGAATTTTAAAAGTACTGGGACTAGTCTATGCATGCCTTAGCTTGGAGGAAATATGACCGAAATTGGATCCGGTTTAGTCCGGTTCCGGATACCAATTCAAAAAAGATGGGATATCGGTTTGGTTCGTTGCTCAATTTTAGTCAATTAGCTCCATTCCAGTCCAATTCTGGAACCGGTTAAGCGTAAAGACCTATTGACTTATTTAGAGCCTAGACTACATGGTTGCGTCAATCAGGACCTATTTAGATATACATATACATAAATTACGCGTGAATTTGTGATTAAAACTGCCAACATGGTTGGGTTAAGTTGTCATGAGTTGCACTAGAAATTGGCACACACTTTCATGGTTTCGGGCTTAGAATAGTATGTTACCTATCTTGAGAGAGAAGGTTATTCAAGATTAAAATCTAGAACTAGTTCGATTTTTATTCAGTTGTTTTGAAACAAGACAATTTACTTTAATTTTGTTTCCCCCAAAAGCTTGGCTTAAATGGTTTGGGGCAAATCAGGACTTGACTATATCAATCGAACACTCACAAGATCCTGTAGACTTGGGATATGTTTGAAAGTTTGGGGAAAACTGAGGGAAAAGCTTTAAAGGTGAGTTGGTGGAAGAGGAAAGGAGGGAAATGTGAGGAAACCCTTCTTATTTGGGAGTAGTAAATTGAAAAAGAAAAACTTAGAAGAAATTATAATCAAACCACTTCTGATATATATAGCAAATTTCAAATTTAGTTTAAATTACCATTAGGTTAGTTATTCTTTAAATCTCAATTTTAGGGGAGCTTTAAAATTGAGCATTTGAGTTAGTTTTACGATGTGTTTATATTTTGGTAACTTCTCTAGTCATTTGAATTATTATTATGGTCTTAATATGCATTCATCCTATTATAATATATGTCCACTCTCGCTAAGGTAGCCGTAATGGGGGAAATTGATTTCTCTAATGTTTACCTCAATTATGTATTATACAAAGCTATAGGAGTTCATCTTTTTTAGTAGCTTTGAGATTTTTTTTTGGAAAGCTTTGTGACTATTATAGTATTTGTTCAACGTTAATGCCAACATCCTTGAACTAGGATGAGATTCGAACATGCGACCTCCTCCTTGAGAGTGTCATAATGATGCCATCAGATCACAATGTACTTGACGCTTTGAGATCTTTAAAACATTTACAAAGAAGCTTTTTTATTAGTACCACGTGCTTTAGTTAAAGGAGCTTTGAAATGCTTCATAAAATACGTAGTATTATAAAATCCTAAACGTTGGTACAATTTTTTTTGAAGGAAATAAAATCAATTACTATTAATCAAATCATAGTCAAGAACATCAACCATAAAATTTGGGGAAAAAGATAACCAAATATGACAATTAGCCATGGAACCTAGAACGGTTGCCATAACATGAGCTGCTCGGTTTGCAAATCATCATGAGAAAATATCACACTATCAAATGTGTCCACCAAATCTCTTATATCTTCAGCTAAATTTCTAGAGTAGGCTAAACTGGACCCTCCTTGAATAGCTAGCAAAGAACCCGATTCTACCTCAATATGACTCCACTGATGACATTTAAGCCAACTTAACGCTTCACTTATGCTCATTAATTCTGCTTCCTAGGGAGCAAAGCTAAGCTTCCAGGCTTCTAGCACCTTTGCTCGTTTACTTTTAATTTAATTCTTTCATCGGTTTCCTTACTTCATAAGAATAAGAACTATGACTCTACTCTATTTATGTGGTTGGGTTACCGTAATGTTATCTTATCTTACCAAATCAAATCAAATCAAACCAAATCAAACCAACACAACTCAATCAAAAGACACAAATATACCATGTTGGTGATACTAATGACCGTGTGTGCATATAATATACTTCGTATATGAATGGGGATGATGTAAAAAGACTCCAATGATCATGTTGAAACACATGTTACCCCGAATAGGCGTGTGAATGAGTAATTCCTAAACAACAAGCATTTTGAAGGTATCCTTGAAAGGTGCACCAATGAGGCAATGACCATGTGTCCACGGAGATTCTAAGGTAGTCAAGACAAGTTTTAATTTGTATAATGGGACTGGAATCTTATTTGTATACGCTGGGTTTGGTTCAATCTTTGGGTTATTTGAATTTAAAAATATTTGCACTAGTCCATGCATGCCTTATCTTGGAAAACTCAAGACCGAAATTGGATCCGGTTTAGTCCGGTTCTTGATACCAACTCAAAGTAGATGGGATATCGGTTTGGTTCGTTGCTCACTTAGCTCCGTTCCAATCCAATTTAGGAACCGGTAACACGTACATACCTATTTACATCCTAGATAGACTATGAATGTTTTTACTAGCACTAAAATTTTCTGATCTAGTCTGGTTCGGTCTGGTAGATGTCTGACCTGGTCTCTGTGTAATTTACAATTGTCGATGTCTAATTTGGTCTAATCTTATATGAGACTGAAATAAGTCCAAGTAAAAATTATGAGCAAATATGTGATATGAAATTGACGGCATGATTGATTTTACAAGTGAAGTTATGATGAGTTGCGTGAAGTAGAAGTTGACACACATGTTCATGGTTTTAGGTTTACAAAAAAAAAGGAATTGACGTCTTGAATAAGGATTAAAATCAGAAACCATTTTGAAGTTTATTCAATTATTTTAAAGACGGACTACTTTTGGTATCCCCCAAAGCTAGATCGAAATTGTTTGGGCCTTGGGGTACATTAGAACTTCACAAGATCCTATACACTTTGATTGTCGAATGCTATATAATGGTACTACTAATAAGTGTGGGTACCTTACCTAGCTACATGCATATGGTTGGTCCATATTGGTATTGAATCATTCATTTATCTTTAACGTACCTTTTTGTAATATATAATCCATATTCTAATTTGTCGGATAATGTAAGATACCTCCAAGATATATAACATTATTTTTCAATTTGGTGCAGTGAATAGATAAATAAAAGTAATTCTATAGATATGTTTTACACTAGTATATTCTCTAGACATACCACGTGTATGCACTGCTTATTCATCTAGTCTATAGGAGAATATATGCTACAAATTTCATGAAAAATGAATTACGCTTTCCTATTGAAAGCAATAGTTTTTCGATGTGTTTATATTTTTGTAACTTTTCTAGTCATTTGAATTATTATGGTGTTAATACGCATTCATCCTATTATAATATACGTCCACTCTTGCGAAGCCGTTATGGAGGAAACTAATTCATTTGTCTAATGTATACCTCAACTAGTGTTTTACCCGGGCGTTGCCCCGGGCGGAAGTTGTGAATGTTTGAATACTTTGTAAGATATATATTTTATAGAATATTTAAACAACTAATCGTTTTACTTCAAATAAATTTTTGTCGATTGTGAATAGTAATTTAACTAAACAACATATATTAAAAAGTGACATTGTAATGTAACACTGACGTACCAAGATCACATTGTTAAGTTAGGTTTAAATTGGGAAACCTCTTTATAAACGACATTCACCGTGTTGGTGAAAAAAATTGTTTCTTTTGAACATATGAATATCTTAAGATATCTTTACGCATTACGTACTCTTGATATTGCAATGTACAATTGGTAATTAATGAAACTTTTCTTTCAAGGTATAAATCATATTTTATGTGTTAACATTTAACCTTGACCCTTCTTTTTGGCAAAATTTAGCCTTGACTTTTATTGATTGTCATTGAAAAACTTACCATCATAAGAAATTGTTTTATTCGAAAATTGAATAAAGTTGTCATATGGTGACAATGAGATTTTTAATATGTAAACTTTATCTTTCATAACTATTCAAATTATGACTTGTCATACTTCTTATTTCAATCTGGTTATGACCAATTACGTTCTATTGAATAAAACTTATGCATGATTAATATTCCTCAGTAACATTATCGGGGGCTCCGATTTTCAAATGAAGGACATGGTTGGGCAATCCAACCATTGAAGCTCTATTAGGATATTCGACATTGTACATATCAACATGGAAAGTAGTACCGGTGTGTGAAGGAATAATATTAATTGAACTAAGATATGTAACTCCTAGATCATCGATCAACAATAGCATGTAGTTAGTTACTCATGATGTTTCCTGGTGTAACGTCTAAAATCTTAGAACATGCCTCGTGTATCAGCACATCTTCATCCTGCCCTATAATCAAAGACGCGCGCGACATGCAACAATTTTGTCTTCGCACTTCCTTGATGAATATTGTAGGTAGTGCGATAATATTTATGGGAATAGAAAATTAAATGATGAGTTGGAATTAGCTTTAATAGTAGAAGACGTAGATGAAATTTATTTAATATATATGAAAAATAATAATTACTTGCACTGTGCATTTTCTACAGATTTTTAGACTTCAATGTGCTCTTGTGATTCCATTTATTAGAATAAAATGATACAAAATCAATATATATACTAAACATGTTGATTTTTGCACTAATTGCATGTCCTACTTTGGTTATAGTTTATTTATTAATGTATTAGACATTTTTGAAAAATATTGTTCAATCCGTCCCAATTTAAATTTCCAAAACACTCATTTTTACTTACAATGAATTCTATATATTAATAATGAAAGTATTCTGTTGGCAAACATGAAAAAGGAAGTGTTGTAACTAAAAAAGAATGGAGAAAAATCGAAAATGTATAAAAGAGAAACTTTTCGGAAGCATACAGTTGGCCATGTCATTATTATATACTTCTAATTAAGCCAATTAATTTTTTAAGATGTAATAGAAAATACCATGGTTCTAAAAATCGCTCTAGGCGCCCGACTAGTCCCCGCCTAGGCGCTAAGCGGTAGTCGGGCGCCCCGATTTTAGTCTAGGAACTCCGACTAATTGATTTGGCGCCTAGGTGAATTAGTCGGCCGCCTAAGGCGCCTAACTACCCGCCTAGAGCGCTTAATCGGCCACCTAGGCATCTAGATTCATCGAACATTTTATTTTGCCTTTTATTTTAGTATTCTAAGAGATATATATGTATCTTTAACTCTAACCACGTATATGAAGAAAGCTACTAGTCGTAGATTAAAATAAATACTATAGATGTTTTTATATATATATATTCTTAAGTGTTATTATTATTTATTAATAATTATTACGTCGTATTACTTGAAGTTAAGAAGTATGTATAATTATTATATGTTGTTAAATGTGAAAACTCTTATCATTCATGCCTGTTAAAGTGTGTGTGTTATATTTTATATACATATAAACATAACATTACTTATCATATTTATGCAAAAATATTAATAAAATTATAATTTTTATGTCTCCGATTAATCAACGCCTAGGCGCCCGCCTAGCCACCTAGGCGCTAGGCGTTGTGCCGGCGCCCGACTAGCGCCTAGCGCCTTTTAGAACATTGGAAAATATTAATCCTATAAATTTATGGAGAATATAAAAATATAGATAAATATGATTTATATTTATTTAGGACAATCACACAATGTGTATGTACTCACAATTTACTTACTCCCTCCGTTCAGAAAAAATTCGTCAAATTGTCTTTTCTTGCTCAATAACAATCAACTTTGACTAATGGTATTTTTAATACAAAATTAATTAGAATATGAAAATTATATCAAAATGTCCCTTATTCGAAATATGTTATGCAGAGTGATTCCATTCAATGCACAGTCGGCATAAAAATTAAAAAGTGCTTTGTCCCTATACGTGTCCTTGTCTCTTCCACCTCCACCACTGCACTCTTTTGCACCTAACATACAATTTGTTCTTATCCCTTTATCCCTTCAGAATATGTACTGTATAGAAATGGCAATACATAAAAATCTATTTATATATCTAATAAAAATATATTTTATTGACTTCGTGTTGTTATGTGGCCTAATAAATTTTTTCATGTGGGCTAATACAAATATTTTCATATGAATTGTTACTCATTTTAAATTTAATTTACATTATGTGGGCTAATAAAGTTTTTCAATGCAATTGTGGAAGATGAGGAGTAAAAAGAACGTATTATTCTTAGTCACCTATCATTTGTACCTCTAAAGCTCTAATTGATATTCTCATGTATTCTCAAATATGGAAGGTTTTTGTAAGACTCTAATTGATATTCTCATGTATTCTCAAATATGGATGGTATTTGTGTTGAGAGCATACGGAATGTAATATTTGACATCAAAAATTTGTTTTGTATTGAACTTCTTCCCTTTTTGATACTTCAAACACTTTAATGAGCTCATTAATTAATTTTGGAATGTAACTGCCGTATTAACATATAGAATAACATGATTTACATAACTTGCCTTAAGATTATATTACTTGCAAATGTGGTCTGAATTAATTGGACTCAATAGCAATATGTAAATTCATAATTGTACTCAATAGCAAATAGTTGAAAATTCAATTTCAATTTCAAGGTTCAACTTTATTAGTAAGGATATGTATTATACAAAGGTATAGGAGTTCATCTTTGTAAGGATATCTGGTCTGGTCTTTGTGTATTTTATAATTATGAAAGTGTGGTCTGATTTGTCTGTTTAAGTCTGTTCTGTTTAAGTCTAGATTGATATAATCTGGGACTGAAAACAGTCCACGTAAAAACATCTTTAACAGGCTAAAATAGTTGCTTTCCAACAAATTTGATCACAACGATCCTTTTTATATAGTACTCCCTCCGGTCCCAAATGAATTTCATAGTTTGACTTTAAACAGATTAAAGAAATAAATTTGACTTTACTGTAGAGTACACTGTTGTGACACTGTTTTGATGTAGATTATTTGCCAAATAAAGATGGGAGAAGAAGTGTCTAAGTGTGAAGTTTATTTAGGACCTACCCAAAAAAGAAAGTGTGAACTTCATTTGGGACTGGAAGGAGTATATGTGTTCAAGTGATGCTTTTATTAATAGATGAGTTAATGTGATTGATTCATTAAAATTGAAGAGCTTATTTGACATACTAAGGTCATTTGGAGTGGTGTAGTATTAGGAGTCCAAAATGTTAAAGATCAAAATTTTAGATTCCTAATTTCATGTAGTGGTAAGCTAAAATGATTAGTAAAAATGGGAAAGAGGGTGAACTGGTGGAGGGAGGTAAATATGAAGGGGGTTGACGGCGTGAAAGAAAAAGAAAAGAGGAAGTAAGGCTGAGGTAGTGCATTGTGGGGCCCAACGATGCTCATAGATAATTTGGCTTGGGTGACATCATGGGATGTCATTAAACCACAATTTTTTTAAACTTCTACACGTTTTTTATATTTTATTCATTTTTTTTTGAAAATATGGATCAAAATTCATCAATTTTTATGATCTTTCATATGACACCATATAATATATAAAATGAAAAAAAATATCTGAAGTTTTAATTGTCTGGGTTTTCTTTAGCCCATAATAACACGAAAAATAAATTTTTAATTCATTGATCCTCCACTAATAACTTAATATTCCATCATCAAACTGTACTTGGATTAAATTCATTTTTTGTTAATCGGAAAATGCCAAAAAGTTAATGAAATTTATTCATTTTTACATCAAAATGTGTAGTTTGTATTTCATAATTATTCAGGAAAAAAATTAAAATGAAACCATCACTTATAAAATTTAATTAAAACTTGACTAAATTGATAAATAAAATAATATGGTGAGTGCATTTTATTGGATGACGATCAAATGCAGGAAAATAAGAATAAGAATAAACACTGTTTTCAATTTTTAACATTTTGGTCCTACCACCCCTACAGATGGATCAGAAGTAAACCCCCTAACCCCTCTAGTAGTATCGTGTCGTAAATTTACTACTACACCCTCAATTAGTAAGCATCAGCCGTCTTAACTTTTGGGGTAGGCGATGTCATAAGCCTTTGAATATAAATAACGTAAATAGTTAGGCGAAGCTGAATAGAGCTCAGCCTAAACGAAAAACTTGTTATCGTAAATAAAGCACGCGCCGCCGCGATCTCACATCTGAGAACGTATTATCCATCGGGTGAAAACTTGTTAGCTTAATTACACAGGTTTCTTATATGGCTGCTTCTTTTCCCGCCTTAGGCAAACCCATGGCGGATACCTCCGCCGCGGTCTCCACCCCTCCCACCATCAACACCTCGAAGAATCTGCGAGGGCTTAATAAACCTAAGTGCAACCAGTGTGGTAACGTCGCTCGATCTAGGTAAGGCTGCAGTCATTTACGAGTGTTATATGCTACTGCAACGTGAAAAACATGTCTTCCCTTTTAATTTCTCTTTTACTGCCTTCTCTATCGTTTTTCTTTGATTTGAGTGTGCCAGATTTTGTCTTCAAAAGCTCTTACAACGAGTTTTCCGTTCAAAAGATCTTACATTTGTGAGTTTGTGTCAGAATGATTATGTATTTACGAAGTATATTCGTAGTTACATACACTTTGACTGCTCACCCGTAGTTCGGAGGTGACAATGCAATTGGGGGTTTTCTAATGGAAGTGTTAATTTCTTAGCACGTTATTGTTATATGCTCCGCCTTGTTTTGTGGAAGAATCTCAAAGAATGACTCGGGGCTTCCCTTTACAACTTTTCCATATACCTTAATCGGCTATATTAGGTTTTCCTTCTTTCCTTGCATTTACTAATCAGTTGTTTGTGTTGAGTCTAAAGGTGAGTTTAAATAATGAAAAGTTGGGTCAGTTCATTCAATGTCCAGAATTGGTGATGGACAATTTTAAATCATCTGACCTATATCCCACAACATCACATGTTTTGGAGGTTGAATTGGTAGACAAACCCCAAACTTAACTTGCTTTTAGGTTATGAATGTTGCTTTAGACTTAAGTGTCTGAGTGTCTGTTGCACAACTTAACAAGGAAAAAATAATCAGATGCATTACGAATGACACTAGATTAATATTTTCGGGATCAAGCTTGTGATTAGGGTTAAAGAGATAAGCGAAGGGAATATTTAATGTGACGTTATTATTAGGACCGCTGCTGTTAGACTGAGACTTACTAATCTGTCCGTTTAAGTCTGAGGTGGACAATTCTGTATTCATTAGGTCTGAATTGGTTAGCTGAGTCCGGTATGATGTGTTTTTTATTTGTTACTAAGACTGATCTCAACAGGGACGGATCCAGGATTTCTATTCAAGGGGGGCGAAATTTTTCGGTAGTGTAGGGGGTGAAAAAAATTTCGTTAGTGCAGTGGGGCGAATTTTTTTTCCCTAGTGTAGCGGGGCGAATTTTTTCCGCTACTGTAGGGCTATGCGGCTAATTTTATTCAAAAAATGACATTAATACATACACATCCCCAACGACATTTAAATCTATTAAGTAGTACATTCTAAGTTTAAATTAGACGATGACAAAGACATCAACCAATACATTTTTAATAACTTCTACATTGTTTAACCTCATGAATCGGTTATTATTGAATTGTAATTTTTTTCCGGCCACCAAGGATGGTGTTCGTGAGTCATGACTCATGAGAAGTTTTCTTAATATTACAATAATAGTATGTATGATATTATTATTTTTAGAATAATATGCACCACATACACACACATATATGGTGCATATTATATTTTAATATTTGTATTAATGCTATAATAATTTAAAGTTTATTATCTATGCAATAAATTATTTTTAGAAAGCAAGAAGTAAATGAATTATGTAATTTAATGTCAATAAACATTTATATTTTGGATTCATTTCACATGATCTAAAAATTGTATAATTAGTGTGTCTGATATTTAATATTGTTTGATATATATTTTACAAAATCAAGTACTTGTTATCTAATAAAGATAATTAAACATTACAAAACTAGGAATTCTTATATAATAAGTATCCTAAATCTTAAACAACGAGTTATTCTATTGTTTATTTGTTTAAGTTATGTAATTATTTTAGATGTTCCTTCTTTTAAATCTTCAATTAAGTATTACATTATGTAACACTATATATTAATTTTGAAAATTAAAAGCTAAGGGGGGCGAATCTAATTAAATTATGAAAGTTTTATGAAAATATTACATATATGGTAGAAAATTTTGAAATTCCAAGGGGGGCGGTCGCCCCCCGCGCCCCCCCCCTAAATCCATCCCTGGATCTCAACCATCCGTGTCTGACCAAATCCTATCTAGTATCTCAACCTCATAAGGTAGTCAGTTAGATTGGTGATATTGACATGACTTTTTGTGGGGTGGGGAACCAGTGCAACTAATGAAAGGGAAAAATTGTTAATGAACTCACCCTTTGACATTTTTTAACAAAAATGTCAAAATCTTTACCTCTCAACAACAAAATACAAGGACTTGCAACTTTGTAGCTCAAAGTAGCATCCGTTATTTTCTGGCCACCACATCCTACATGGATGCTGGAAATGATGATTGAGTTTATTAAGCACTACAACTCAGGTCAACTGTTAGCATGTTAGAGTTTATTAATTCTGACCAGCAGTGAGTGCAGTTTAGAAGATAACAATTTCCTGGGATGCAACATGATAGAGTTTATTAAATCTGACCAGTGAGTGCAACTTTGAAGATGGCGATTTTCTCAGATGTAACATGGCAGAGTTTATTAAATCTGTGGAGCGAGTTCAAATTTTAAAGATGGCGATTTTCTGGGATGTGACATGGTAATGCTTATTGATTCTGTGCAGTGAGTGGAGCTTAGAAGTTGACACTTTTCTGGAATGCCAAAATATTTTATGAAATCAGTTTAAAGAGGATGAAGATCTGGTTCATTTGTTGGCATTTGAAGACCATGAGTGGGTGTTCTTGGGGATTTATGATGGATTCAGTGTTTTGGTGATCCAGATGATATGGAGTAATAAGTTGATTCAACCAATTCCAATAATCCTATTTAAATCTCCGTCTTTCAGACCTAAAACCAGAACATGTGAATCGCAAAGAAAATGATTTAGTTGCAAAAGATACATTAAAGGATGGTTGCTTGAGATGTGTTGAGCAAGAGGTTTATCCTTGTATAAGTGAACATTACAATTCTAATGCTATGATTAGAAAAAAAAAGGGAAAGAACTGTAAGAAAAGATAATGAGCAGGAGCCGCTGAAAATGGGAGGAGAGTAAGAGAAAGCAGTTTGAATGGGATGGAGAAAGGTTGGGGACTTGGGCTTGATAGCAGGTTAAATGAACAGTTGATTAGGAAGGAATCTCATGATTGAGAGGCAATTGATAATAGCAAAGTATTGAAAGCTCTATCTCAAGCATTGAACAAGATTAATGACGCCTATTTGGATCTTGCTGATAGATTGCTCGTAGTAAATCCTGAGGTAAACTTAGCAACATCAAATTTAATAAACTCTACGGTGTTGACATGTGACCTTGGTTAGTTGGTTGTAATATTCAATAATCTCAGCTTTTTCGGAGTCCACAAAGGATGTAATGTCTGGAGTGAATCCAGGATGCTATTTGAAAGTATAAAATTTAAAATTTCAAGTTTGGGCTTAAAAGACTTTGATAATTATGTTAAAAGGTCAAGGTTTTAAGTATTTATCAACACTTTTGCCATTTTCATTTTCCTTTCATTCTGGTAGGGTTGAAGTTTCAACTCTATTTCGTGGACCCTTACCTCATGAAACAAAAAGTTCTACAGTTGCTTGATATCGAAACTAATGAGCACAAGGAAAGTGATTGGAAGTTAACGCTAGGGACCCAATATTGTGCACTTGAAATTTTGTTATACGGAGTATCTTTTTTTGTTCGACTGTGTTCAAAATCAGTTTCTGCGACAAAGACATAGTATGGAGAAAAAATTAAATTCTGCTTGAAAGGGCCAAAAATCTTAAAAAGGGAAGCATTACCATGTCAGTGGATGTGTATGAGGGAAAACACACATGTGCATCATATTTTATAAGATGCATGACGGGCAAATTCATACATTTACAGCGCAATTCAATTTTAGTGAATATAATCTACATCTCTATACTTAGAAGTGACATTAAAAGTCTTTTGAAACAAAGAAGTTGGGCTTTAAAATCTAAAAAATGACAAAGAAATTCATCAAGGAATGCTAGTTTGACTATGAAACAGTTACATGGCAGATTGACGGGCGAAGCATGATTGAGAACATACTAGGTTAACTTTATTTGCATAGCTAGCCATACCTAGGAGATTATTGGATTCAGCCTCTAAATTCATCATCTCTTTATTTACAAATTATCTATTTTGCAGCCATGCAGGAATTGGTATTTGTGAAAATTATATTTTATGCCAAAGAATAGGGATGTTTCAAGTATTTTAAGTTCATAGTTATCCTTATGTAAATGCACCGAACATTTTTGCCTCTCATGGATAGGGGCCTGTTTAAGTAGTTAGCAAAATTTGCGGAGTGTAGGATAAGCAGATATGTATAGTAAAAAAAGTGATGAAAATGTCTAAGAGGTCTCTTTAGCATCATCTACCCATCTAGGGCGTGGGAGAGTAGGAGATAGATGCTGTCTTACTGACAAATGACAACTGACGAAAAAAGATACTGTGATTTTCCCCCAAAGTTTCTGTGTTTCAAATTCATATGGCTCACATAGGATTTTCATCTTTAATAACGTCTCCATTTCTTACACTGATAAATTTAGCAGGCTACTGACCCCCTCTTCTGTTAGTGTCATTACTACGGTTATTATTACTCATCAAGCTCTTTTTATCTTTTAATCAGATCTTTATTTGGGGATGTAGTTGTACGTCTATACCTATCTTATTTGAGATTCATAATTTATTTCCTATTGTGACTATTGAGAAATAGTATTAAATTGAGGTACCAGTTATTAGTCTCGGACTGTAATTTGTATTTCTTGGCAGCTATCAGTAAGTGTTAAAATGTTATCATATCTCTTTTTATTTCCTGAAGTGGAATAAGTAGATAACGTTTTTCATGAGCATAGTCTGATCCTATGTATGAGAACTTGCATTTTCAGCTTATGATGGCCCATACTTCCTTGTTAACTTACATTTTCAGCTTACGATGGCCCATACTATCTTGTTAACTTACATTTTCAGCTTATGATGGGCCATACTATCTTGTTTAATCAACTTGTTGTTCACATGAGTTTTCCCTATCCAGTGTGTAAGGTACCTTAAATTTTCTTCTGTCTTTTGATAATCTATATTTAAATTTGCAGGTGTCCATTTCAGTCTTGCAAAAGTTGCTGTGCCAAAGCTCAGAATCCCTGTCATATACATGGTTCGTCATTACAATTTCAAAGCATCATCATTTCATTTGTTCCCTATATGGTTCCCATTTGTAATGTAAATTTTTACACTGGACTAGTTGCGAATCTGAAGCTCCCTTAGGCCTTAGCTGATGTCAAATGCTATATCTACTCGCTGGGGCTCAATGTATATCGTGCATGTTTGTTCTATGACGTATGTAGCCTATATTTCAGAACCTTTCTACTTCATAAATAACAAATTATTGGATTGTAGCCGTTGAGAATATGCATATAGTAAACCTCAAAATGGAATTTGAGTAAAGTGCTAGACTTCTACGATTGTAGATCAGGAGTGAATGAATCTGTCTGCACTCTGCATATATATCATTATCATCATTATCATTACCCCAGTGCCGCAAAGGCTCCCACCTACGGTAGGGTAAGGGGGGGGGGTCGGATGTACGCAGTCTTACCCCTGTACTAAAGCACAGAGAGACTGTTTCTGGGTGACCCATACTGTTTCTTCACTCTGCATCCTAACTGTAAATAACTTTTAAAATGTTCATCAATAATAAATAGCTATAACAGATCTAATATCCTTCCTCTTTCCCTCAAGCAAGAACCATAGAATTAAATGAAATTGAAGCAGTTCATGATCTAAGCTGGTTGAAATGTCTTTCTAGAGTTGAAACCTGAAAAAAATTGTCATAATATTAGTGGCTGGGTGGGAGAAAGGTTGGATAGTATATAATGCAGTGATACAATTAGGGAATTTCAAGGTTTTAAATGGTAATTATTACTCTGTATTTTCCATTTCTTTCTTCCTTAGTTAATGTCAACGTTCCTAGTTTGATCAAGGCTAACTTTGTCATTTTCTAAATTCGGCATCTGACCCGTTTTTACCCAATATTTTAAAGTGATTGGCACTGTTGACCCACTTGAGGGATTTTTATGGAACATAATTACAGTAGATGTGTGATATGATTTGGGACGGAGGGAGTATCTTTATGCTACCTGTTTTTTGGTGTATCTGAGTCTGACAATGATTAACATCATTTATTGCAATGTTTTGCAGTACTTAAAGGTCAATCAAATCTTCCAGATAAAGCACCATCTTTTGGCTCTCCTATTGTAGACCAACAGCCCAATGATGCTTCTCACCCTGGGTAAGCTGTAGTGTGAATTCATGCATGATCTTTATATATTTATCCCCACTACTCTACATTCAGACCATTTGTAGCTGCTCCTCAAGTATTTCCATTATAGTTTTTGCTAAAATCATAGAAATAAATGGCATTCTTTACTTTGATATTTTATCCATTAAATAAGTACATAATTATAGACTTTCTCTTTGATTTCAAATCATTTCACATTGTAAATCTTTTAATTGGACAATGTTATTTGCATATTTTGCTCTCTCAATAGGGCAATGTTGGTCGATGTTTCCTATTTTTAATCTTTGTATTTTTCTCCAACTCAGGACTTCACACAGGCCTGCTTCATTCCGTCAGCTTTCGACAAATTTTGCTCAGTTCAATAATTTGCAAAGCCCACTCAGGTCAAGGAAGCCAATAACAAGAAAGGTTTATAAATTTCACAAGTAAATTATATTGCTTATTTGTTATGAAGTACATTTAGTGTTTGTTTGGAGTTGATTTTTGTAGGGTATTGGATGGGATGACTTTGGAGGGCTAAATATAATCTTGAGATTTTATAAAAGCTGAAGAAATAAACAATTGATGATAAAATAATATTTCACTCCCTTTTTACTCGTTCTTAGAAACATTGTATTTATCAGGATATAGACCTTCAAAGCGTTTCCCTCCAAAACCCTTCTCAATCCAAACAAATCCTTCCAAAGCAGCTAACCCCATCCACGATGCTTTTCAGGAAGCAGAAGTTATAAATGAATGGAGATTTTTGAAGCTGAAGGAGTTCAGGGACAACAACATCGAAATTGAAAATGAAGCGTTTGACCGTTACATGCAAAATGTATCTTTGTTAGAGGAAGTCTTTGCAGTGAATTCTTCACAGGACTGGCAAACTGACAACAAATCTTCCACAGAAAATCCTGAACCGTCCGGCGAAGAGGAAAAACTGGTAGCAGGGTTTAAGCTGCAGCTTAGATCAGATCCAGTTAGGATTGAGAACACCAGAAAAAGGATGCAATGCATTGTTGAGAAGGGGCTGCATAAGCGTAGGAAGTTAGAGTCTGATGAAGGCACCAATGAAAAACTTCCCAAAAATCCCGAGACAAATGACAAAAATAATAAGTCTCCTCACGTCGAGTGGACTTCCGCATTGAGTGATTTAATTGATAAGTTAAATGCAGCTCGAAATGAGGAGGATTTAAAAGCTTGCTGGGAGATGAAAACCGAACTATTTAAGAGGCGCGACCCAGAGAAGATCCAGGTACAGTCTGATGATTGCCTCCGCCTCGAAGAAGAAGCTTCCTTCTCCTCGAAGGAGCCACCAACTCCAAATTCAGGTTTTTCCCTAAAAGAAGAGTCTGGTTACTGCCCACCTAAATGGTTTAGCATGGCCACCATGGATCAAGAGGAGTTGTCTCGGGTTAGTGCACAATTTGATTCACTTGAAGAAATTGAAAAGTTATAACAACTAAGGACGGTTCTTGTTGTAATTGCTCTGTAGTGTGGGGCTTGTGGTATTAGGTAGAAAAAAATGTGTAGGTTTCAATTATTAGATTTTGATACTCCGTATTATATAATTATATGAAGACGCTTTTGATCGATCGGATCTCCTTGTTACAACAAGTTAAGCCCGTTAACGTGGATGTCCCCCCCTCTTTATTGTAAAAACATTGTACATTTTGTTTCTTTATTTTTCTGTGGAGGAAGGAGATACTAACAGTGTGCTGGTTAAGGACTTAAGGCTAAATGGACCTGTAAAATTCTTGGTGTGTGATCATAAAAGATCATAAAAGATGAGAACTTTGAAAGTGGTGATAGTCTTCACATACTTGAATCTCCCTAAGCTGAGGGGAGCAACCCCTAAGTTCTTGTAGTGGAGAGGATTAAGATGGAAATCATGGAATTGCTTTTCTCGCATCAAACTTCAATCACACTCCTGTTTTTTATTGGGCATCCACTCATCATCATCATCCCAGTGCCGCAAAGTCTCTCACCTACATTGGAGTAAGTGGGGTCGGATGTACACAGCTTTACCCATGTACTAAAGCACAGATAAATTGTTTCCGGATGACAAATAGTAAAAATCGCATCGAAAATTGCATGGACTGACTGTTGCTTCATAACAAGAAGAACAAAGAAGCGCAGACAGTTTAGTGATCATTTTGCTTTATTTCATCATATTCTCAAGCAAAAAAAAAAGTAATTCTTTGACTCCATTACAAAGGATGGAAAATGACTGGGCATCAATTATTTCTTAAAATTTTATTACTTAACAATTCTGACTCTGATACTCCAATTTCGCTAAATAGTTATACGAAGGATTCCATTTTAATTTCTATCATACTTAGAACGTATGAGTTAGGGGAGCACTCATATTTATGTTTTTATTGAATATAAGAATTCAATAAGAAAACATCACACCTTTCTATCTTATCTTTGAGCAGTGGATGTATGATCAAGTTTATACTTCACCCTGAACGTCAGTCTTTCATTCGTCTAAAAATAATAGTCCAATACTTTTTGGATTGTATAAATTATATTTTTTTGACAAATGGTCTTACGATGTTTTCTTTTGGACGTTTTCAGTCTCAGGATGGACCAGACCAGATCAAATTAGACCGGACTTTCATAGTTATAAAATACATAAAGATCATACCTTTACCAGACCAAACATTTACCAGACCAACAAATTTCAATCCAAAAGAAAACATCCTAACACACAACTTTATAATTCCATTTTCACTTATTTTTCACCGTTATAACAAAATTAAATGACTGCTTCAGTTTTTTCTCACATTTTTTTTAATTTAAGCACTCAAAATTTTGTAACTACTACTTTGGGATGGAGGTAGGACTTTTTCCTTTGGCTATCCCAAAACAAAAGCTGGTTTTCATTTTTGGCAACTAATCGCAAGTAAAATGGCCACTTTAGCCTTGCTTTTAGCGCTACACTAAAAAGGGAGGGTACTTGAGGCTTTTATCCACTTCCTTAGTCTAGGTATCCAAAGTTTTATGATTTTTACTTTGAGACAGAGGTAGTAATAGATACGGAGTATTACACTATAATTAAATGTCAAATATTGTGCCCCCACATACCTCAAATATTAGTTCAATTACATGAACGTTTTCTTTTGAAAGTCAATTACAAGTAACGTTTGTACATGTGAATTATACTCCGTATAAAAAGACATTTTGTACCAGCCCGCCACACTATTTTCTCCTTGCTATGCCACTAATTGGATATGTGACATTTGAGTTACTAGTTCAATTCAATTGATCCATAGATTCCATCACTCATTCACCCTTATGGGTCAATAAATTGTCAATTGTTGCATTTGATCTTCCTTGTTCCATTGTAACGTTACTTGATAAGTCCGTATTTAGACACGCATTTGATGCGTGTTGGGATTGGATTTTGATGGTTTTCCTAGATTTAAGGTGTTGCAAGTCTTAATTTTAGCTCAAGTTATGTTTAACAGGCGTTGGTTCGAGTTTTGTGTCACTTGAAGTCAAAATCAGGATTTTAGAGTTCGGCACTGGCGCTTGAGGAGAAATCGGGATGAGTTGAGAAGCATTTGAGATTGATTTGAGAGCAATGGAGGTCACCGGGAGGTTTACGATGAAGATTTGATGACAAAAGAGCTCTAGGATTGGCTTCGGGATCAAAAAAAGATGAATGAAGCTGGAAAACGACGATCAGGATGACCTTTGGTCAATCGTTCAAGCATATCTCTTTGTAGAAGAATCCAAAGGACACGATTCAAGTTGCATATGAAATCCAAATTCAAGGGCTACAAATCATATGAATACATCATTCCGAGAATCTGAGAGGATCAAGGTGAAAACAGATGATGAAGTCAGATGATCTCTGCTGTGATTTCAGAATGACACCTTCCACCATTTTGATCATATCTCTTGATTGGATGATTCAAATCACATTCGGAAAGTTGGGGTGGATAGAAGACTTCATTATCTACAACTTTCATGAAGGAAATTTTGTCAAATTCGGAATAGAAAAAAGGCCTAAGAGCACGGACGCACGACCGTGCGTAAAAGGACGCACGATCGTGCGTAAGAGCCAACAACGCGACAACTGTTCTGCCTGCTACGCACGATCGTGCGTGGCAGGGTACGCACGATCGTGCGTACACCCGAGACGCGGATTTCAGCCCCTTTTTAGTCCCAGTTCAGCCCAAACTCATCTGTTTTCTATAAATAAGACCCCCATACCCATATTTTGACGTTACGAACATTACGGAGAGGCCTAGGGACGAATTTAACATCGTTTTTACGCTATTTTCTTCCAAGACCCTGGGATTATTTGTAAGTTCATCTTTTTAATTAATGACAATTAATTCTATTCATCTCAATTCTGTTGATTCTTCAATTATGAATTGTGAGTAGTTTAATTAGGGATTTGGGGTTGATGAAGGGGTTAATCATGATTGATGGCTAGATTCTTGTCGGTTTAATAATTGCATGATGTCGTTTAATTTGTGTTTGAATAATTTAACTGATATCTCTTGTAAACTAGAACGCGCGCTAGAATTACAATTGCTTGTAGAATAAATTAAGAGAGATCTAGTTTATTCTAGGACACCTTCACACACACTTAATCGTTCGCTAAGAGATTAGTAGCGATTAAGGGGCCGTAAGCTCGCTCGTCTTGGCAATAATTAATGATCTTGTCGCATGAGAGATCAGTCTGCTCCCCTAAATCATTGTACTCTACGCCGCGAGAGCGGTAAGAACTTAGTAATGATTAGCTAGGCTCAATTAAATTAATTTCATGTAATTAGGCCTGATCTGCCAGAAATCTGGTTACCCCGGAATCAATCCCTATTCCCTTCGTCATTAATTAGAGAGAAACCAATCCTTTTATTTTATTGCTCATTAGCATTAGTTTAATTTTCCACCCAATCAAATCTCGCACGACGCATTTATTTTATTTCTTTTTAATCGCTGAATTTAATTCATTCTTGATTCCCTTTTGTCCGTCCCTGTGGAGACGATACTCGTACTTACACCACTATATTACAATCTTTTTAAGTGCGAGAAAACTCACATCAGTTTTTGGCGCCGTTGCCGGGGACGGTGTCGGTTTTAAGGGTCAATTAATTTCAGTGAGATTTTTTTTAGTTAGTTTTCTTTTTGTTTTCCGTAGGATTTTTCTGTGCTAACCTTTCAGGTATTTTTCTAAGAGGCATGAGATGAACCTATTCAGCCAAATTCCTGGAGGAATCCTTACCCTCAAACCTCCATGGAATATTCACCATATACGCCATACCCTCCTTACACTCCTCCTCCTCCTCCTCCTCAATATTACTCACCTCATCAAAATTATTCTCCAACACCACAAAAGTTTCCATCTTCCTATTCTTACTCTCTTCCAAATACGCAATACTCCCAATCTCATTCTCCTAATCAGTATCCTTATCCACAATATCTTCGGACAAAACCAGGCTCCATTATGGAATTCTTCATTCGAACTAAAAGTCCCGAGGAATTAGTTGATTGATTTCCTAAAAATAGCATTTGTTCCTTCTGTGGAGGTGGTCACCATTCATGTCTTTTCCCCATTCCTCCATACGACCATCCTTACTGGGCAACTGCATACCCCACTTCTTCCTCCCCACAATTTACGGACACAAATGTTTCAGCCACTCCTACATACTTCCCGAGTAATGAGCCTCATAATCAACAAGAGGATCTAGAGGAGGCAGATTTAAAGAGGCTTTCTTACTTGGAAGAGGGAATCATGCAACACACAGCCAGAATGCAGAATTTCAGTAATCACTTTGATCAGCTGTTTAACGCCCTATCTGAGGAGTCCGAGAGATCCCATCCTAGCGACACAAAAGCCCAACCTGAGGAGACCAATAGGGATGATCATGTGAGTGAGTCGGATTGCGAAGGTGGAAATATGATGGATGATACACTTCCCGGTGCTTTTGAAGACCCTCCTATGTTTGAAGATGATGAAGAAGAAGAAGATAATAGTGTGAAGTTGTTTTTCCAAGAATACAGGAAAAAGTTTGAAACGGTACAAGCTGTAACTGATGAAGTCACAAATCACTGTGATCTTCATACAGAAACTCCCCAGCCGTTTGATTTACCATTAGTCTCAACACCTGAGGATGGCAAGGAGCAGATTAGTCATGACATTGATGCAGCCACTGAGGTAGGTTTGGGTACTGAAGATGAGTTGGAAAAAGATGATCACATGCTCCAAGAGAGTAGGGGCGAGGTAGATGATGTCCATAATGAAGAAGTCCCGCTCCACAAGCAAGAATTCCCTTCTTGTACACATGCACCGGTCCACTCTTCATGGTTTCAGATTTGGATTTCTTTTATCCATTCCTTGGTGATGATATTTCTTTGTGTGTGGAGAATGATCACAACTGCTTGGAGGATATTAATAAGAAAAGTGACAAAACGAATTGGGATGCATTCATGGGGAGTGATACAGAGTCTGGAGGAGAGGTTGTGAATGTTCATGATATTTGTGGAGAAGAAAAAGACTTTTATATGGTGCACTTCGATCACGGTGTTGCTCCTAATCTTTGCTTTGAGACATCTTTTGAGCTTCCGGTGATGCATAGAGGAATCAAAGTTTTCACTCATGTTCCCTATCCACCTGAAGAGGATGAGAGTTTCATACTTCACTTCTGTGCTGATGAGGGTTATGAAGACCATGTGCTACCTACGTTTACTAGAGAATTTAAAGGTCTGCGCCACTCAATGGTATTTTTTGAAAGGAAGCTGGAAACGTTGATTGTTAGTGCACCACTACAGTCTTTGCAATTTGAGAGCTTATGAGGTATCGTCGGGCACACGACGTTAAAAATAGCGCTTCTCGGGAGGCAACCCGAGCTTATTTCTGCTTTTGATTTTGCTTTTGCTTTGTTTGTTGTTTGGTTGTTTTGCTTTGTGTTTTTGTTGCAGCTCGGGGTCTTGCTTTGGGGATGATGTGCCGAGGATCACTTGACTCAGTTTAGTTCTGCACCGACCAACGCCTTAGGGAAGTTTTTATGACTCTAATAATCGCCTGTTTGTAATAATTGACTTGAGTTAAGTTGAGCACGCGTGATCCTATTCTCTTTGCCCCCTTATGCTTTTTTTTTTTTTGAAAACGAAAATTTTATTCATGATAAAAGATATTGTACAGGAGCTCATACAAAAAGGAGAAAGTAAAGTGCTGGATGTACTGAAAAAGAGGTAAAAGAAGTTATCAGGGCATTGGGCCCAGTAGAGGTAGCCGATCTGTGGCCCAAAAGAAAGGACCAAAATAGGTTGACCCAGTCTGAGGAATAAGATAATCCGGCCAAAGAATGTCTGTGTTTGAGTAGGTTTCGCCGCAGACCTTCTTTGGTGAGAGAGCAAGGTGTTATTCAGCCGCTTCGCCCGGAGTATTCTTCTGTGAGAGGTTAGGGTTATTAACCGCTATCTCTGAAAAATACCGCCCCTCGTTTATCCTCAATGTATGCTTTTTTTGCTCGTGTGGGTAGGTCATTTGCAGTGTAGAAGATCGGTTCATAGCCATGGTTTCCGAGTCCATTCTGGGCTAGATGGTGGGCCACATAGTTAGCTTGGCGAGGACGATGAACGATGTCGATGGTTCTGTTTCTCCTCAGTTGATTTATCTTGTTGATATCTTGTCTCAGATAATCGGGTATTTTGATCAATCCTCCTATCATCTTTGCACTGATTTCTGAGTCTGTTTGTGCTTCGAATTGACCGTAACCTTTGTCTATCATGATGTGCATCGAGGTACGAATGGAAACGATTTCAGCGTGAAGGGAGTTGCGTGCTGTCGAACGGAAAGATGTGGCCTGTACCAGATTTCCAGATTATGCATAGTGCATTTTTGGTCATCGAGGACGATGCCAAAGTTTAAGTGTGGGGGAGTGAATTGGGCATTCGGGCAGTAGTTCCTACATGTGATTTTTAGAGTTAACATGCACAGGTGTTAGTTGTATATTCATAAGAAAAGTCGTGTCAAAATTTTTGAAATTTTTTCTTTAAACTGTGTCTTTGTGAGCTGGCTAGCGTTTTGACTATGCTTTTAGAATGTCCTTGAAGTGTTTAGGCTTAAATTGCTTGCATGATAACTTAGTTGTTGAAAGGATGAAGGCATTAGTCACCCATTGAATGAATTAACAATTTTCCCATTGACCTAAATAAGTTCCTTTAGGAGAATCCACTTTGAGCCTGACCGTTTATTGTTACCCAATTAATTGAGCTCCATAGCCAAATGGCCTGTTTCCTTACCCGTGAATATTTCTGACATAGTTTTAGTGCTTAGGGAACTAGGGGATTAATTTGTTAAGTAAGGAATTTTGTGTAGGAGCCATTTTTGGCACTGTTCCTATGCTCCAAATGGGGTAAGAGCAGTCACTTTTTAGGAATTTGATACTTTCGAGCATTGCATTGTAGACATGGATTCACTTTTAAATTAATGAACTTTAATTGCTATTTTTCCTTGGTGAGGCCGAGATTTGAATGAGGTAATGTCTAGTGAGAATCCGAAAGGTGAAAAATTAATATAGCTAGACCTCTTGCCTTATGAAAAAGAGAATGGGAGCCCCGGTCAAAAAGCGTAAGATGAGACTTGGGTATCTTTCGAAAGAAACGACGTTCTCGTGCCAACATGACAAGGAAAACTAAACATAATTAATGAACTTGGAGGCTATTGAAATTTAGCTTTAGTCCTTCGTGTACTTCAAGTATACGTCAAAGCACAAATGTGTCGAGACGGTTTAGCTTAGTTGTACATGTCTACTCTTTGCATAGGTTTAAATGATTGTTCCTAAAATGTGGCCTACTGAGTTCCTTGATCCTAAGAATAGCCCTGATGTTCCTGAATACATTAAGTCTTTGTTAGAATGTTCCAATCTCTCAAAGAAAGGGGCTGTTACTTGTTATCCATTGACCATTCACCATCACCTTCACAAGTCCTTCTGATCGGTAACTAGTTTATTTGTGTATGCTGTCATTACTTTGAGGATGTTGTGAATACTTTTGTCAAATAGTTTAGCTTGAGTACAAAGATGTAGTTTAGGGAAGAATTTTCTTGATTTAAATTGTCTGTTCTGTGAATATCCCTTTAGCTACGTGTGCATGCTAATTGTTTTAATTCCGTGTGGTGATTATCGTAAGTTCCGTTGTTCAGTTTGCTTGAGGACAAGCAAAGGCTTAAGTGTGGGGGAATCTGATAAGTCCGTATTTAGACACGCATTTGGTGCGTGTTGGGATTGGATTTTGATGGTTTTCCTAGATTTAAGGTGTTGCAAGTCTTAATTTTAGCTCAAGTTATGTTTAACAGGCGTTGGTTCGAGTTTTGTGTCATTTGGAGTCAAAATCAGGATTTTCGAGTTCGGCACTGGCGCTTGAGGAGAAATCGGGATGAGTTGAGAAGCATTTGAGATTGATTTGAGAGCAATGGAGGTCACCGGGAGGTTTACGATGAAGATTTGATGACAAAAGAGCTCTAGGATTGGCTTCGGGATCAAAAAAAGATGAATGAAGCTGGAAAACGACGATCAGGATGACCTATGGTCAATCGTTCAAGCATATCTCTTTGTAGAAGAATCCAAAGGACACGATTCAAGTTGCATATGAAAGCCAACTTCAAGGGCTACAAATCATATGAAGACATCATTCCGAGAATTGACGAGCACTTTGTCGTGTGTGCACTCAAAATAATTATCAATACTAACACTTATACGTAGTATAGCGTAGTAGAGTTCGTATCCACAGGGAAATGAATAACTCTCTTTTTATGTAACTAGTAAATAGGGGGGGGGGGGGGGGGTTGATTGAGTGATTTAATTAAATTAACCACGAAGATGAACGAGTTATATGTGATTTAATTCAAGAATAAAAGGGACTTGGCATTGCTACTTTCCACTTGTTGATATATTTTAGTCAATCATTGTTATATCTATAATTTTTATCCTCTCAAATACTCAATCAAGGAGTATATCCAATTCATCGAGGATAGTTATTAACAACGACCGTTCATTAATAACCCTTACTATTAGTCAAGTATAGAACAACGCCATATACCGACTTGATAGTAGCATTTAATCTCTTAACTCCTTGATGAAATCAATTGAGATTGATAACCTCAACACAACGGTTTCGGTTTAATCAACAAAATTAATCCCTCTTAAGTTTATTAACCACGACCGTGTATTAATAAACCGAAGTTACTTACTTGTGAAACCATCAACGATTAACCATCGGTTCGTTGATCGTTTCTAGTAATAATTAATATGTGAAACAAAACTAGTTGATCCTTTAAGTAATGCTCAAAATATTAATATGAAATATGAATAGGAATTAATTAATACTGAAGGAAGAATATTAAAGAAAATGAATCCTACTATAGTTAATATCAAGATGTTAACTAATTGTCAAGAAAATTAATTAATACTCAAGGAAGAATAATAAAGAAAATGAATCCTACTATAGTTACTATAGTTAATATCAAGATGTTAACTAATTGGATTCTTAGTAACACTCCCCAATATTAACATAGAGGAAAGAATAGCTATTACTAAGACCAATGTCAAGATGTTAACTAATTGTCATCTTAGTAACACTCCCCAACATTGATATAGAAATAGTATTTAAAGGAAGAATTAATATTCAAGGAAAGAAGTTAAGAAAATAACACACAACTTTAATAATCAACAAGCTTCAAGAGCAATACCAAGAAATGGAAGTTTAGCTCCTCATTTGGAGACTAAACATGCTATAAAAATATAAAAGAAATACTATTCTAAACTGAGCTTAAGAGTATGGAAGAAGGAGTGCTTTTATTGTGAAGGAAAATGAGTGTATTTATAGGTGTTTGGAGGTGGCAGGGTTGTATACCCGATCGGGTATATAGGGTACCCGATTGGGTATTTTAGGCAGTTTTCCGGAAAATCACTTTTCTAGACATACCCGGTCGGGTATGAGCCAAAAAGTCAAAATCCTGCATGTTCTTTTGTCTCTCCAGATTCTGATTTTGACACCCGAATCAACTCAATACCCGATCGGGTATTGCCTATCCCCGACTGGGTATATGAAATATTTTTTCAATCTTCTTTTTATCTTGTCCCCTTGCACTTTCCTTGATCTTTTGGGGTCCAAACTTGATCCTTTGGATGATCTTGACCTGTTTTAAGTTCAAAATAATCCTAATCTAAACAAATTACATCTATCTAAGAAAATTAACTAATTACACCAAAAGTGTGTAATTTTCCAAACAACAACAAATAAAACTAGTTAAAATAGAAATAATACATAGTAAAAATACAACTCTATCAAAAATCTGAGAGGATCAAGGTGAAAACAGATGATGAAGTCAGATGATCTCTGCTGTGATTTCAGAATGACACCTTCCACCATTTTGATCATATCTCTTGATTAGATGATTCAAATCACATTCGGCAAGTTGGGGTGGATAGAAGACTTCATTATCTACAACTTTCATGAAGGAAGTTTTATCAAATTCGGAATAGAAAAAAGGCTGAAGAGCACGGACGCACGACCGTGCGTAAAAGGACGCACGATCGTGCGTAAGAGCCAACAACGCGACAACTGTTCTGCCTGCTACGCACGATCGTGCGTGGCAGGGTACGCACGATCGTGCGTACACCCGAGACGCGGATTTCAGCCCCTTTTTAGTCCCAGTTCAGCCCAAACTCATCTGTTTTCTATAAATAAGACCCCCATACCCATATTTTGACGTTACGAACATTACGGAGAGGCCTAGGGACGAATTTAACATCGTTTTTACGCTATTTTCTTCCAAGACCCTGGGATTATTTGTAAGTTCATCTTTTTAATTAATGACAATTAATTCTATTCATCTCAATTCTGTTGATTCTTCAATTATGAATTGTGAGTAGTTTAATTAGGGATTTAGGGTTGATGAAGGGGTTAATCATGATTGATGGCTAGATTCTTGTCGGTTTAATAATTGCATGATGTCGTTTAATTTGTGTTTGAATAATTTAACTGATATCTCTTGTAAACTAGAACACGCGCTAGAATTACAATTGCTTGTAGAATAAATTAAGAGAGATCTAGTTTATTCTAGGACACCTTCACACACACTTAATCGTTCGCTAAGAGATTAGTAGCGATTAAGGGGCCGTAAGCTCGCTCGTCTTGGCAATAATTAATGATCTTGTCGCATGAGAGATCAGTCTGCTCCCCTAAATCATTGTACTCTACGCCGCGAGAGCGGTAAGAACTTAGTAATGATTAGCTAGGCTCAATTAAATTAATTTCATGTAATTAGGCCTGATCTGCCAGAAATCTGGTTACCCCGGAATCAATCCCTATTCCCTTCGTCATTAATTAGAGAGAAACCAATCCTTTTATTTTATTGCTCATTAGCATTAGTTTAATTTTCCACCCAATCAAATCTCGCACGACGCATTTATTTTATTTCTTTTTAATCGCTGAATTTAATTCATTCTTGATTCCCTTTTGTCCGTCCCTGTGGAGACGATACTCGTACTTACACCACTATATTACAATCTTTTTAAGTGCGAGAAAACTCACATCAGTTTTTGGCGCCGTTGCCGGGGACGGTGTCGGTTTTAAGGGTCAATTAATTTCAGTGAGATTTTTTTTAGTTAGTTTTCTTTTTGTTTTCCGTAGGATTTTTCTGTGCTAACCTTTCAGGTATTTTTCTAAGAGGCATGAGATGAACCTATTCAGCCAAATTCCTGGAGGAATCCTTACCCTCAAACCTCCATGGAATATTCACCATATACGCCATACCCTCCTTACACTCCTCCTCCTCCTCCTCCTCAATATTACTCACCTCATCAAAATTATTCTCCAACACCACAAAAGTTTCCATCTTCCTATTCTTACTCTCTTCCAAATACGCAATACTCCCAATCAGGGACGGATCCAGGATTTCTATTCAAGGGGGGCGAAATTTTTCGGTAGTGTAGGGGGTGAAAAAAATTTCGTTAGTGCAGTGGGGCGAATTTTTTTTCCCTAGTGTAGCGGGGCGAATTTTTTCCGCTACTGTAGGGCTATGCGGCTAATTTTATTCAAAAAATGACATTAATACATACACATCCCCAACGACATTTAAATCTATTAAGTAGTACATTCTAAGTTTAAATTAGACGATGACAAAGACATCAACCAATACATTTTTAATAACTTCTACATTGTTTAACCTCATGAATCGGTTATTATTGAATTGTAATTTTTTTCCGGCCACCAAGGATGGTGTTCGTGAGTCATGACTCATGAGAAGTTTTCTTAATATTACAATAATAGTATGTATGATATTATTATTTTTAGAATAATATGCACCACATACACACACATATATGGTGCATATTATATTTTAATATTTGTATTAATGCTATAATAATTTAAAGTTTATTATCTATGCAATAAATTATTTTTAGAAAGCAAGAAGTAAATGAATTATGTAATTTAATGTCAATAAACATTTATATTTTGGATTCATTTCACATGATCTAAAAATTGTATAATTAGTGTGTCTGATATTTAATATTGTTTGATATATATTTTACAAAATCAAGTACTTGTTATCTAATAAAGATAATTAAACATTACAAAACTAGGAATTCTTATATAATAAGTATCCTAAATCTTAAACAACGAGTTATTCTATTGTTTATTTGTTTAAGTTATGTAATTATTTTAGATGTTCCTTCTTTTAAATCTTCAATTAAGTATTACATTATGTAACACTATATATTAATTTTGAAAATTAAAAGCTAAGGGGGGCGAATCTAATTAAATTATGAAAGTTTTATGAAAATATTACATATATGGTAGAAAATTTTGAAATTCCAAGGGGGGCGGTCGCCCCCCCCGCGCCCCCCCCCTAAATCCATCCCTGCTCCCAATCTCATTCTCCTAATCAGTATCCTTATCCACAATATCTTCGGACAAAACCAGGCTCCATTATGGAATTCCTCATTCGAACTAAAAGTCCCGAGGAATTAGTTGATTGATTTCCTAAAAATAGCATTTGTTCCTTCTGTGGAGGTGGTCACCATTCATGTCTTTTCCCCATTCCTCCATACGACCATCCTTACTGGGCAACTGCTTACCCCACTTCTTCCTCCCCACAATTATATTTTTGAAAAAAATTACAATTTTTATTGAAACTGGCTGGAGGCTTGCTATAATATTTGTGCGTACTGTTGCAAATTGGTAAAATAATTTGAAAAGTCTCATTCCTCAACCTCATTATTTATGCAATCAGCCTCAGTTCGTCTTATGCACTCAGCCACCACATGTTTATTGTACATTTGTGATTAAGAATGTGTAGTATGCGAGTATGCGACCTAGGGCATAATAATTTGATGCACTCCAATTCTTATCCACTCCTCTAGTTCAGCATATATACAATTGAAATACACGCAATTGTATTATTTAAGTGAATAAAATGTATGCTGAACTTTAGTGAAGCAGTGTGTCCATCATAGCTAAAATCTAGAACAGGTTTATGCATAAATTACATATTTGTATTAAAAAACAAATGTTCTAGTAATTTTGTAGGAATCAGTTATATATATATATATATATATATATATATATATATATATATATATATATATATATATATATATATATATATATATATATATATATATATATATAGAGTGCTCTTCTCATCAGGCCGGCCTGACGGGATGCTCCGTCCGGCCGAGCCCATTTGGGCACCTTCCCGGTGGAATTTTTTGATGAAATTTTTTGGGCATGTTCCCCATCAAGTCTAGTTTGTCCATACCAAATTTTAGCTCAAAATTCGATCGGGAAGGCATTCAAATCATTTTTTGAAGTTGACTGCGTCAAAATATACATATAAAACTGCAGTAAACTTCAAAAAATGATTTGAATGTCTTCCCGATCGAATTTTGAGCTGAAATTTGGTATGGACAAACTAGACTTGATGAGGAACATGCTCAAAAAATTTCATCAAAAAATTCCACCGGGAAGGTGCCCAAACGGGCTCGGCCGGACGGAGCAGCCCGTCAGGCCGGCCTGACATGAACATTCCTCTCTCTCTCTCTCTCTCTCTCTCTCTCTATATATATATATATATATATATATATATATATATATATATATATATATTAGTTGTGGGCTAAAGGGTCAAATAGGTACATGAACTAACTTAAAATGTTCAATTAGACCCTTATATAGGAGGTTCTGCCCGGCCGTCGCCAATTGAGGCAGTTCCCAGTGGAATTTTTTGATGAAATTTTTTGAGCATCTTCTTCATTAAGTCTAGTTTACACATACCAAATTTCAGCTAAAAATTCAACCGGGAAGGCAGTCAAATGAGTTTTTGAAGATAACTGCGCAGTTAAACAGCGCAGTACATTTTGGAAAATCATTTGACTGACTTCCCGATTTAATTTTTAGCTGAAATTTGATATGGGTAAACTAGACTTAATGAAGAAGATGCTCAAAAAATTTCATCAAAAAATTCCACCGGGAACCGCCTCAATTGGCGACGGCCGGGCAAAGCCTCCTATATAAGGGTCTAATTGAACACTTTAAGTTGGTTCATGTACCTATTTGACCATTTAGCCTTAGTTGTGAGTATGAAAGTTTACCTAACAACAATGTCAACACTCCTCATAACTCGACATTTCGTCTGGATGTTGTCATTCCCTTTTTCATCAATTCATCATTGTTATTTGTGAAATCGCGACCAAACATGCATGTTAACCCAAATTGAGCCCAACCCAGAAATAGTTCTACACTAAACACATCGTTAGCAATATGAAATAATAGTAGCATAATATAGTTTTTGAGACAATATCTTGATTGAATCCTACTAAAAATAAAATATTAGTTTTCTTAAATGATTGAACACTCATGAACCCTAGAATGCAAGCTAGAAAAAGCAATATTGGATCAAGAAAGAAAACATGTTATGTATAGTATTACATCAAGATCAAATTAGATAAATAATTTTGATATGACAAAGAATGAAGTTCTTGGTGATGATGGTTAGCTAGAAGATAAATATTTATGATAAAACTTGAGAAGTTTTTATCTAAAATAAGATATATTGACAAAATTGTGACTAAAGTAATTCGTTTGACTTTTATGGGCGTAGGAAATAAACATAATCATAGTAACTAAATCTCATTCTTATTCTTTGTCCTCTTTTTAATACTACTAATATATATCAAGTATTATTTCTAAATTAAGAGCCCGTTTTGTATTATTTAAAATATATTTTATTAATAAAATAAAGAAAAAACTATATGGAGAAATAACTAAAATGATTATCTACAGCAACTTCAGTCAATACATCCAGAAAAGTAACTTAAATCTTACTTTTTCTTAGTATTACACAATTCAACAAACAAAATAAAAAATTACATGTTTGGTGAAAAGTTGGCTGATAAACAGAAAAAAAGGCTCTAAGATCCCGTAGTTGCAATTCTTATTCGAATTATTAATGCATTATAGTTTGTTCTCTTATCTATCTAACTCTGTTCTGGTGTTTTAATAATCCATTACTACTTTATGTACAATTTAAAAAATAAATAAAACTACTCCGTAAAAGAAAAATTGGGATCCACCCGATCCTAAAATTGGCAAGCACTTTCATGTGACATTTTCTACGGTCGTAAAAAAATTGTATAGCTCACCTCAAAAGGTGATGTGACAAATAATTAAGAACACGTAGAGCGGACAAGGAAGTCATATGCATAAAAAATGTGGCCGCGGTTTTTTAAATGATAAAAATTCTTGTTTGGAATGTCCGAGGTTTGAATAAAACCTCTAAACATAATTTAATTGCTAGCTATATTAACTCTAATAATATTAGCTTGTGTTGTTTTCTTGAGTCAAAAATGACCGCGGCCAGTTTTACTAATTTTGTTTCTAATAAATGGCCGGGGTGGGCTTATGAAACAAATTTTTTAAAAATTAATGGTGGCCGTATGGCTTTGATGTGGAACCCGAAAGTGTTAAACTGTGTTGTGCATGCGGTGGAGGTGCAATATATGCATCTTGAATGTGTATGTCGCATCTCCCAATTGAATTTTCTAATTACCTTGGTGTATCCGTTATATACTGTTTTGGAGCGCAAAGCATTATGGGAGGAACTTGCTATTCTAGGGAATGGTTTTACCAAACCTTGGGTTATAGCGGGGGACTTTAATTGCGTTTGTGCTCCGAATGAGAGATTGGGTAGTACCCCTCCTACAGGTTATATGATGCAACACCTGTTTGATTTTAAAGTTCAAGCTAACCTAGAGGATGCCCCCTCCACGGGTGAATTCTACACGTGGAATAGAGGAACAATCTGGGCTAAGCTTGATCGTGTGTTATTGAATGACATTTGGAGCCAAAATGGCTTAGTGGTTACGGCCCATTTCCATGAAATGGAGGTTGAGTTTGACCATACGGCCTCCGTTATATCTATACTCAATAATTCCTCTTTGAGGCCTAAACCATTTAAATTTTTCAATATGTGGATTAAACACCCTGACTTTGCAAATTTAGTAGCACAGAATTGGAGGCGAGATTTGGAAGGCACGGCCCAATTTTCTTTGGTTAGGAATCTTAAGTTGCTCAAAAGGCCACTTCGAGACCTAAATGCAAAGGAATTCGGCCACATATCAAATAAAGCAAAGAAGGCCAACGAAGAATATAAGAGGATGCACAAGCTAGCTCTTCAGAATCCGTTGGATGAAGGGAACCGGAATCAGTTGGTAGAGGCTATGAAGAAGGCGAAGTTTCTCACCGATGCCGAAACTAGTTTCTACCAACAAAAGGCAAAGGCAAACCATATCCTTGAAGCGGACAAGGGGACTAGGTACTTTCATGCGATCGTGAGGAAGAAGATCGGGAGGAATACCATTGCTTCTATCACTCTAGAGGATGGTAAACTTACCACATCGCTGGAGCAAGTTGGGGAAGAATTTGTAAATTTTTTTGTTAATTTGTTTGGTACTTTTTCCGAATGCCATCCCCTTGACCAAGCGGTCATGGAAACCGGCCCTATGATTGAGCCGAGTGCTCATGATAGCCTTCTTGCTCCGGTTGAGACAACAGAGATTAAGAATGCTCTGTTTGACATCGGCAATGACAAGGCACCGGGACCGGATGGGTATTCATCCGCTTTTTTTAAGTCTAATTGGAACGTTATTGGGGATGATATAGTCCGGGCCATCAAAGAGTTCTTTCGTACGGGTAAGCTTCTTAAGCAAATAAACCACACGGTTATTGCGCTTATCCCAAAGACGAGTCACTCGCCGAAGGTGTCGGACTATAGACCTATATCATGTACAAATGTGATGTATAAAATAATTACGAAAATCCTTGCGGCTAGGCTATCTCCTTGCCTCCCCGGCTTGATTGACCTAGCCCAAGGTGCCTTTGTTGATGGCCGCCTCATGTTTGATAACATTTTTCTTGCTCAAGAACTTGTTAGGGGATACATGAGGAAGCGAATCTCACCTAGATGCATGATCAAGGTGGATTTGCGTAAGGCATATGATACGATCTCTTGGGAATTTCTTGATGAGGTCTTAAGGGGTTTGGGCTTCCCCGCTAGATTTGTTGGTTGGATAATGGAGTGCGTAACCACGGCTTCGTTCTCCGTATCATTGAATGGATGTATGTATGGTCACTTTAAGGGCAAAAGGGGTATTCGCCAAGGAGATCCAATGTCTCCACTTCTCTTTGTCCTTTGCCTTGAATATTTTTCTCGACTTATTAATCACAAAACCAAAAGGCCGAATTTTAACTTTCATCCCCAATGTGCTAAACTTCATATTTCACATCTGGCCTATGCGGATGACTTAATTCTCTTCTCACGGGGTGACACATATTCTATCAAGGTACTTGTTGATGCCCTTATGGAGTTTGGGGACGCATCGGGCCTAATGGTGAACAATGATAAATCCAATATTTTTTTGGGGGGTGTGAATGAAATGGATCTTTCGGAGATTATGGCCCTTGTGGATTTTGGGCGAGGGACGTTCCCGGTTAAATATCTTGGAATCCCTCTTGCCCCTTTAAAAATATCGGTTGCCCAATATGCGCCATTGATTGATACCATTTCCGATTTTTTAAAAACTTGGAACACAAAAACCTTGTCCTATGCCGGTAAGCTTGAGTTGATTAGATCGGTGATCCAAGGGGTCCAATCTTTTTGGCTCCAAGTGTTTCCGGTGCCCCAAACTATCTTGGATAGGATAGTCTCTATATGTAGGGTCTTCTTATGGGGTGGAAAATTCTCTAAAGTAGCTTGGGATGACATTTGTCTTCCAAAAGAGGAGGGGGGACTAGGCATTCATAATGCAAAAATTTGGAACTATGCTCTTCTCTCTCGTACGCTTTGGGATGTCCATAGGAAGAAGGATACGCTTTGGGTAAGGTGGGTCAATGGAGTTTACCTTCAGGGTAGGAGTGTGTGGGATTTTATCCCGCACAATCGTGACTCGATTTTCATTAAGAAATTGAGTCACATCCGTGACCGAATTTTGAGTTGTTTTAATAACCTAAATGATGCTTTGATGGGTTTGAAATCTAGATCCGAAAATGGTAAACTCTTGACGGGTAAAATCTATGAGTTGTTGAGAGTAAAGGGAACACCGAAAGTATGGATGAGCTTTATTTGGAAATCTTACGTTCCTCCCAAATTCTCTTTTAATGTTTGGCTTGCCTTGAGGAATCGATTACCTACGCAGGATAACCTCGGTTACCTACATATAGTTAATCGATGTGACCTTTGCAAGGGTGGCTTGGAAACAATGCCACACCTCTTCTTTGTTTGTTCTTACACTTGTAGGGTTTGGGAGAAAATTAAAGAATGGTTGGGATTGACGCGCGAGATGTCAACGCTCACGAGCTCGGTCAAATGGATCTTGAAAGACCACAAGGGCGCAAAATTAAAGGGGAAGGCTGTCCGGATTGCGTTTTGTGCAACGGTGTACTACTTATGGCACGCTAGAAACGTAAACAGATTTGATGAGAAAGACATTAAAGAGGAGGAGGTCGTTGTGAAGGTCAAGTATGTGGTATATAAAGTACTTTACAACATATACCCACATGACTTGATTAATTTTTGATTCCAAGACTTGGTACATGGACATTCTAGAGGTCTTGTTAATTATGCCGCGGCATAGACATGGTCGATGTCGCGACCGGTGGAACTTTTTGACAGGGATAATTTGGAGGCTGTGCCATGGGGCAGTGTCCGTGACTGGAATTGATACTTAGAAGAGGCTGGCATGGGTCCTATTTATGCCACGGCATTAACCGGAACCTCTATATTTTTGGGGTGTTTGCCTCTTGCAACACCTTTGTATTTCTTTGAATTTTAGCCTCTGATCTGTGAGCGTGCTCTTGCAGCTCTGATGTATTTTTCTGAACCTCTTGATGGGCCAAGTACTATACTTGGTTCTTTGGGCATAGATTAGATCAAACAAAAACCTCCTTTCACCCCCATTTTATGTGGGGGTGGAGGAGATTTTTAGGAGATCTAGGACATGTGATGTATAGTTTTGTTTGGGTGTTAATACAAATTTACATTTCATCCAAAAAAAAAAGAGTTAGTGGTGGAGAGAATCGAAAGAGCCCAAGACTGATGGCTTTCATCATATGCATAGAATGATAGTGGTTCAGCAATAAGTGTTGACTCACATGTACCAAATAATACACTATTTGAGAAAGAAAAATAGGCCCACAAGTGAATAGATGCATTTTTAAAAACGAAATTAATTGATTCTTGCTTTTCATATTTGGTTTTTTTATCCCTCCGTAAGATTGAATCTCAACTCTAAGGTTCATTCAACCACTAGCTCCATAGAGCATAGGAGTTATAACTTAGGGTGATTTTGTCCCAATGGTAATGGATCTTATATCTAGTTCAGCACACATGAATTGTAACCCCAATACAAGCGGTGTGAGTTTTGATCCTGAATTATCATTTCAACATTCCCATCACTTATGAATTGAGCTACTCATGCGAGCATATTTGGTATTTTGTAAGTGCATTCATATGTACCAGAACCCTGATAACTTTTCATCATCCAATAAGTGATTGCTGCATACAAGTGTAGTTAGGAAATGAATGAAAAAATGGACATGTCTAGAGTTATTGGTAATTTTTTCTATACTATCCAAGAAAGTTTACGTAGATATTGTAATGGATTGAGATCTTCCGCAATATGGCGGAGGTGCTCGGTGTGCGCAAATCGTCTAATGTGACAGGCGGCGTCTTGAGATTTTGTGAAAAATAACTCTACATGATTACATACTTGTATATTGGACCTTTGACTTGAAACAAGTACACCTATATTACTAAAATGAATATTATCTACAAAAATGTGACCTCCAATACATAGTGACTATATTAATCATGCTTTTGTAAAATAAATTTCGTTTGAGTAATTTTTTTAGAAAAATCTTTCATTTTTTTTTAAAAGTCTCTTGATTTTTACATTTCACGATTTTGGTTCTCGGTAGAGCCGTAGAAGCCCTCAAACATTGTTCTTACGTCTATCTGGTACCAGAGTTTGACAAATCCTAGCTAGAGATAGACCACTTCTTTGCTCACATTTACTCCGTATTTTTCTAGTGTAGTAGGTATTGAATAAAAAATCATCACACCAGTACGACAACTCTAATTATCTAGCTAGGGTCCATTTGGTCTAATTTTTTCAGGTGAAACAAGTGTAGACTGGAGCACACCTTCTTTGCCCGTTTTAAAGCCTTGAAAATATTTGTTGTATAAAAACACTTCATAATGATTCTACTTAGATTTAATTTCAAAAAAATGATTCTACTTATATTGATTAATGATCCAAATAATTTTATACCATAACCAAGTGTACAAGACGGAGCCACAACCAACTATTAGTGGTGTCAAGTAATACTTCAAATATAACATTATATAAAAATAATAGTAAAAACTATTGGGACAAATGAGAAAAAATTAGTAATTCTTTTGTCCCATTAGACATTGATAACTTTGAGTTGGGTGTAAACCAAAAAAGAATATATATACATATATATATATATATATATATATATATATATATATGATTAAAATTTGACCAGATTAGAGAAAAATACTTCGTAAGAGAAATCACACATTCATTACTTATTCATTACTTTATAAGTGACAAAACTATTGGGATGATCAAAAAGAAAAAGTTGATAAAGTCTAATGAGAAGGGGGAATATATAATACGGAGTATAAAACAACTTATTCAGTACTTTAGTATACTCTAAAGTACTACGCACTCCCTCCGTCCCAGAATTAACTTCGGTCTTGACTAGGCACGAGGATTAAGATAGTGGGAAATGTGTGAGAAATGTATAATAATGGTTGTGAACCACAAATCCTTTGCCAAAAAAGAAAAGAGGAGATAAACTTGGGACGGACCGAAAAGGAAAGAATGAAGATAATTTGAGGGAGTGGTATTTACTCCCTTTGAATAGAGCATTTCACGAAGTTAGAACAAAACATTTTTTTTAAATCCGTGCTAATCCGTGCTATTGTTTATCTTTTAACGTTGGAAGGTCCTGAGCAGAATTGGACATGGGCAATGCTTAACTGGCTATGAATGAGAGGATTTTGAATGAGCTACACGTTTTTATACACTGATACAACGATCTATGAATCCAAATGCTTTGATACTCTTTTCGTCTTAATTAGATTATAAGCTGTTTAAGACTTTAAGATTTCGGCTTTATTTATTTTAGTATGATAAAAGTAAGCTAGGGAAAAGGGGCAAATCAGGTCACGTACTAACCAAAAAATATCAAATAAGGCCTTATTTAGGAAGCTTTGTCCGGTCGTCGCCATTTGGGGTGGTTCCCGGTGGAACTTTTTGATGAAATTTTTTGAGCATCTTATTCATTAAGTCTAATTTACTCATACGAAATTTCAGCTAACAATTCATTCGGGAAGTCAATCAAATGAATTCTTGAAGATAAGTGCGCTTTTAAACTAATGAACAATTATGTTATGTCATGCTAGACACGCCACACCTACATCCCGTGAATTTTATCATCATACACTTTATTTTTGCGACGAGTCTTGGCTGACTCCAACAATCAAAGCTGACAAATCTCCTCAAATGTATGCGATCTTCTATAGGTGTTTTCGTTTTCACCTAACATTGGGTTCCAAAATAATGAAGCCGTCTTTATAACGGGAAGTATAAAAGAACCCATTATTTGATCTAACTAGTACTACCTCCGTCCCCCTAAGTTTGTGACAAAGAGATGTGGTGTGATTTTTAAGAAAAAGTAGAATTTGTGGTTGATATTGAATTGATAAAATGTGAATAAAGTAATAATGAATTCTAACCATTCAAACATTACCTAATATAGTATGAGACAAACTTAATGGGACGAACGAAAAAGGTAAAACGGGACAAAGTTAGGGGACGTAGGGAGTACAATTTTATTACACAATTCTCTTGTTGCTCAATAGATGGAACATGGATCCCCATTTTAAGTATTTTGTATATGAGCTAATTACTTATTCAGAACTACAAGTGTACTCATGTGTACAAATAAGACAAAAACTAACCTATGTTTTATAGGACATAAAATCACCTACTTGCACAAAAATTCCTCATTCAATTATTATTTGAATTATAATGAAAAATTAAAATATGATGAAAACCTAAAATTTCAATATGAGCACTTTAACGATGCCTCTCCGGCGCTGCCTACCGCCATCCTCGTCGGTGCTGCTTGCCACCGCCCTTGCAATGCCTTCTACCACCACCCTCGCCACTGCATCCCAAACCAATGTCGCCATTCGTCGCCGCCGCCACCATCCTCCAAGCACCACCAGTGTGAACTTCAGGGACACCACTTCACCTCCCAGTACCGCCACCGGCGTCACAACTCTGGCGTCGGAAATCTTCCAAATTTGTAGCAATTTTAGCATTCGAGATTAATTTCAAATCTGCAATGAATAGGGATTTCAAATCTGCCACAAATTTGATAGATTTATCTTGGAATAGTAACACAAAACTGTCATAAATTTGGGAAAAACATGAAATGAATAACAGTGTTCAAAAAATTAAACTTTTAAAGGAATAAGCACTGTAACACAATTAGAAATTAGAAATATGAAGTTATTGAAAAAATTTGAAAAGCCAGTTCACACAAAAATGTTTTTGCCATAATACAATTGTTAGTCTACATTTCTGTCATAAACTTGGCAGAATCGTATGTCATTACCCAAAAATAGAAAAATCAGAATTTTTAAATACCGAGAGATCATATTTAAAAAAAACTGAGATATCAAAGTTTTTGCCATAATACGATTTATAATGTACACATATCTGCCATAAACTTGGCAAAAAACTGAAGCCATCATCCAGAATTTGGAGAAAAAAAATGTTTAAAACCTCTAAAACCGAAAATTGAAAATACAAAACAGAAGTCCCAAAATTAGAAAAATCAATGTCAAAAAGTGAGAAAAAAAAGAATATGAGGAGGAGGAGGAGGGAGAAGGAGAAAAATAGAAGGAGAAGACAGAGATAAAGAAACCTTGCCGGCGGTGGCGTGCGGTGAAGCCGGCAGCAACGATTGCATGAGAGAGAGAGAGTGTCTGATCGCTCTGGTGCGCAAAGTGAAGTTTGGCATTAGTGAAGTCGGTGGCGATAGTGATGCCTAGGACCATCGATCGATTTGATGCGTAGTGATCGATCAAATGCGCGAGAATGACAGAGTGGTTGAAATAGGTTTAGGGGCAAAATGAAATGTTAATTTTCCTATATTTATCAATAGGAGTAATTTGATCCTATTTAAGAATAAAAATATAAAACATCCCACTTTTTAATTTTCAGTCTAGTTATATTCTTATTTGGGGTAATGAATCTAACATATAAGAGACTTCAGGCTTGGTTTTATCTCTTTCCTGGTGTTCAAGGGCACTGAGTTTTGAGGCCCTAATGAATCTAACAAATTGAGCGAGTACTAAACCCATGTACGTGATATCATATCATTGACATAATTCTACTTTCTTAAAGTGACACGGGTGGAATCCCAAACCTTGTCTCGGCTTGTAGAATTTAATGTCCTTAGACTAATTCAAGAACACTGTTTGATCTATTTGGCCTCATTTGGTAAGTAAATCCTCCAATTTTTTTTAACTTGAAGTATAACTTGCAACATTTCTCTTGAAGGTTTGCTAAGATCGCTCAAGTTCAGTGCACTTAGTTGTTTAGTTAAAATACATAGTTTTGCTTATGAGTTTTCTACCTTAGATTCAAGGTTAGTGATTTCTCTTGTGCGAGGGTTAAGCGAGTCTCGAGTCTCCCTCTTTCTCTAAGATTTTCCTCAAGCACCTTTCATTATTGGCCAAACATGCTTCTAATTCCATAATAATTTTATGATAATTAGCAATTAAGCTTTCAGAATGTATAGAACTAGAAGTACTTGACTCGAGCTCATTAGAAGATTCAATGCAATAATTGACAGATAACAATGATAAGTTCGAGTGGTCAACCATTTGATTGTCAGATATGGACCGTTGACGTGTTGTTGATTGAATTAATTTCCATGCTTATGGACCTTAATGTGAATGTTTGGCCCTTTTGGACTTTGAAGAATTGATCCAAGATTGATTATGTGTTTTGAAAGCGGTAAACATTTTTGTCAAGCCTTCCAAGTTAGAGTGCATGAGAATTTGTTCCGACGTAGCAGAGATTTGCGTATATCTCATTTTTTCATTTCCGCAAAATGCATTTTGATCTCAATGGATCACCGAGTCAAAAAAATATGGCCAACGTAATTTTTTGTTTGGCAAAAGTCAAAACAAGTTAGAAAGGTGCAAAAGTTATAAAAATCAAGTTTTGCGAAAATATGAGTTTTATGAAAACGGTGTTAAATCAAGTTTTACGAAAAACTTTGTTTTATGAAAAATTCATGTTTCACGAAAACTATTTTATGAAAATTTGAGTCTTCTGAAAACTTAATTTGTTTTTACGAAAGTTTTGTTT